>CM042010.1:28766093-28791093 GCA_023525715.1 Cichorium intybus | reverse complement strand
TGGCCATAGCGAGTTTTGAATGCCGTTTTAGGAACATCTTCCTCTTGAACCTTGAGTTGGTGATATCCCGACCTCAGATCGATTTTTGAGAAATAACTCGCTCCTTGGAGTTGATCGAACAGGTCGTCAATTCGGGGCAGTGGGTATCGGTTCTTGATGGTGAGCTTGTTCAACTCCCGATAGTCAATGCACATACGGAATGATCCATCCTTCTTCTTCACGAATAAGACCGGCGCTCCCCAGGGTGAGAAGCTCGGCCTGATGAACCCTTTACTTAGCAGTTCGTTTAGTTGGCTGGATAATTCTTGCATTTCTGCCGGGGCTAATCGGTAAGGTGCTTTTGCTACCGGGGTGGCTCCTGGAATCAAATCAATTCTGAACTCGACTTGTCGTGCGGGTGGTACTCCTGGAAGATCTTCTGGGAATACGTCGGGAAAGTTGCAGACTTCGAAGATTTCTTTGATGTTCTTTACTTCTTTCTTTTCGTCAACAATGTGGGCTAGGAAGGCATGGTATCTTTTCTGTAGGTATTTTCGGGCTTTGATGCATGACACGATTCGGAGGCTGGTACTGGGTTTATCACCGTAGACAACAATGGTCTTGTCATTCGGCAGATGAAGTCGGATTCCTCGTTCGTAACACATGATGTCGGCATGATGGGGAATTAGCCAATCCATACCAACAATCACGTCAAAACTTCCTATTTTAACAGGCATTAAGTCGATTTGAAAGGAGTGATCGTCCAGAGTAAGTGTACAGCCTACGTATATGCTGTTTGTGCTTTCTGTTTTGCCATTAGCCATTTCTACTGTAAATGTTTCGTTGAGTGGTTGAGGTTTTTGTTTTAGTAAGTATTTAAACTCGTGGCTTACGAAAATCCTCTCCGCACCGCTATCGAATAGTACACAAGCATATGAATTATTGACGAGGAACGTACCGGTAACCACGGTAGGATCCTCCACAGCTTCCGTGCGTCCCATAGCTAGGACTCTTCCATTTCTCCCCATATTCTTGGCCTTCGGGCAATCACGCTTATAATGCCCCGTCTCGCCACAACCATAGCAAGCTTGACTCACCCCGACATTAGTGGCTTGGGTGGCTTGTGGGGTTGGCGTCCTGCAGAATCGGGCGGTGTGGCCCTTCTTGTTACATTTCAAGCAGTGCATTTCTCTACAGGGTCCGGTATGGTGGAAATTGCACTCGTTGCACTTCGGTAGCGTCCCAATGTATTGCTTGGTGGTGGTTGGGGCGTTCGGGACAGTGGCTGCATGAACTGCCACAATCTGTTGTCTTTTCGCACCATCTTGATTTGGTTGGTTTCTCCCCCTGTTCCAAGGTTTCCTCTTGTGATCCTTTTCTCTTGTCTATTCGGTCTTTTGGGTCATGGTTCCCTGGCGCACTCCATGGTCGACCAATCGTTGGGCCAATCGTTTGGCGCTGTCAAAAGTGGCTGGACTTGCGGCTTCTACATTCCCTTGGATCTGGGATGATAGTCCCCAAATGTAGCGTTCCACTTTTACAGACTCCAGTGTGACCATGGCTGGGCAGAGGGTTGCCAGGTCGTTGAATCGGTTCGTGTAAGCGTTTAGATCCGAACCTTTCATTGTGAGATTCCACAGCTCTTGTTCCAACTTATGGATTTCCCCTCGGGGGCAGTACTCCTTCATCAACATTGTCTTTAATTCCTCCCAGCCCATCGAGTTTGCCACTGGGAGTGTCAGTGACTTGACATGGCCCTTCCACCAAGACATAGCCGTCTCAGCGAAAGTGCAGGCAGCGAACTTTACTTTCATCTCTTCTGGACACGCAGTGATATCGAAGATCGATTCGGTTTTCTCGATCCACCTTGTGAGGTTAAGGACACCACCGGTGCCGTGGAAAGTTATCGGCTTGCAACTGACAAAATCTTTGTAAGTACACGCTCGAGAATGGGTTGATGTTTCCCCATTGGTGGAATCGTTGGTGCCGTTTCCACTTCCGTTTCCATTTATCCCGTTGGTGTTAATATGGGCAACAGCTGCGGTCACGGCTGCCGTGACAGCGGCTTGGAATGTCGCCGAGTCCATCATAGGTGCTTCGGGTGTCTCGACGGGTGTGCGTCTGTTATTTCTTCGGCGAGGTGGCATGATTCTGCCACAAGGATTTAAGATTTGACGTTGGTTAGTTCTTGGTAAGGGTTATCAAAGTACGACGTTTCTATTATATGCTTATGTCGACTATGTAGTGATAGGGGTATAATAGGTGTATGAAGAATCTAGATGTATGGTCCTATCGTATCACAAAATACTCGTATAGTATTTTTGTTTTGTGTTTTGTTCTAGTGTTTTTCTTTGTACATGGTTCTTGGTAAGTATTTAGAAGTTGTTACAAGTAAGGTGATTTCTAAGGGGTATGAGAGGTATGTAAGAGAAAATTCTAAGTGTACGACTTCGTAGTATTCATAAAATACTCATGTAGTATTTTAATTCTATGTTTAGTTATATAGTGTCTTAAAATACTTCCATAGTATTTTAAATTTCATGTTTAGTTCTATAGCGTCATAAAATACTCCTATAGTATTTTAAATTTTATGTTTAGTTCCTTTGGTTATTGGTAAGTGTTCGGACTTGTTGTTCACCACGATTATTCCTAAGTATACGTTAATCATATCTTGGATCAATACAGTTGATCAGGCTCTATTTATCCAAGATATCATTACCAAAACACTTAGGCCTATCCGTAGTGTTCAACTCATCATACCACTTTTGTATGTTTTCGTTATGATATCGCTCTAGTATGTATGTATGTACTTATACTTTATAAAAATTATCGTTATAATTTTAAAAGTATACTTGTACGAAAATGTCTTTGAGGGTTTTAGTCCCATTGTATTTATAGTTGTATATCTTTAAATGGATTGATATACTTAGTTCACTATAAACAATGCTCTGATACCAATCTGTCACACCCTCAAACCGTATTGGCGGAATAGTTTAAGGGTGGATGACTTCATGAACAATATCATAACAAAGTTGCACAATAGTGAAAACCAAGCAAACAACCATCATTACATAATTGCAAATATTACATAGTTTAACTGTATCATGTTTCAAATACAATTATAATGATATCAAAATAGACAAAAATGACGTCGTAACGTCCTTTCTTGTAGCGCTTGATTTACCAAATCAGTTTCCTGAGAATACAAGTAGTTGAAAAAGTGTCAACAATTAAGTTGGTGAGTTCATAAGATTTTTGTATAGAAATGTCCTTTGTTTGTAAGCAATAGTGTTGAAAACCAAGAAAATCCAATATTTTCTCATAAAATGTCCCAAGTCTTTAAATCCCAAAGACTAAAATGTTATATGTAAACTGTAGTGTACTTTCTTTGAAATGTGTGTTTCTACGTAAACAATTTATGAAAATATTAAGTTGATTATTTTCCCATGTGAGATACCATATAACCATACTGTGACTAGTTGGCCTGCTGCGACGTTTTTCAGGCGTCGGAAATGTTAGACATTTGGACACATCAGACCTGCCGGTCAAGCTGTAGCTAGCAGCTCAGGTGCGGGGTTGTCAATCCCGTATAGATCCATACTCAAATATCACGCTCTCTTACCGAGACTCTGGTTATATAAATGTTCAGGACTTATAGTAGGTACTTATAAAAGTACCGTGAAGATTCATCTCACAAAAATGTATGTATTCCAATCAACTTGTTTACGTACGATTTGTATATAAAAGCTCTTGTAATCGTCCATTATCATTTTTCCCATGATAATATAGTATAGTATAATAATTATATATTTTTATATAATTATTTTTATCATGTTTGAATGTCATAATAACCTTTTGTTCATATACTATTCCAATAATAGTCTATTTTTAGTAATTGCGTCGTAATAACCTCATTTTTGTGAATAATAGCGAAATAACTTGTTCAAAGATTATAAATATTATCTTTTGAGATATTTCACACAAAAATAATATGATATCTTGATTATAGCCATTTTTGCTAGAAAAAAGTGCCTTTATTTATAAAAACGTAGTTTTTACTAGTTTTCGTTTTTATAACGTTTTTATCCAAAATCTAGTATTTTTGGTACACTTTATTTGTAGTTTAGTAACTTTTACACAACTTAATATGTCAAAGTGTTCAAAATACATGGATCTACTCATATTTCATGTCAAATTCATATTTATAACATTTTTGTTCAAGATCTAACATTTTTACACAATTATATTATAGTCTAGTAACTTTTATACAAGCATATAATGTATATTTATGAACATCATACAAAGATCTATCCATATTTCATATCAAAGGTATTTTTACCCAAAAACTAACTTTATAAACTTGTGTAAATCAACATATATAACATTTAAACATATATATACTTGAATAAAACAACATTTATAGTTAAGGAACTTGTATTCTCCCCTAAAAAGGTTTGAAAAGATGAAAATGAGGGGTATGAACTCACCTTGAGTGTGGATCTTAGGATTCCTTGCAAGAAGATTGAAGATTTTGGTTCTAAGACCCGGGGGACCCTTGGAAAAAGCTATTATCCAATGGATTTCCGTGAGTATGTGTGTATAAAAGAGTATATGAAGGTATTTAGAACTTAACTCACTAGATGATCATAACTTACCAAGGATACTTGCAAGATCTTTGAAGATGATGAAGTTTGGAACTCAAAGACCTTTGAACAAATCTAATATCCAATGGATATAGATGGATGTTAGTGTGTGTAAAAGGTGTAAAACTTGTGTTATGTTGCTTAGAATCAAAGGATATGTGAAGCTTACCTCTTAAACTTGTGAAATGAGCTTGAAAATGGAACTTGGAAATGGAGATGGTGATTTGGGTTGTGAGCCGTGAGCAAAAGGAGAGGAAGAGGAGAAATGATTTAAGATTTGACGTTGGTTAGTTCTTGGTAAGGGTTATCAAAGTACGGCGTTTCTATTATATGCTTATGTCGACTATGTAGTGATAGGGGTATAATAGGTGTATGAAGAATCTAGATGTATGGTCCTATCGTATCACAAAATACTCGTATAGTATTTTTGTTTTGTGTTTTGTTCTAGTGTTTTTCTTTGTACATGGTTCTTGGTAAGTATTTAGAAGTTGTTACAAGTAAGGTGATTTCTAAGGGGTATGAGAGGTATGTAAGAGAAAATTCTAAGTGTACGACTTCGTAGTATTCATAAAATACTCATGTAGTATTTTAATTCTATGTTTAGTTATATAGTGTCTTAAAATACTTCCATAGTATTTTAAATTTCATGTTTAGTTCTATAGCGTCATAAAATACTCCTATAGTATTTTAAATTTTATGTTTAGTTCCTTTGGTTATTGGTAAGTGTTCGGACTTGTTGTTCACCACGATTATTCCTAAGTATACGTTAATCATATCTTGGATCAATACAGTTGATCAGGCTCTATTTATCCAAGATATCATTACCAAAACACTTAGGCCTATCCGTAGTGTTCAACTCATCATACCACTTTTGTATGTTTTCGTTATGATATCGCTCTAGTATGTATGTATGTACTTATACTTTATAAAAATTATCGTTATAATTTTAAAAGTATACTTGTACGAAAATGTCTTTGAGGGTTTTAGTCCCATTGTATTTATAGTTGTATATCTTTAAATGGATTGATATGCTTAGTTCACTATAAACAATGCTCTGATACCAATCTGTCACACCCTCAAACCGTATTGGCGGAATAGTTTAAGAGTGGATGACTTCATGAACAATATCATAACAAAGTTGCACAATAGTGAAAACCAAGCAAACAACCATCATTACATAATTGCAAATATTACATAGTTTAACTGTATCATGTTTCAAATACAATTATAATGATATCAAAATATACAAAAATGACATCGTAACGTCCTTTCTTGTAGCACTTGATTTACCAAATCAGTTTCCTGAGAATACAAGTAGTTGAAAAAGTGTCAACAATTAAGTTGGTGAGTTCATAAGATTTTTGTATAGAAATGTCCTTTGTTTGTAAGCAATAGTGTTGAAAACCAAGAAAATCCAATATTTTCTCATAAAATGTCCCAAGTCTTTAAATCCCAAAGACTAAAATGTTATATGTAAACTGTAGTGTACTTTCTTTGAAATGTGTGTTTCTACGTAAACAATTTATGAAAATATTAAGTTGATTTTCCCATGTGAGATACCATATAACCATACTGTGACTAGTTGGCCTGCTGCGACGTTCTTCAGGCGTCGGAAATGTTAGACATTTGGACACCTCAGACCTGCCGGTCAAGCTGTAGCTAGCAGCTCAGGTGCGGGGTTGTCAATCCCGTATAGATCTATACTCAAATATCACGCTCTCTTACCGAGACTCTGGTTATATAAATGTTCAGGACTTATAGTAGGTACTTATAAAAGTACTGTGAAGATTCATCTCACAAAAATGTATGTATTCCAATCAACTTGTTTACGTACGATTTGTATATAAAAGCTCTTGTAATCGTCCATTATCATTTTTCCCATGATAATATAGTATAGTATAATAATTATATATTTTTATATAATTATTTTTATCATGTTTGAATGTCATAATAACCTTTTGTTCATATACTATTCCAATAATAGTCTATTTTTAGTAATTGCGTCGTAATAACCTCATTTTTGTGAATAATAGCGAAATAACTTGTTCAAAGATTATAAATATTATCTTTTGAGATATTTCATACAAAAATAATATGATATCTTGATTATAGCCATTTTTGCTAGAAAAAAGTGCCTTTATTTATAAAAACGTAGTTTTTACTAGTTTTCGTTTTTATAACGTTTTTATCCAAAATCTAGTATTTTTGGTACACTTTATTTGTAGTTTAGTAACTTTTACACAACTTAATATGTCAAAGTGTTCAAAATACATGGATATACTCATATTTCATGTCAAATTCATATTTATAACATTTTTGTTCAAGATCTAACATTTTTACACACTTATATTATAGTCTAGTAACTTTTATACAAGCATATAATGTATATTTATGAACATCATACAAAGATCTATCCATATTTCATATCAAAGGTATTTTTACCCAAAAACTAACTTTATAAACTTGTGTAAATCAACATATATAACATTTAAACATATATATACTTGAATAAAACAACATTTATAGTTAAGGAACTTGTATTCTCCCCCAAAAAGGTTTGAAAAGATGAAAATGAGGGGTATGAACTCACCTTGAGTGTGGATCTTAGGATTCCTTGGAAGAAGATTGAAGATTTTGGTTCTAAGACCCGGAGGACCCTTGGACAAAGCTATTATCCAATGGATTTCCGTGAGTATGTGTGTATAAAAGAGTATATGAAGGTATTTAGAACTTAACTCATTAGATGATCATATCTTACCAAGGATACTTGCAAGATCTTTGAAGATGATGAAGTTTGGAACTCAAAGACCTTTGAACAAATCTAATATCCAATGGATATGGATGGATGTTAGTGTGTGTAAAAGATGTAAAACTTGTGTTATGTTGCTTAGAATCAAAGGATATGTGAAGCTTACCTCTTAAACTTGTGAAATGAGCTTGAAAATGGAACTTGGAAATGGAGATGGTGATTTGGGTTGTGAGCCGTGAGAAAAAGGAGAGGAAGAGGAGAAATGTTGAGTTGGTTTGTGATTTGGTTCAAATGAAAAGATGATCATCTTTTAGAGATTTTAGTTGGATTTTTCTATAGTATTTTATTATAGCCTTTTAAGGCCTAGGATTATAAAATTAAAAGAAAGTTTGTGGTGTGATGGCTTGTCCCCCCATGGGGCTGTCGAATTTGGGGAGGGGGGGTGGGGTGGGGTGGTGTGGTTTTTATAAAAATAGCAATGTAGTTATAAAAATGTGTGATTTTTATAAAATAATAAGACGTTTTAGTGAAATTTTATGCGTTTTTGACGAAACGAAGTTCTAAATAATTATTTTGTATAAAAACATTGCCAAACATCTAATTTGATTGAATTATAACTCGTTGGGTGCCGGAATACGCGTTTAAGCGCGATATTCTTCCGTTTTCGCGATTTTTTGACGTTTTACCGGAAATCGCATCTAGCTTTGAAATTAAATACTAGATATTATTACGTTACTTATCATATGAATTTTTAGTTCATATTTGATGTTTAAGGCACCACATTTTGTATTTTGGTTCCAAACCCTGTGTACATTTATCCGTTTACAACGGTTTAATCGTTGTAACTTCTACATACGAACTCCGTTTTCGACGTTCTATATATCCACAGTTTCGTATTTACGAGTAGATCGTTTTATGAATATTATTATTCTTAAAATAATAATTGTACGATTATCGAATTTCTACGCTACAGTAGCCTGCTGTCCGTATTTTCGATTTTTAACCGATAATTGTTTTGATTTAGCATACGTAATACTATAATATTAATAATTCAACACAAAAGTTATGGAAAACAACTTTTCAACATATAGATTAACATATGCTTCGTTTGACTACAGTTGACTTTTGTTGACCAAAATTTACAATTGTCACATCATCTACCCGTTAGAGAGAATTTCGTCCCGAAATTTAACTCTTGAGTGGATCCTCAAGGGTTTGGGAAGAGATGTGGATACTTCTGCTTCATCTGGTCTTCACGCTCCCAAGTAAATTCTGGTCCGCGCTTGGCACTCCAACGGACCTTAACTATCGGAATGCGGCTTTGTTTCGTCCTCTTGATTTCTCTGTCCATGATCTCCACGGGTTCTTCCACAAAAAGAAGGTTCTCGTTCACCTCGATCTCGTCGAGCTGAATGACAAGAGTTTCATCGGACATGCATTTCTTTAAGTTGGACACGTGAAAGGTGGGATGGACATTGCTGAGCTCCTGCGGTAATCGAAGTCTGTAGGCTACTGGGCCGATCCTAGCGAGGATCTCAAAGGGCCCAATGTATCTGGGGTTCAGCTTCCCACGCTTTCCGAAGCGTATCATTCCCTTCCATGGCGATACCTTCAACAACACT
This sequence comes from Cichorium intybus, assembly GCA_023525715.1. Lineage (NCBI taxonomy): Eukaryota > Viridiplantae > Streptophyta > Magnoliopsida > Asterales > Asteraceae > Cichorium > Cichorium intybus. The sequence goes on along the minus strand of CM042010.1, from coordinate 28,782,100 downwards.
CGGTCACCAACCTGGAATTCCAAAGGTTTGCGTCGCTTGTCTGCGTAGCTCTTTTGTCGGTCACGAGATGCTTTCAATCGTTCACGGATCTGAACGATTTTCTCAGTTGTCTCTCGTATGATTTCCGGACCGGTGAGAGCGCTGTTAGGTGTTTGGCCTCTGGCTAGTTGAGTATCACCCACTTCGGCCTAGCACAGAGGGGATCTACACTTGCGTCCATATAGAGCTTCAAATGGAGCAGATTTGATGCTAGTGTGGTAGCTGTTGTTGTATGAGAATTCAATGAGCGGTAAGTGGGTGTCCCACGCCTTACCGAAGTCTATCACACAGGCTCTCAACATATCTTCCAGCGTTTAGATGGTTCTTTCACTTTGGCCATCCGTCTGCGGATGGTAAGCTGTGCTCATGTCAAGCCTGGTTCCCATAGCCTTTTGTAATGATTGCCAAAAGTTTGAAGCGAACCGGCTATCTCTATCCGAGATGATTGATCTCGGCACACCGTGCAATTTTACAATCTCCTTGAGGTAGAGCCTTGCTAGCTTATCCGTCCTATCACTCTCCTTGATTGGCAGGAAGTGATCGGATTTGGTTAACCTATCGACAATTACCCATATAGTATCTAACCCACCGGTTGTCTTTGGTAATTTGGTTATGAAGTCCATTGTTATCCGCTCCCACTTCCACTCGGATATTGGTGGTTGAACTAGCAAACCCGAGGGCTTTTGGTATTCTACTTTAACTTTGGCGCAAGTCAGGAACTTGCCCACGTAAGTAGCGATTTCTGCCTTCATGTTTGGCCACCAATACAGTTTCTTGAGGTCCAGGTACATTTTGTCGGACCCGGGATGAACGGAGTATCTAGTCTTGTGAGCTTCATTCATGATAATGTCTCTGTATCCGCCGAATTTCGGTGTCCAGATTCGGTTCATGAGGTAGCGAGCTCCGTCATCCTTAACTTCAAGGTTTTTATCCATCCCTCGCAAGGCTTCATTTGCGATGTTTTCAGGTTTTAAGGCTTCTAGCTGCGCCTCTTTAATCTAAGTGGGTAAATGGGAATGGATCGTCATTGTTAATGATTTCACTCGGTGGCCCGTGTATTCCTTTCGACTGAGGGCATCAGCTACCACATTGGCCTTCCCTGGGTGATAACGAATTTCACATTCATAGTCACTTAGTAGCTTCACCCATCGTCGTTGCCTCATATTGAGTTCTTTTTGGTTGAGGATATGCTGGAGACTCTTATGGTCGGTGTATACCGTACACTCTGTGTCGTACAGGTAGTGTCTCCAGATTTTCAATGCGAACACTACTGCTCCCAACTCGAGGTCATGTGTGGTGTAGTTGACCTCGTGAGTTTTAAGTTGCCTTGAAGCGTAAGCAATGCCCTTTCCTCTCTGCATGAGTACACAGCCCAGACCCTGGTTCGATGCGTCGCAATAGACCACAAAGTCTTCTGTTCCTTCTGGAAGGGACAGAATAGGAGCGCTGCATAAAGCTTTCTTTAGGGTCTGGAAGGCGGCGTCTTGGTTATCTCCCCACTTGAATGTCACACCCTTCTGTGTCAGGGTGGTAAGTGGCTTTGCAATTTTGGAGAAATTCTGTATGAATCTTCGGTAATAGCCAGCAAGGCCCAAAAACTGACGGATTTCTGTCGGAGTTCTTGGCGCTTTCCAGCTTTCGATGGCTTTGATTTTGGCGGGATCCACATGTATCCCTTCCTTGCTGACTACGTGGCCTAGGAAGTCCACTTTTCGAAGCCAAAATTCGCATTTCGAAAATTTCGCATACAGCTTCTCTGCTCTTAATGTCTCCAAAACTTGTCGTAAGTGTTAGCTATGTTCCTCCTTACTTCGTGAATAGATAAGTATGTCGTCTATGAACACTATCACGAATTTATCTAGGTAAGGTCGGCATACGCGGTTCATCAGATCCATGAACACTGCAGGTTCATTGGTCAATCCGAAGGGCATCACAACGAATTCATAATGGCCATAGCGAGTTCTGAATGCCGTTTTAGGAACATCTTCCTCTTGAACCTTGAGTTGGTGATATCTCGACCTTAGATCGATTTTTGAGAAATAACTCGCTCCTTGGAGTTGATCGAACAGGTCGTCAATTTGGGGCAGTGGGTATCGGTTCTTGATGGTGAGCTTGTTCAACTCCCGATAGTCAATGCACATACGGAATGATCCATCCTTCTTCTTCACAAATAAGACCGGCGCTCCCCAGGGTGAGAAGCTCGGCCTGATGAACCCTTTACTTAGCAGTTCGTTTAGTTGGCTGGATAATTCTTGCATTTCTGTCGGGGCTAATCGGTAAGGTGCTTTTGCTACCGGGGTGGCTCCTGGAATCAAATCAATTCTGAACTCGACTTGTCGTGCGGGTGGTACTCCTGGAAGATCTTCTGGGAATACGTCGGGAAAGTTGCAGACTTCGAAGATTTCTTTGATGTTCTTTACTTCTTTCTTTTCGTCAACAATGTGGGCTAGGAAGGCATGGTATCTTTTCTGTAGGTATTTTCGGGCTTTGATGCATGACACGATTCGGAGGCTGGTATTGGGTTTATCACCGTAGACAACAATGGTCTTGTCATTCGGCAGATGAAGTCGGATTCCTCGTTCGTAACACATGATGTCGGCATGATGGGGAATTAGCCAATCCATACCAACAATCACGTCAAAACTTCCTATTTTAACAGGCATTAAGTCGATTTGAAAGGAGTGATCGTCCAGAGTAAGTGTACAGCCTACGTATATGCTTTTTGTGCTTTCTGTTTTGCCATTAGCCATTTCTACTGTAAATGTTTCGTTGAGTGGTTGAGGTTTTTGTTTTAGTAAGTATTTAAACTCGTGGCTTACGAAACTCCTCTCCGCACCGCTATCGAATAGTACACAAGCATATGAATTATTGACGAGGAACGTACCGGTAACCACGGTAGGATCCTCCACCGCTTCCGTGCGTCCCATAGCTAGGACTCTTCCATTTCTCCCCACATTCTTGGCCTTCGGGCAATCACGCTTATAATGCCCCGTCTCGCCACAACCATAGCAAGCTTGACTCACCCCGACATTAGTGGCTTGGGTGGCTTGTGGGGTTGGCGTTCTGCAGAATCGGGCGGTGTGGCCCTTCTTGTTACAGTTCAAGCAGTGCATTTCTCTACAGGGTCCGGTATGGTGGAAATTGCACTCGTTGCACTTCGGTAGCGTCCCAATGTATTGCTTGGTGGTGGTTGGGGCGTTCGGGACAGTGGCTGCATGAACTGCCACAATCTGTTGTCTTTTCGCACCATCTTGATTTGGTTGGTTTCTCCCCCTGTTCCAAGGTTTCCTCTTGTGATCCTTTTCTCTTGTCTGTTCGGTCTTTTGGGTCATGGTTCCCTGGCGCACTCCGTGGTCGACCAATCGTTGGGCCAATCGTTTGGCGCTGTCAAAAGTGGCTGGACTTGCGGCTTCTACATTCCCTTGGATCTGGGATGATAGTCCCCAAATGTAGCGTTCCACTTTTACAGACTCCGGTGTGACCATGGCTGGGCAGAGGGTTGCCAGGTCGTTGAATCGGTTCGTGTAAGCGTTTAGATCCGAACCTTTCATTGTGAGATTCCACAGCTCTTGTTCCAACTTCTGGATTTCCCCTCGGGGGCAGTACTCCTTCATCAACATTGTCTTTAATTCCTCCCAGCCCATCGAGTTTGCCACTGGGAGTGTCAGTGACTTGACATGGCCCTTCCACCAAGACATAGCCGTCTCAGCGAAAGTGCAGGCAGCGAACTTTACTTTCATCTCTTCTGGACACGCAGTGATATCGAAGATCGATTCGGTTTTCTCGATCCACCTTGTGAGGTTAAGGACACCACCGGTGCCGTGGAAAGTTATCGGCTTGCAACTGACAAAATCTTTGTAAGTACACGCTCGAGAATGGGTTGATGTTTCCCCATTGGTGGAATCGTTGGTGCCGTTTCCACTTCCGTTTCCATTTATCCCGTTGGTGTTAATATGGGCAACAGCTGCGGTCACGACTGCCGTGACAGCGGCTTGGAATGTCGCCGAGTCCATCATAGGTGCTTCGGGTGTCTCGACGGGTGTGCGTCTGTTATTTCTTCGGCGAGGTGGCATGATTCTGCCACAAGGATTTAAGATTTGACGTTGGTTAGTTCTTGGTAAGGGTTATCAAAGTACGGCGTTTCTATTATATGCTTATGTCGACTATGTAGTGATAGGGGTATAATAGGTGTATGAAGAATCTGTTGGATTAGGTGTCTAAGCCATGACTAATAATTAGTATTTACCTAATTAATAGAAGCACAGTCCATTTGGGTTGCCCTCATGGCTGGAGGTTTGGTAGAAAATTCGGTAGAGAGAAAGGTTGATTTATTATGGGATTAATAAATCAACAGGAATTAAATATATGGTTTATTAATATATTAAAGTGATAATATATTAATTAGAAACTATATTAATTAATTAGGAATTAATCCAGAATTAATTGGATTTAATTTGGGGATTAAATTAATTAATTAAAGGTGCAGGGACTAAAACTGTAATTATTCAATAGTTGAGTAAGTGACAGTGGGAGTGACCAGTGTGGAAATTGATTATATATATATATATATATATATATATATATATATATATATATATATATATATATATATATATATATATATATATATATATATATAAATCGATTTTGATATATAATAGGATAAATAGGAGTTTGAATTATAAGATAAAAGGTTTATCTTATTTGAATTCAAAAAGGTTTATCCTTAAGGCTTATCAACTGGTTATTCTGTAACTATAAATAGGGGTCCCTGGAACCCTTATTTCTGCGCCACTTTTAGACTCAGAACCTCTCTGGAATTTTCGATCCATATACCTGCAAGCTTGGGTGTGACTTTCATTTGAGGCAGGATAATTTTGCTGCTCAGCTTCCAAGAAATAAAGGTTGGTTTTTCTGTTTTGATCTTTAGTTTCTTTTATTGGCCTCTAGGTTTTTGTTATATGTTCAATTAGAAGAAAACATAGATCCTTATAGGTTGCATGTGAACTTAGGTTATTTAGTTCATGGTTTGCAGAAAACCTTTCAGTGGTATCAGAGCCTGTTTTGTTTTCTTGTTGAATTGTTATAACTGTTTTAGGGTTTAAAGCCTATAAACCCTAATTTTATCTTGGATCGATTTATAGGATTAGGGTTTTGGAAACCCTAATCCCCCCCCCCCCCCCTTGCTAAATTTCGAAATCTGTAATTAGGGTTTTAGAAGGTTTTCTATTTTTGGTAACTTTATTTGTTAATTAAATGGATAACCTTAAACCCCATTATTTGAAATCGATTTTTAGGGGGTTTAGGATAGGTTTTAATTAATTTGATTAATTTGGATAAACCTATCTTCATTTGAATTAATTTAATTAATTGTTAATTAAAAGATAATTCAAAAGGATTTAATTAATTTAAAAATTGCGAAAATTAATAGAAAACTCCAGAAAATTATTTTAAAATATTTAGATTTAATTAATTTAATTAATTGGTAATTAAAGTTGATTAAATAGAAATTTAAGGTTTAATTTAATTTAAAATTTAATTGTTAAATTTGGTAAAATTAAAAGATAAACCTTGAATATTTTAAAGGGTTTTAAAATACATCTTATACGTGTTATTAAAAGTTAATATTATATATATGAGATAAATTTGGTTAGTCAAATCAATAGTAGGCCTCATTCACGAAGCTGGTCTATAAAGTGGGTATAAGGAGACTGCCTATAAAATGGTAGTCTAATGGGTGAACACTCTCACCCACCGCTCGCCTGATCAGTGGAGGGTCGTTAGCCGAACGGGTTTGACAGAACCGCTTAATCATTAAAAGTATAATGATCAATGTACTAGAACTTACACATAAAATCCCAATCTAGTTACTTTAGGAAAAATGTGAATTTGATGCTACCCCATGAAATTGCACATTGCACTTTATGAAACGTTGGTGGAGCGTGTGTGGTTTACCGGCACACCAATGGGGGTTCATAAAGAGTGGCAATGGGTGTCTCGGGTGTTATCATTGTTGATGGAGCGTGTGTGGTTTACCGACACATCAATTTGAGATGATAATGGATCCCGAGAGCACCAAGCTAATTTGCATGGTTATTCACACCCGGTTTGTGATCCTCGGCATCCCAGTCACAAATGGTGGGGCATATCCGAGATTAAACATGCTATTGAACAGTTCAATATATCTCAAAAGAAACTAGGAATTCCATTTATAATAAGATTATTTTTCCGCGGTGGAATTGGCTGAATCGTCATTCGCCTACCTTTATAAAAATTTGCTTATAGATTAGGGCATCCCTCTTCTATGTTGCAAATTGTTATAGTTGGATCCTAGCCTTATTTTATATTGGGTTATTATAAGGACCAACAAGTATCTAATTAAACTTACCTTCTTTTATAGATGTCTTCTGCTGATCAATCCGCTCCCCAATCAAACTCCAGTGTCCCCTCTATCCTCTCACTGTGTTCCAAGGTTCAATTGAACGGGACAAACTACAATGACTGGATTAGAAACATCAAGATGGCTCTGAGGTACGAGAACAAAGAGTATGTTCTCGAGACTGAGCTTGTCGATGTTGACCCTGAAACTGCTACTCCTGAGGAAATTGCCTCGTACCAAAAACATTCTGATGATGCGACCAAAGTGGCCTGCATCATGATCGCCACAATGAACCCCGAATTGCAGAGAATATACGAAGACTACTGGCCCTATGAGATGCACCGTGAGCTTGCGGAAAAGTTCCGTAAGCAAGAGCGCATCGAAAGGTGCGAAGTGGTCAAGGACTTCACGAACAGCAAACCTAAAGATGGAGAGTCCATCTGCGCCCATGTGCAAAGAATGCAAGGTTACGTGGAGCGGCTTAGAAAGCTTGCGATGCCTGTACCGGAGGAGTTGGCCGTTGACATAGTGCTTAACTCCCTACCGAGTTCTTATGACCAGTTCAGGCTGGCTTATCATTTGAACAACAATCAGGCTAACCTGACTGAATTGCATCGCATGCTTCGAGTTGCTGAGGACGGGATGAAGGGTAAAAGTGTACCCTCAGTCAATCAGCCCGTCTTAGCCATTGGAAGTGGCAAAGGAAAGAAAAGGAAGGGCCCTCCTAAGCAAAATTGGAGGGAAAAGGTTCAGGTCGGGTCGTCCAGTAATGGCTCGAGAACCAAGACTTCCCACATTCCTTGTGTGGCCAAACCCGATGAAGCCAACTGTTTCTACTGCAAAGAGAAGGGCCATTGGAAGAGAAGCTGCCCCAAAATACTTTCAGGATGTCAAGGATGGGAAAGTAAAGCCATCGACAGCAGGTATATACACTATCTCTAAAAACTCACCATCTTCTAATTCTTGGATCCTTGATACAGGATGTGGTTTTCACATTTGTTCTGATCTGCAGGGCCTAAAGGAAAGCAGGGAGGTGGAGCACGGTAGACTGAACTTGATCATGGGCAATAGGAGATCGTCCCCTGTTACCAAGATCGGCGTTTACAGTTTAGTGCTTAGTAGTGATGTTAGTTTAGAATTATTAAATTGTTGCTATTCGCCAGAAATGGCAAGAAACATTATTTCATTTCATGCACTGTTCAGACAAGGTTTTCAATTTTCTTTTGATAATAAAATTGGTTCTATTTCTGTTTTCAAAAATGGTATTTTGATTTTTACTGCTTATCCTTGTGATGGTGTGTATGAAACTGTTGAATGTGTTGACAATTTAGGACATAGTGTAAATTATATTGATTCTACTAGTGGTGTAGAAAAGGCATGTCTGTGGCATAGTCGGCTCGGGCACATCAGCAAGAAACGCATCGCCCAACTCCAAAAGGATGGAGTGTTGGAATCATTCGACCTCAGGTCGGATGATGTATGCGAATCTTGTCTGTTGGGCAAGATGACTAAATCACCTTTCAAAGGGTTTTTTGAAAGAGGTGAGGATCTGCTGGACATCATTCACACGGATGTGTGTGGTCCATTCAGATCAACCACAAAGGATGGCACGCGGTTCTACGTGACCTTTACCGACGATTTTAGTAGATACGGTTATATCTACTTGATTAAGCACAAGTCGGACACCTTTGAAAAGTTCAAAGAGTTTAAGAACGAGGTAGAAAATCAATTAGGCAGGAAGATAAAGATGCTCAGGTCCGACAGAGGCGGAGAGTATCTAAGTATCGAGTTCCTAGACTATCTAAAGGAATGCGGAATAGTTTCGCAGTTGACACCTCCCAGGACACCACAGTTGAACGGTGTTGCAGAGAGGCGCAACCGAACCCTGTTGGACATGGTTCGTTCCATGATGAGTCGAGCTTCACTTCCCATTCACTTCTGGGGGTATGCCTTAGAGACTGCCGCCCATATCCTCAATCTTGTCCCTACTAAAAAGGTTGCTAAAACACCTCATGAAATGTGGACGGGGAAAGTTCCCTCGTTGGCACATATCAAAGTCTGGGGTTGTGAGGCTTTCGTTAGACGAGAGACTTAAGACAAACTCGCAGAAAGAAGCGAAAGGTGTTTCTTCCTTGGTTATCCCAAACAGTCCTTTGGATATCTATTCTACAGACCGAGCGAGGACGTGGTCTTTGTAGCTAGACGAGCGGTCTTTCGAGAGAGAGAGCTCATATTCAAAGAGGACAGTGGGAGTACCATTGATCTGGAAGAAATTCAAGAGTCATCAGATGACGCAACCTTAGGAGAAACTAGCAACCAACATGAGGAAGAAGTTCCTGTTGGTCCGACAGATGTATCCTTACCTCTAAGGCGTTCCGGTAGGGTTAGCATGCCACCCGAGTTTTATGGGTTCCATATAACTTCGGATGGGGACACGTTTGTCAGTGATAGGACACTGATAAATTTGGATGAACCAGCTAACTACCAAGAAGCAGTGGCGGGCCCTGAGTCTGCCAAGTGGAAAGAGGCCATGGATAGCGAGATCAAGTCCATGTATGACGATCAAGTTTGGAACTTGGTTGACAATGTACCGGGTCGAAAGACAGTCGGGTGCATATGGATCTTCAAGAAGAAGACCGACATGGACGGAAGGGTACACACTTTCAAGGCAAGACTGGTTGCGAAGGGCTTTACTCAAACCCCAGGGGTTGACTATGACGAGACCTTCTCACCAGTAGCCAAGATAAAGTCTATTAGGATTATGCTGGCCATAGCTGCATTTCATGACTATGAAATTTGGCAGATGGACGTCAAAACCGCTTTCCTTAATGGGAAGTTGACTGAGGATGTTTACATGAATCAGCCAGAGGGTTTTGTCGATGCAAAGTATCCTAATAAGGTGTGTAAGCTTGAGAGATCAATCTACGGATTGAAGCAAGCTTCTCGCAGCTGGAATCTTTGTTTCCATGAGAAAGTCTAAGAGTTTGGCTTCTCTAGGAGCGAGGATGAGTCCTGCGTATATGTCAAGGCTAGTGGGAGTATAGTCAGCTTTCTGGTGCTGTATGTCGATGACATACTGCTCATGGGAAACGATATTCCAACCTTGCAAGATGTCAAGGCCTGGCTTGGGAAATGTTTCGCCATGAAGGACCTAGGAGAGGCTGCCTATATTCTCGGGATAAGAATATTGAGAGATAGGAAAAGGAGACTAATTGGACTTAGTCAGGGTACATACTTGGAAAAGGTACTGAAAAGGTTTAGTATGGAAAATTCCAAGAAGGGAGAGCTGCCTATCCAAAGTAATGCGAAATTGAGTAAGACTCAAAGTCCGAGTACAGACGAAGAAATAGCTGAAATGAGTCGGGTACCTTATGCTTCGGCTGTAGGATCGATCATGTACGCTATGACGTGTACTCGCCCTGACGTGGCCTTTGCTTTGAGCATGGTCAGTCGATACCAGGGTAACCCTGGAAGGGCGCATTGGATAGCTGTGAAAAATATACTCAAGTATCTGCGAAGGACAAAGAACATGGTGTTAGTCCTCGGTGGCAATGATACCTTGAGAGTTGAAGGATATACAGATGCCAGTTTTCAGACGGATAGAGACAGTGGTCGGTCTCAGTCGGGCTGGGTATTCCTTTTGAACGGTGGAGCAGTTACTTGGAAAAGTTCCAAGCAAGAAACAGTGGCTGATTCTACGTGCGAATCAGAGTACATAGCAGCAAGTGAAGCGTCAAAGGAAGCGGCTTGGCTGAAGAACTTTATCGGTGACCTTGGAGTAGTCCCGAGTATTCAGGAGCCCTTGGAACTATTCTGCGATAACGAAGGTGCGGTCGCCTTGACAAAGGAACTGCGAGATCATGGAAAGTCCAGACATATCGACAGAAAGTACCACTATATCAGACATAGGGTAGAAGAAGGTCACCTCCTTGTAAAGAGGGTATCATCGGAAGATAATCCTGCAGATCCCTTGACAAAGGCTCTGAGTAGGATTAAGCATAATCAGCATGCTAGGAGCATTGGATTAAGAGATGATATAAGTTTTTTGTAATTAGATAGATTTTTGAAACTTGTAACAATGTTATTGTATTTGACTTTTGTGATTTAATAATAGAGATTTATTAATGAGTAATGGTTTACTAATTTTGTCAATATATATCATTGTGTTTCATTTTGCATGTTTTACTTCCTGAATAATTGGATTATTCAAATATCCACAGTCGCTCATACTTTTAGGGAGTAAGTATGAAGTAAGGCTGTCATGAATTGGTAATAGATTGTCTAAGGAGTTAGACATTGCAATTGGATTGCTGCACCATTCGTGAGTACTTGGAAATGGAGATTTGAGTATTGGATAAACCCGCGCTCAATGGATTGCTTCATGGATTACATCACGAGCAATATTGAGACGATAATATCTTTTGATCTTTAAGCTAAGACATATGAGTTATGATTTACTAGACGGTTATTCATTGATAATACGAAAACGTATCGGTAACTCGGTGTTATAAAACGTATTGTTGTGAGTGATTTGTCTGGTAAAAGACATAAGTATATGAGTCAAAGTTTATTCGTCCCTTGACCCTAACGGGGAACAGATATCTGTAGGCCTCTCGATGATTTTGAAGTTGACTAAAATGGTTGGCCAACCGGGACTAAATTAGTAGTCTAAGAGTCATATGCAAATCGGAAATCGAGGAACAGTGAATCAGACCAGATTGATTTTATCCATGTCTTGAGTCTGAAAAATATCTTGTTGGACGGAGGATCATCTGATCACTTATCTATGGACAGGACTGATTAGATCAGAGTTTGGCATTGGTTTCTAGAAAGCTACAAGTGCTGGTTAATTAGAGGCAAAATTGGTAATTATAGTCATAGACTTATCCAAGTGGGAGACTGTTGGATTAGGTGTCTAAGCCATGACTAATAATTAGTATTTACCTAATTAATAGAAGCACAGTCCATTTGGGTTGCCCTCATGGCTGGAGGTTTGGTAGAAAATTCGGTAGAGAGAAAGGTTGATTTATTATGGGATTAATAAATCAACAGGAATTAAATATATGGTTTATTAATATATTAAAGTGATAATATATTAATTAGAAACTATATTAATTAATTAGGAATTAATCCAGAATTAATTTGATTTAATTTGGGGATTAAATTAATTAATTAAAGGTGCAGAGACTAAAACTGTAATTATTCAATAGTTGAGTAAGTGACAGTGGGAGTGACCAGTGTGGAAATCGATTTTATATATATATATATATATATATATATATATATATATATATATATATATATATATATATATATATATATATATATATATATATATATATATAAATCGATTTTGATATATAATAGGATAAATAGGAGTTTGAATTATAAGATAAAAGGTTTATCTTATTTGAATTCAAAAAGGTTTATCCTTAAGGCTTATCAACTGGTTATTCTGTAACTATAAATAGGGGTCCCTGGAACCCTTATTTCTGCGCCACTTTTAGACTCAGAACCTCTCTGGAATTTTCGATCCATATACCTGCAAGCTTGGGTGTGACTTTCATTTGAGGCAGGATAATTTTGCTGCTCAGCTTCCAAGAAATAAAGGTTGGTTTTTCTGTTTTGATCTTTAGTTTCTTTTATTGGCCTCTAGGTTTTTGTTATATGTTCAATTAGAAGAAAACATAGATCCTTATAGGTTGCATGTGAACTTAGGTTATTTAGTTCATGGTTTGCAGAAAACCTTTCAGAATCTAGATGTATGGTCCTATCGTATCACAAAATACTCGTATAGTATTTTTGTTTTGTGTTTTGTTCTAGTGTTTTTCTTTGTACATGGTTCTTGGTAAGTATTTAGAAGTTGTTACAAGTAAGGTGATTTCTAAGAGGTATGAGAGGTATGTAAGAGAAAATTCTAAGTGTACGACTTCGTAGTATTCATAAAATACTCCTGTAGTATTTTAATTCTATGTTTAGTTATATAGTGTCTTAAAATACTTCCATAGTATTTTAAATTTCATGTTTAGTTATATAGCGTCATAAAATACTCCTATAGTATTTTAAATTTTATGTTTAGTTCCTTTGGTTATTGGTAAGTGTTCAGACTTGTTGTTCACCACGATTATTGCTAAGTATACGATAGGTGCTTCGGGTGTCTCGACGGGTGTGCGTCTGTTATTTCTTCGGCGAGGTGGCATGATTCTGCCACAAGGATTTAAGATTTGACGTTGGTTAGTTCTTGGTAAGGGTTATCAAAGTACGGCGTTTCTATTATATGCTTATGTCGACTATGTAGTGATAGGGGTATAATAGGTGTATGAAGAATCTAGATGTATGGTCCTATCGTATCACAAAATACTCGTATAGTATTTTTGTTTTGTGTTTTGTTCTAGTGTTTTTCTTTGTACATGGTTCTTGGTAAGTATTTAGAAGTTGTTACAAGTAAGGTGATTTCTAAGGGGTATGAGAGGTATGTAAGAGAAAATTCTAAGTGTACGACTTCGTAGTATTCATAAAATACTCATGTAGTATTTTAATTCTATGTTTAGTTATATAGTGTCTTAAAATACTTCCATAGTATTTTAAATTTCATGTTTAGTTCTATAGCGTCATAAAATACTCCTATAGTATTTTAAATTTTATGTTTAGTTCCTTTGGTTATTGGTAAGTGTTCGGACTTGTTTTTCACCACGATTATTCCTAAGTATACGTTAATCATATCTTGGATCAATACAGTTGATCAGGCTCTATTTATCCAAGATATCATTACCAAAACACTTAGGCCTATCCGTAGTGTTCAACTCATCATACCACTTTTGTATGTTTTCGTTATGATATCGCTCTAGTATGTATGTATGTACTTATACTTTATAAAAATTATCGTTATAATTTTAAAAGTATACTTGTACGAAAATGTCTTTGAGGGTTTTAGTCCCATTGTATTTATAGTTGTATATCTTTAAATGGATTGATATACTTAGTTCACTATAAACAATGCTCTGATACCAATCTGTCACACCCTCAAACCGTATTGGCGGAATAGTTTAAGGGTGGATGACTTCATGAACAATATCATAACAAAGTTGCACAATAGTGAAAACCAAGCAAACAACCATCATTACATAATTGCAAATATTACATAGTTTAACTGTATCATGTTTCAAATACAATTATAATGATATCAAAATAGACAAAAATGACGTCGTAACGTCCTTTCTTGTAGCGCTTGATTTACCAAATCAGTTTCCTGAGAATACAAGTAGTTGAAAAAGTGTCAACAATTAAGTTGGTGAGTTCATAAGATTTTTGTATAGAAATGTCCTTTGTTTGTAAGCAATAGTGTTGAAAACCAAGAAAATCCAATATTTTCTCATAAAATGTCCCAAGTCTTTAAATCCCAAAGACTAAAATGTTATATGTAAACTGTAGTGTACTTTCTTTGAAATGTGTGTTTCTACGTAAACAATTTATGAAAATATTAAGTTGATTATTTTCCCATGTGAGATACCATATAACCATACTGTGACTAGTTGGCCTGCTGCGACGTTCTTCAGGCGTCGGAAATGTTAGACATTTGGACACCTCAGACCTGCCGGTCAAGCTGTAGCTAGCAGCTCAGGTGCGGGGTTGTCAATCCCGTATAGATCTATACTCAAATATCACGCTCTCTTACCGAGACTCTGGTTATATAAATGTTCAGGACTTATAGTAGGTACTTATAAAAGTACTGTGAAGATTCATCTCACAAAAATGTATGTATTCCAATCAACTTGTTTACGTACGATTTGTATATAAAAGCTCTTGTAATCGTCCATTATCATTTTTCCCATGATAATATAGTATAGTATAATAATTATATATTTTTATATAATTATTTTTATCATGTTTGAATGTCATAATAACCTTTTGTTCATATACTATTCCAATAATAGTCTATTTTTAGTAATTACGTCGTAATAACCTCATTTTTGTGAATAATAGCGAAATAACTTGTTCAAAGATTATAAATATTATCTTTTGAGATATTTCACACAAAAATAATATGATATCTTGATTATAACCATTTTTGCTAGAAAAAAGTGCCTTTATTTATAAAAACGTAGTTTTTACTAGTTTTCGTTTTTATAACATTTTTATCCAAAATCTAGTATTTTTGGTACACTTTATTTGTAGTTTAGTAACTTTTACACAACTTAATATGTCAAAGTGTTCAAAATACATGGATCTACTCATATTTCATGTCAAATTCATATTTATAACATTTTTGTTCAAGATCTAACATTTTTACACACTTATATTATAGTCTAGTAACTTTTATACAAGCATATAATGTATATTTATGAACATCATACAAAGATCTATCCATATTTCATATCAAAGGTATTTTTACCCAAAAACTAACTTTATAAACTTGTGTAAATCAACATATATAACATTTAAACATATATATACTTGAATAAAACAACATTTATAGTTAAGGAACTTGTATTCTCCCCCAAAAAGGTTTGAAAAGATGAAAATGAGGGGTATGAACTCACCTTGAGTGTGGATCTTAGGATTCCTTGGAAGAAGATTGAAGATTTTGGTTCTAAGACCCGGAGGACCCTTGGACAAAGCTATTATCCAATGGATTTCCGTGAGTATGTGTGTATAAAAGAGTATATGAAGGTATTTAGAACTTAACTCATTAGATGATCATATCTTACCAAGGATACTTGCAAGATCTTTGAAGATGATGAAGTTTGGAACTCAAAGACCTTTGAACAAATCTAATATCCAATGGATATGGATGGATGTTAGTGTGTGTAAAAGATGTAAAACTTGTGTTATGTTGCTTAGAATCAAAGGATATGTGAAGCTTACCTCTTAAACTTGTGAAATGAGCTTGAAAATGGAACTTGGAAATGGAGATGGTGATTTGGGTTGTGAGCCGTGAGCAAAAGGAGAGGAAGAGGAGAAATGTTGAGTTGGTTTGTGATTTGGTTCAAATGAAAAGATGATCATCTTTTAGAGATTTTAGTTGGATTTTTCTATAGTATTTTATTATAGCCTTTTAAGGCCTAGGATTATAAAATTAAAAGAAAGTTTGTGGTGTGATGGCTTGTCCCCCCATGGGGCTGTCGAATTTGGGGAGGGGGGTGGGGTGGGGTGGTGTGGTTTTTATAAAAATAGCAATGTAGTTATAAAAATGTGTGATTTTTATAAAATAATAAGACGTTTTAGTGAAATTTTATGCGTTTTTGACGAAACGAAGTTCTAAATAATTATTTTGTATAAAAACATTGCCAAACATCTAATTTGATTGAATTATAACTCGTTGGGTGCCGGAATACGCGTTTAAGCGCGGTATTCTTCCGTTTTCGTGATTTTTTGACGTTTTACCGGAAATCGCATCTAGCTTTGAAATTAAATACTAGATATTATTACGTTACTTATCATATGAATTTTTAGTTCATATTTGATGTTTAAGGCACCACATTTTGTATTTTGGTTCCAAACCCTGTGTACATTTATCCGTTCACAGCGGTTTAATCGTTGTAACTTCTATATACGAACTCTGTTTTCGACGTTCTATATATCCACAGTT
>CM042010.1:28698593-28756093 GCA_023525715.1 Cichorium intybus | reverse complement strand
CAATATTATATCGCTATAAACAATGCCTAGATAATAAACATTGCATTTACTATCTTTATGTGAATTTTACTATTCACCGAGGCATTCGTATCGATATACAGTGCCTCCGAGGGGTCGAAAACTCAATATAAAAATTTTCCCAAACTTTTCAGACCATAACGAGCCTACGGTTCAAGTTTGAGCTAAATCGGACAAGCCAAACAAAAGTTAGCGTTTTTGATTCCCTGCCTGGCCCCTGCTCGGAGGCGCACTGCGCCTAGGCCAGGGCGCACTACGCCTGGGCGCACCCCGCCTGGGGCTTGGGCGCACCGCGCCTGGCGCCTGCGCAGGTCTCCTGTCCAGCCGCGATTTGTGCACTGTAGCACGCAGTTTTTGCCCATTAAGTCCTTAATCCAGTCCTTAATCGTTTGGGGTTTGTTTCTAGGCTAAAACCTTATACTTTAACAAGGTTTTCAACCATTCAAAACAACTAAATCAATCAAAATGAAGAATTAGGGTTCTTAGTTCTAACAACCCCAAAACTTCAAATTCATCATAAATAGCAATCTACTTCCATTTTCTTGAGTTAAGTCCTTATTAGCATGACTTAATGGAAGTATTAAACCATTTAAAACACATAATCATAACTGAAATTTGCAGATTTCAGTTTTCATAAAACCCATCAAGAACATCTCAAGAACTTTGACTAAAAAGACAATCTACTTACCTTATTTGCTTGGAAATCTCCCATTCCAACAATTGTTCCAAGTTCTTGCTTCAATTCCATGATCTCCTGCAGAAATCGCACCTTCAATGCTTCTCCCGTTGCTGCACAATGATCAGTCAAAGAAGAGAGTCAACTCTTCTATATATACTTCCAATTTTTACAAATTTAGTCCCTAAGTTCCATTTCTTGAACTTTTGGCACCAATATCAAGTTTTATCACAATAAAACTTTCATTTCTTATACTTTTGCCACAAGGAGCAATATTTTTACACAATTGGTCCTTCACATGGTCAAATGACCAAAATACCCTTTTGTGGTAAAACGACCAAATTTCAGTTTTTATAACATTTTAAGTCCAAAACTCAAAATATTATTTCAAACCAAATTCTTTTCTGTCCAAAAGACCAAATTACCCTTCTAAGGTAAAATGACTAATTTACCCTTTTTATTATATTTATATAAAAAGAGTGTCTTGGCGTTACAAATTCTCCCCTCCTTCAAAAGATTTCGTCCTCGAAATCATACAAGGAGTTGGAGTTATGTCTCCCTCGTTTCACTTTCGGTCTTCCACATCATGTCGGAAACTCTATGGTATTGCCTAAGCTCTTAACCATACTAGTCTTCTATTTCGTGATTACATCACTGTTCATCTAACATTCCTCCGGTTGTATCGGGTACCATAACCACTTATCTACCTTCATTTCAGCAAGAGGTATTCGTTGGAATTTATCATTCCATGTTCTCAGAACCATGAGACCCATAGAAAACATTACAAATATTTTGAAGTTCATCAAGAAACTTCAATCAGTACACCCCAATTCTTATTCTTTGGAACATATGGAAAAGTCCAATAGATGAGGACTTAATTTTACTTTCGTCCCAAACCGATTTTTAGTCTGAGTATCACCATTTTCCTCACTTGGAGTTTCAATGGTTTTACTCAACAATCCGCATACTACTTTTGTCGATTTTTGTCTATTTCTCAGCTTTCTCGAATTTGCCTAATATTTTCTTCTGTTTGAGGTACAATCTCGGGTCCAGCCAACGGCTTCTCCCCAACTTCAGTCTAGTAAGTCTGCGTGCAACACGATACTCTATACTATACATTATACAGGCCATCTAAATGCTGGTACAAAACTATCATTATCTACGGGTTCTACCAAAGATAGGCAATCTTTTCATCTTCCACTAGGGTCTGTTGTGCAATCTTCAAGCACATCTTCTAAAATTCTGCGTCATTATTTCGCCTTGTCTATCGATTTGCAAATTATCTACAGTACTTTCTAGTACTTTTAAGCTAATTATTCTTGAAATTTATGCCAAAATCAACGAGTAATTCTATTATCTCGGCCTGATACAATCCGTGCCGATAACTCACATCGACAAATTACTTTATCTATTTAGCTTTTCGCTACTTTTCGATGTTAATTTCTTCCCTAGTCGGTACAAATTTGCACTGGTGTCATCAATCAACCTGCAATTACCCATATGGTGTCATACCCATACGGTACTTGCAAAGACTTTACTACAAAGTCTATAATATTTTCGTCCCATTTCTTCTTTGGGACCAACAACGGCTAAATTTTCTGTATACTTCTAATGGTTTGACCTTAGTTACACGCTAGTCAAACACTTTTCACATGTCTTTCAGTGTTTTTCTTTAGCCCCGGCCACCAATACATAGGTTATATCGTCCTACACAGTTTGGTACTGTCCCGGGCATTCTGCATATTTACCCAAACATACATCTTTTAAGGGTAAATTTTCATATCTCGTTTTGCTTTGGAACTCACATACACAACCCCAAGGGTTTTAAATCACTGTGAGTTTCTAACTAGCTTCTTTCAATAGCTAATCATTCCTTCACTTTTCACATTTTCAGACTTGTACACTTCTTCTTGTGCTACCCGAATCAACTCAGGTAATCAATTCACCACACTTACGCATATGGTTGTATCTTTCAAAAGATAATATTTCTAATTCAAGGCATCTATAATCACATCCGCCTTTCCGAGATGGTACAAGATTTCATAACCGAAATCTTTAAGTAACCCATCTGTCTTTGCTATTTCATGTTTAGCTTCTTTTTGATCAACTAAGTACTTCAAACTTATATGATTCATATAAACAGTAAGCTTTACACCACATCAGTAGTGTCTCCAAAGCTTCAATGTCAAAGTCATAATTGCTACTGCAATATCATGTATCCAAAATCAACCCTCGATGCATTTCTATAAAACAATTTATCTTCTCCGCTTAGCAATAATGCTAACATCAGAGTTTCACACAAGGTTTATTCCAAACCTTTACAAGACACTTGTGGTCTTTCTACCACTCAGACTTTATACTTTTATTAGTCAACCTTGGTCAACTGGATAGCAATCAAGGAGCAGTTTTCTACAACTCTCCTAAATTAACCCGCCAATCCAAGGAAACTACTACTAATTTCAGTCAGATTCCAAGGTGGTTTCTGTCTTATCACAGTAACATTTCCACTGGATCTACTTTATCATCTCTGGCATTATTTACATGCCCAAAGAATATGAAACTTCTTTTATCCAAATTTTCATACTTGGAGGATTTTACATATCACTTAACTTAGTGAATTAACTCCAATATCTGGTACAAATGTACCTCATATTCGATCTGGTCTCGAGAATATCAGATTCTCAGTAGTCAATGCACATATGCATCAACTTATTTTTCTTCTTTTCAAACAAGATAGGGCCCCACACGATGACACATTCGGCCATATGAGACCTCGATTCCAAAAACAATTTCTTCTAATTGTTTTACCACTCTGCCATCTCTGCAGAGGCTAATCAATATAGAGCCTAAATAACAGGAACGGCTCCCAAGACTAGCTAAATCATAAGCTCTTCTCACCAGTCTGGCAGAAATTCTGGAAGTTCTTTTCAAAAGAAACATCCGGGAATTTATTTAAAGTAGTACACTACTATCACTGTTTCATTTAACTTGGCCAATACCATGTATGCCAATTACAACATTATTCCTTTACTAACTCTTTTCCGAGTTTAAGCAAAGGAAAATAACCGGTATTCTCAACAACAGTCATTTACCATGGATTTTCGTCCATTTCATTTCTGATTTAAGAACCATAATGTTCTTGTTTCTACAATTCATGTTAGCATAATTCATTGCTAACCAATTCATATGCACAATTACTTCCAATTCATTTGTAGTCATCAGCTTTAGATTCATAGGGAAAAACGGTCCCGTAAATCCTAGACAGACTACTTTCCAGGTGTTCAATATCTAGAACATATTTGCTATCTGCTATAGCTTCTTCCAAAATTTCATCCATGATCATTGATGAAATATTCCAACAAGGCATCAATGTCACCGATCCAAAGCATAGCTTCATGGATCAAATATAACACGCACGAGTTATACTCAGAACAATTATATCGGAGATCATATCAGTCTCCTCACGAGCGTCTCCCACAATCTGCTGGAATGCTCATGGTACCGCTGGTCCTTTTCGACCATTCGTTTCTTCTTTCTTTCCTCCCCGTTCTTTCCTGGGTTCATCACCCGTTACTCCACATTTAACATGTGAGTATTTCATAAGAAAGTGTTCTATAGCTCCGCGCTAGACACACTTCCGTGCCATCCAACAAGCTCGAGCAATATGCTCCTATTTTCTGCAATTTCAGCATGTCAACGGTAGAGTCTCAACCCTACAATTTTCTTAGTGCTTTTCCTGCACTTCTCATAATACATAAACTGCTCTGTTTTGGCCCCTTCCCTTTTAGGTTGGACCCAGTCTGTGGTAACTTCTCCTGAAGCGTCCACTAATCGTTTTCTGCTTTTTCTTGTAGTCTCAGCTACTTTTCTTTCACCTTGATATCAATCAGGGTAAACACCCAATTTCTTTCTCTGACCACAGCAACCAATATTGCTCATCATGTGGATTTTCTGCTATTCGTCCCCTTTTTGGCTCTCATACCACGGAGCCTTGCGAAAGGGCTGATCTATTTCCTAGAGCTTCGCGCCCTAAATGTCTTCCAAGAAGATTCATAGTTCATACTTCTTATACGTCAGAAGTTAGCAACAGTCAGGTTATATATGTATAATAACAACTATATACACCTAACTATGCATCATGTCTACTGTCTCAGGGTTTAAGTCCAGGAATCTACTCTATAGACACCTAGTTCACTTAAACCTCGGCTCTGATACCAACTTGTAACACCCGGCTTTTAAAACAAAAACACCCCTGAAAATTTTTCATTTTTAACAAAGGTTTCAGTACTTAAAACCGTAAACAAAGGGGTATATTTTAATAAAAACGGGTACAAGCATATCAAGAAGAGTATAAAATACCGTAGTCTCCTTTGAAGCCGGGCTGCTACTGACAGCATCTAAGAGTCCTACTTCTCGAGTCACTGACTCTATCTATTCCCTTATCAGGATCATGCTAACCTGTAGGGACATTTAACAAATATCGTGAGCTATAAAGCTCAGTGAGTAATCGTATCTGCAAATAACAAGTATTAGAAATACATTCATATAACTGTCTGGATATCGAACCCAGACTACTAGCCTTACTGGCTAACCGTATGTATCTGAGGATTTCATCTCCTACTGTATAGCCTTACCGGCCGAACCGTGATATCATGTGATTATCAAATCACCTTATCATATTTACTATGTTATTTGCATACCATTCAAATCAGTTCTGTATCATTTCTGTCCCATCTTTCTTAGTCATACTGGACTATACCATATATCATGACTATATAAGTCATATCATTTGTGAAGGCTATACAAGCCGTACCAAAACAATATCAATATATAAATCATAGCCCGCAGGCCGCACCAGCTGGGTTTAATAACCCGATATCATAGCCAAAAGGGCCGCATCATGTACCTGTAACAATATCATAGCCGTATGGGCCGCACCAGTTAATTTCATTTCATTTTATAATCATTTATGGCTCACGGGTTATCCCGCTGTTGCCTAGACTCACGGCTCCGTTCTTGTCATCGCAATGACTCACAGCTTATCCGGTCTTGTCTTATATAGGTTTGACTCACAGCTCCGTTCTTGTCTATTATAGACTCACGGCTTATCTAGTATTGTCGTACCATTAATATTGACTGACTCACAGCTCTGTTCTTGTCTATAATAGACTCACGGCTTATCTGGTATTGCCATGTGATAATGGTTGACTCACAGCTCCGTTCTTGTCTTTATCAGACTCACGGCTTATCTGGTATTGTCATATCATAGTGTATATATATATATATATATATATATATATATATATATATATATATATATATATATATATATATATATATATATATATATATATATATATATATATATATATATATATATATATATGTATGTATTGACTCACAGCTCCGTTCTTGTCATCGCAATGACTCACGGCTTATCTGGTCTTGTTTTTTACATATATTTTTACACTTGTCATTTTCGTCCCTCGAAGCCGTTTCAACCTGTAACAATTCAATCATCATATATCACATATGATATCAGTGAGATTACTCACCTGGATACTAGCTGCGTTTAAATCCCGGTTGTTTCTTGCCTTTGCGTGCACCACAACCATTTTGTCCCATACCTATATATTCATTTATATACCAAATGATAATAGGTTAATAATCATCTAAATTGACTCTAATACGTAAGAGTCCAATATTATATCGCTATAAACAATGCCTAGATAATAAACATTGCATTTACTATCTTTATGTGAATTTTACTATTCACCGAGGCATTCGTATCGATCTACAGTGCCCCCGAGGGGTCGAAAACTCAATATAAAAATTTTCCCAAACTTTTCAGACCATAACGAGCCTACGGTTCAAGTTTGAGCTAAATCGGACAAGCCAAACAAAAGTTAGCGTTTTTGATTCCCTGCCTGGCCCTGCTCGGAGGCGCACTGCGCCTAGGCCAGGGCGCACTGCGCCTGGGCGCACCCCGCCTGGGGCTTGGGCGCACCGCGCCTGGCGCCTGCGCAGGTCTCCTGTCCAGCCGCGATTTGTGCACTGTAGCACGCAGTTTTTGCCCATTAAGTCCTTAATCCAGTCCTTAATCGTTTGGGGTTTGTTTCTAGGCTAAAACCTTATACTTTAACAAGGTTTTCAACCATTCAAAACAACTAAATCAATCAAAATGAAGAATTAGGGTTCTTAGTTCTAACAACCCCAAAACTTCAAATTCATCATAAATAGCAATCTACTTCCATTTTCTTGAGTTAAGTCCTTATTAGCATGACTTAATGGAAGTATTAAACCATTTAAAACACATAATCATAACTGAAATTTGCAGATTTCAGTTTTCATAAAACCCATCAAGAACATCTCAAGAACTTTGACTAAAAAGGCAATCTACTTACCTTATTTGCTTGGAAATCACCCATTCCAACAATTGTTCCAAGTTCTTGCTTCAATTCCATGATCTCCTGCAGAAATCGCACCTTCAATGCTTCTCCCGTTGCTGCACAATGATCAGTCAAAGAAGAGAGTCAACTCTTCTATATATACTTCCAATTTTTACAAATTTAGTCCCTAAGTTTCATTTCTTGAACTTTTGGCACCAATATCAAGTTTTATCACAATAAAACTTTCATTTCTTATACTTTTGCCACAAGGAGCAATATTTTTACACAATTGGTCCTTCACATGGTCAAATGACCAAAATACCCTTTTGTGGTAAAACGACCAAATTTCAGTTTTTATAACATTTTAAGTCCAAAACTCAAAATATTATTTCAAACCAAATTCTTTTCTGTCCAAAAGACCAAATTACCCTTCTAAGGTAAAATGACTAATTTACCCTTTTTATTATATTTATATAAAAAGAGTGTCTTGGCGTTACAAAACTGTTCACTCGTAATGTAATCCATAAATAACTGACATCAAAACTCAAAACCATTAAAATTAAAAAACGCAAAGAGCTAATCTAAGTTTTACAAGTTTCAAATCTTGAAAAAAAAAGTTTAAAACTTTTTGGACCTGTGCATCCACCGCGTCGCTGCTTGCTCTGCTGGACGCCGTTTCTTGCTCTTATCGGACATCATTGCTTGCTCTTGCCGTCGCTGTTAGCTCCGCCATACACCACCTCTGCAAGCTCCGTCTTTGTTTGCTTCACCTTGCTCTACTATAGAATTGCTGGGTAATTTCATTCTGTATCTTTCTCTCTTTCTTTGTTTAAAGTCTCACCAAAATATTAAATAGAGATGATGAATATTTTGTCCAACTCTAGTTCCAATAACCTAGGGTTCTGTAACAGAAAAATATAGGCCACTGTTCTCACTTTTGTACTAACATACGATATCCATATAACAATAATATTATTATTATTTTTGTCATAGATCAATATCAATTATTGTTTTAACATTGTAATGTGCATCCTTTTATAATTCTATATTCAACGATTATGTTGTGATTTGTATTCAATTATTGTTTTAACATTGTAATGTGCATCCTTTTATAATTCTGTAATTCTTTTCACAACATGGCAAAGAAATCATTTGATGATTTGTTACATGAGACCTAAGATATATGCAACCGGTTTGTATGGTTCTGTTTTGAAGTGTTGGTTTCGGCCCCCTACTTATGATGTCTTTGTTCCGCCCCTGCTTAGCCATGTGATGTGAGTAAACCATAAATGTTATAGAGTGCAGTATGTGCTTGGTATATCATTTTATCAATATTTAAAATCTCTCTATTTCTCTAGTAGATGTTGCTTGATCAGATTAGATCAAGCGAACCACTTATGTCTTGGTGTTCTTAATTTCTATTCTTGTTGTTCTCACTAACCTATATGATTGTGAGTGTACGCATTTGTTGAAATGCTTAGTCGCCGAGTCCTAACTATAATCCAGCTGCCTAATTGGTACATTAACAAAGCTGGTGACTAGGAGGACAAAAGGCTGTGTTTCACAAAAGAATTATATATAAGAGGGATCAAATATAAATAAACAGACACACATAGTTTTTTTCTACTTCTTTTGAGGCACGTCGACAGAGAGGAACATGATAAACTTCAACTTGAAATGTTTGTAAGGTATATCAAAAAACTTGATTTATTCTTTTTATAAGTATTCAATCGTTGTTTTTGTTTAGTATTTTGTAGTTTCTGATGGTTTAGTAGTCTTAGGCCCTGTTTGGCAACATCTTAATTTTGAAGTTCTGTATGTTTAAGAAGTCTGAAATTTTAAGAGGTCTGAATTTTTAAGAGCTGAACCTTTATCATGTTGTTTGGTTGGAACATCTTAATTTTTGTGTTGAATGAAAAAATGACAGTTTTACCCTTCTGTATTATAACTACAACATTAGATAGTTTTCCACAACTAAAATCATATTTCAATTCAACATTACAACTACAAATTGATTTTAGCAACAAAATCAGATTTTCAACAACAAAATTAGGAACTACATTACAACTACAAAATTAGGAACTACATTACAACTACAAAATCAGATATCTTACCTCTTGAAGAAGAAAACACAGAAAAGGATTCATACAAGAGCCACAGCTAGCAACAAACCAGGAAGAACAAAGGTCTATTCCACATATCAGCTTTCTTAAAACCCATCAGCAAGAGAACAAGAAGAAAAATCCTTATCATAAACAAAGAGACGAATACCAGTAATGTTAACAAAGAATATGATCATAAGAATTCTAGAAGAACCTAGATAAAACGAATCTTGTTATTTCTGGAACCAAGAACAAATGTCAATTATTGTAAGAACTATGAGCAAAAGATGAAAAATTCGTAGGAGACCGCATGAAACCTAACTGGTAAAACTCCTTTTATCTTTACCAAAAACTAGGTAAGAAGCCCTCAACAAGGATTCACATAACAGCCATGAATGGCAACAACCCAGGAAGCACAACGCTCCAATCCATGTTCAAGTTTCCTTAGACCTATCAGCAAGATAAAAAGTCATTTGTAGTTGACAACGGCGGTGACCGGGAAAGCAGACGGCGACGGCGACCGGGAAAGCAGACAGCACATTGTTTAATAAGATTCAGAAAAGCGGCAGACGGCGGTGACCGGGAAAGCAGACGGCGACGTTGAATCTGGTTCGGAAAAGAAGCAGCAGTGGCGTCGGTCTGGTCCGGTTTCCGACCGGCGAGAGGAGACGGGAGGAATATGCCGGAGAAGAGAAGAGAGAAGTCGATGCGTGAGAAGAGAAGTAGGAGGCATGAGGCGTGTTAGGGCAAAACCGTATTTACCCTTTCTCTTTTTTTAATCAGCGGCGCGTTAAAGTCTGTATCAGTAAGAGGCAACTTTTCAGTTAAGAGGCAAGAAAAAAGATACTACCAAACGGTCTTAATTCAAAAGATTAAGTGCTGCCTTTTAATTTTTCAATTAAGTGGCTAACAAACAGGCCCTTAAACGGCTAAATCACTTGTGTCGACATTAGATTTTCAATTGTGTGAATGACTTTGGATTTGACTTGGTTCTTTTTGAACTTTATCACCTCAATTAGGGTTTAGATGATTGACTTTATATATTGATTGTTTGGTTATGTAATCAACAATTTTATTAACTATAGTTGCCGATTATGTTTCTTTTTTCCTTTTATGCATTTTATTTTCGTTAGAATTTTTATTTTTGTTTTCTTAATTGTTTTTGAACTTGATCACCTCAATTAGGCTTTAGGTGATTAAATTGCTATGTTGATTGTTTGGTTATGTAATCGACCATTTAATTAACTAAAGTAGTAAATAATGTTATTAACTACGTAATATATGTTGATCAACATTATGAAATTAATTTGTACAATTGTTGGTTTTCCGCGTTGATGAAAAAATGAATTGTGGTTGATATATTTGTTCAGACATTAAAGCAAGTCTCACATAATTACCAAAATCTTGTATAATAACTATGTAGTGAATTAGTTCCAATTGAAGGTGTTTCTTTAAGTGGATAATTTTGTAACTTGGTTGAAAGGATTGTAATCAAGTGATAAACAAATAGGATTTATTATCTGATAAGCTAATTAATGAGTCTGATCAACCTAAAAAAGAGTTTAAGAAACTATTGCACAATCATGATTTTTGATACTGATTTTCCAACAATTACATGATTATAATATGAATGTCAATTAGGTTACTTTTAGTGTAACAAATTTTTAAAGTTGAATCAACGCCTTCGGTTTCATAGTTTGGATTCCCTTTCTATGTAGTTAATCATAAGATTTGATGTTGTATTAATGTTTAGTTTTGTTTTAACAACATTTGAATGCTAACTAGGTTCAAGTTGGCCGCTTGGATAAGGAAATTTTCTTGTTATTTAATTCATAACCCCGTAAACGGTTTATGAATTAATACTCTACTAAGTAACAAATATTGATTTGCAAGATGGGATTTAATGTCGGTGTAAACTAACAATTTCACGTTTTCATACTCTCGAGATTATGAGGAGAAATGAAACTTGTTTGAGAACATCTACATAGTATTTAACACGATCACTCAATTTAATTCTAAGAGCTTGTTTAGGTTAAATTAAGATGATTTTGTTTAATTTAAAGAGCTTGTTTTGCTTAAACAATTTGCTAAATGAAAAGATTAGAGATTGTTAGTGTATTTTACTGACAACTTATATTAAAATTCAATTTGACATCACTTCATAATTAGTTTGCAGAATTAGATGAATAGAACTTGGAACCTAATTGTTCTTACTATTGTTTCATAATTAATTTAATTTGCATGGTAGTGATAGTATTCGTTTAAATACCAATAAAACCTAGTATTTACTTCTATGTGTCTGAATAAAAACATGACTATTTTGGTCTATTTTTATATTAAAAACTGGGTCCTTGAGGATCGGCTCACATTATCATTGTTACTATTTTTTTAAATCATATAAGCTTGAAGAGGGATATGCATCACATTTGCATTTTTTTTAGTTTTCATATGTATTTTTGTTTTTAATTTTTTCAAAAATCATAAAATATTTTCATTGTTTTACGTGCTTAATTTTTTTTAGTCACAATTTTTTTTTTAATTTTGTGTATTTTCTTTAAATCAATTAAGTCCAAAAATATTTTCCTTTTATTCTTTTTGAAATTGCTTTCTAATGCTGCATTTTAAGTTACATAAAATAATTAAAAATTAGAAATTAAAAAAATACAAAAACTCTGAAATATTTTGGTTTCGATTTATTTTTATTGACCCATGTTGACATATTTGAGTCTTTGGGATACATTAGGAATATATGGTTTAAATGCTTTGAACTTAAACTCGCGTGTATTTTATATTTGTATAGTTATAATAGATATTCTTTCTTTTTGGTTGCCAATGTGATTCATTAATACAAAACATGATAGGAATCGAAAATGTTAGCATTAGAATTTAGGTGTAGAAGTGGTCCTTTAAAACTAAAGAATAGTATTGATATTTTTGGATTGCAAACCGGTTTAGCAAAGCAAAGAGAAAATAAATAACTTTGATATTAAATCACCAAGGAATTGAAAATAGCAGCATTTTGTGGTAGAAATCAGATTTTGACCAAATTTGGTGTATTTTTTTTTGGAACCGGCGAATATATTAAAAACCCCCAAAACTAGGAACTAGCAAGGGAAGAAAGTACAAAGCGTGGAATTTAAATAAATATTTACAAACACGAAAGGGGAGAATCACACCACTCATTCCAAAGTAAGCAACCATTTGATAAACGATGCTTTTGCCAAACAAAAGTCATTGCTTTGATATCTTCAAAAATCTTCGCCGGGTGGTGTATTTTCGGGCTAATGAATAGTTGCTGTCCAGCATATATGAAATTCGCAGCCCAATTTTCATATATTTCCCATTTGTGATTCATTGTGCCTTAACAAAAGAGCAGCCCAAGAAAATGAATTGATGGCCCATTTTTTAATAAAGAAAAGGCTTATGTTTTTTTTTTTTTTTTAATAAAGAAAAGGCTTATGTAATCATGAAAAAAAGAAAGGAAATAATATTAGATAATAAATTTGTAAAATTGTTACATTTAGTCAATTTTTTTTACATATGTGATCATTAAAATTTTTTTGTATGCATATGACCAATAACTTAATGGTCATTTATGGACAAAAATAACATATAAGTGACTAAATATTAACAATTTTAAAAAATCATGGTTAATCAAACACAAAATAAGTTCAATAATCAAGTATAACATAAGTGACTAAATGTATGGAACAAATACAATCATTATCCTAAAAAGAAGAAAGATATATCGCGTTTCCAAAGGAAAAAATGAGTGAGCAGTTTCTATTTATTGGAGGGGATATACATACACTCTCATGCATCACTTTAACACATAAGACTAAGAGGAGCGGCTGCGGGATTCAAGGGCGGTGTCCATGCTGGAGGCCATCACCGCACGAGAACACCGCCCCACTTGGGGTGTGACCTGCGGTGAAGGTCCTCGCAAGGCGTTGCAAAACCGCACGGTAAAGGTCTCTCTCTCTCTCTCTCTCTCTCCTCCTCTCTCTCTCTCTCTCCTCTCTCTCTCTCTCTCTCTCTCTCTCTCTCTCTCTCTCTCTCTCTCTCTCTCTCTCTCTCTCTCTCTCTCTCTCTCTCTCTCTCTCTCTCTCTCTCTCTCTCTCTCTCTCTCTCTCTCTCTCTGTGTTACCTACAACTAAGAAGATGAACCAAATAAATGAAAAAAATGAAAAAATGGTAGGAGATAAGGAAAAGTACAATTTTGGTCCCTGTATTTGTTTTAAATTTACAAAATTGGTAAAATGTTAAATATATTAATTTTAATGAAATGTTTTTCTTTTTTTAATTAATTTTTTAATTTAATTTAATATAATTTGTTATTTAGTTTAATTATTTATTTAATGTTTTTTTTTTCTATCGAATGTGACCATAGATCACACCATTTTATAATATGTGGTTATGTTTAATTTTTTGTGATTATATCTTTTGAAAAATCGTAGCTATAGGTAAAAACGGTGACTATATGGTAGCGATTTTTGTAGTTCTATCGATCTTATATTTGATAACCGTGACCACAATATGCTTGTATTCAGAATTTATATATTTTATTATGATTATTGTGTATTTTTAGTCACAAATTAAACAACGAACTGTGAGCAAACAATACTTGTAGCAACTTTATCTTTTATCGTGTCTATTATTACGTTTTCAAACACATCGCAAATTAAAACCATTGTCATAATATAGCTAGAGCCATAACTTTTCTCTTTATCTCATGACAATTATTTACATTTAACCACAAACAAGAATTAAACTCTCATCGCAAAATAATTATCGTCACATGGTTTTTTCTTTAATATGACTATTAGTTACTTTTATTCACAAATTAAAAATTAAATTGTGACCAAAATATATGGTTAATCACATGTTTTATTATTTATAATGACTATTGCTACGTTTAGAAACACAATACAATTTAATTTGTGACCTTCAAATAGTTGTGGTTATGGATTTTTCTTATATAATAACAATTGTTTATATTTAGTCACACACAAGTGATTAAACTGTGACCATAAAATAATTAAACTCACATGATTTGTCTTTTATATTGAACAATGATTCCTTTTAGTCACAAATTAAAAATTAAACTGTGACAAAAAAATATATTTTGTCACAAGTTTTATCGTTTAACGTGACTATTGCTATGCTTAGTAACACATCATCAATTAAACTCTGGTTATAAAATAGTTATAATCATGTATTTTTTCTTATATCATGACAATTGTTTATATATATCACACACAAACAATGAGTTGTGTCCATAATATACTTATAGTCATATATTTTTCTTTTTATCATGGCCATTGTTAACTTATAGTCACAAATTAAAATTTAAGTCTTAACCAAAAAAATACTTTTAGTCACATGTTTTTATCTTTTATCGTAACTATTATTACATTTAAAAACACATCATAAATTAAAATCATGATCATAAAATAGTTATAGTGACAAAGTAAAACATGACCATAATATAATTATGGTCACCCATAAACAGTTAAACTATGATCATAATATAATTAAGGTCACATATTTTTCTTTTATTATGAGTATTGATGACTTTTAGTGACAAAGTAAAAAATTAAATTGTGGTCGAAAAATACTTTTCGTCACTGATTTTATCTTTGATCGTGACCATTGTTTGATTGGATACCATTAAATTGTGGTTATAAACTACTTATGGTTATTGTTTTTCTATATTTTATGGGCATGCATAAGAAATTAAATTTTGATCATAAAATACTGATATATAATCAACTACAAACATGAACAAAGTTATTCAACATTATGTTACTTCAACGGGAAAATATATAGATGTTAAGCATTAAAACAAACATGAACAAAGTTATTCAATATATATAATCAACTACAAAAATATAAGGATTAAATAATGAATACAAAAACTAGTGAAGCAATAACAGTACCTCGAAATCAAACGTTACAAGGTCTTTTGTCCAAACCACAAAACAACATACTCCCCTACTAGTTTTCACTTCAAAGGTGTGGAATGTGCCTTCAATTAAGTCAAAGGCTGCTAAACAAATGCAGCCCATGTGAAGAAGAAGCTTTCAACAATTGATTCAAGCTTTCTAAAATGGCATGCAATCCAAGTTTTATTTTCAACAATGGCATGTAAACAATTTGCTATAAATAGGTTAGATGATTAGTTTCAAAAATCACACCAAAAACATCAAAACACATCTCTCAAATCCAATTTCTTCTCTTGTAAATACATAAGAGTTTTATAAACTCTTTGTATTTTTATATTCTTCAAATATTTTGTAAACACCACAAAATATAGTGAATTGGTTCTCGGCTTCCTCCGCCCGTGGTTTTTCCCGATTTGGGTTTTCCACGTAAATCCTCGTGTCTCTATTTTATTTACTTCATTCGTATTTCGTTGTGATTATTACCGTTTGATAATTTTGATCTTATTCCGCATTGAGCTAATATTGTCTAAAGTCAATTCGGATCCGTCATATTTTACAACAATTGGTATCAGAGCATCCGGGTTTTGATATTAGCTTATCGGGATCTTTTTATCAAGTAATTAATCATGTCTTCGGTGAAATACGATATTCCGCTGCTGGATCGGAATACCCGATTTCCGCTGTGGCAAGTAAAGATGAGAGATATTCTCATTCAGATGGATCTCCACAAAGCACTGTTAGGAATGGAGAAAATGCCGGCAACTTGGTCAACTGAAGAAAAGGAAATGAAAGATTTGAAGGCGTCGTCGCAGATCCGTCTGCATCTATCCAACGACGTTCTCCAAGATGTACTGAAAGAGACATCTGCGGCGGCTCTCTGGCTAAAACTCGAACAACTACTAATGACGAAAAGCTTGCCAAACAAGCTACACCTGAAGCAACGACTCTTCAACCTCAAGATGGGCGAGGGAAGTTCTTTGTCTGATCACCTCTCTACCTTTAAAGAGCTTGTAGAAAATCTGGAGAATATGGACGTCAAATACGAAGATGAAGACTTGGCGTTATTTTTATTATCTTCTCTCCCAGACTCCTACGATCACTTTCGTGACACCATTATCTATTCTCGGGACACTCTTGTCCTTGACGAGGTAATGACTGCTCTTGATTCAAAGGAAAAGATGAAGCAGATAGTTGGGAACAGTAGCAGCGATTCTAAAGCCGAAGGTCTCAACATCAGAGGGAGACCTAACGAGAGAGGTAGCTCTTCACAAAACCGATCTAGATCTAAGTCCAAAGCTAATCGCAAATATTGCAATTATTTCCACAAGAAGGGACATCTGATCGATGAATGTTTCAAGTTAAAGAACAAGGAGAAAGCGAAGGAAATCGCAAAGGGAAAAACAACCAATAGCACCGTTGAAGCCGATGTTGCCGAAACTGGTTCCGATGGCGAGCTTCTATCCGTTTCGGACTACGGTTTAATAACCACGAATGAGTGGGTACTTGATTCAGCGTGTACTTTTCATATGAGCTCCAACCGAAGCGTTTTTCATTCATATGAAAAGGTTAACGAAGGCCACGTTCTAATGGGTAACGACACTTCGTGTCATATTATTGGACGGGGTACACTCAGGTTCCGCATGTTCGATGGCGTTGTTGGAACAATTCAAGATGTGAAGCACGTATCCGGTCTTAGGCGAAATTTACTAAGTCTCGGTACTTTCGAGAAGAAAGGTTACGAGTTTGTTGGCAAAGACGGGAAACTCCATATTTTCAAGGAAGGTTTTGTGGTCATCCGAGGAGTTAGAAAATCCGCAAACCTTTACATTATGGATGGGCAAGTTATCTCCGGCGAAGTCTCGGTATGTTCTAAATCCCTCTCCAACGTTGATCACTCTCGTCTATGGCACCTCAGGCTCGCTCACATGTCATACCATGGTATGAATGAACTAAGTCGAAGGGGGTTGCTCGGGGAGCACAAATCAACCGAACTTGAATTCTGTGAAGATTGTGTATTTGGAAAGCAGAAGCGAGTGAGTTTTATCGGTGGCAAACATACGACGAAAGGGCCACTTGACTACATACACTCTGATTTATGGGGACCAGCGAAGGTTACATCGAAAGGTGGAGCCTCTTATATGCTCACGATCATTGACGATTTCTCAAGAAAGGTATGGTCGTTCTTCTTAAAGTCAAAGGGAGAAGTATTCCAAACTTTTAGAGATTGGAAAGTATTGGTTGAAAAGCAATCAGGTTTTGAAGTGAAATACCTTCGTACTGATAATGGACTGGAATTCTGTTCTGAAGAATTCAACTCCTATTGCCGTAGGGAAGGAATTACGAGGCATCGCACCGTAGTTCATACACAACAGCAGAACGGCGTAGCGGAACGTATGAACCGCACCATCATGGAGAAGGTCAGATGCATGCTATCTCATTCGAAGTTGCCGAAGTCTTTTTGGGCCGAGGCCGCTTCAACCGCATGCTACATTATCAACCGTTCCCATTCTCGTGCTATTGAAAAGAAGACCCCATTTGAGCTATGGTCTGGTAAGCCTGCTGACTACACAAAATTAATACCGTTTGGATGTCCAGCATATGCACGGGTTGATAATGGCAAATTAGAACCAAGAGCCATTAAGTGCATTTTTATTGGATACAAGACAGGAGTGAAAGGGTTCAAATTGTGGAGCCCAGAGCTTATGAAAGTCATTACATCAAGAGATGTGACCTTTGATGAAAAAGATATGCTCCATTCAACAACCAACGTTCAGACCAAAGAAGATGAAAAATTGGGAGAAAAAGACAAAGCACAATTGGAGGTGGAGCTATCTTTTAACTCTTCCACCGATATGACTCATGAGGTTCCTGCAGTGTCTCAACCTTCAAGCAGTGAACATACTACTCTCCATGAGACCACTGCAACTCCATCTCAACCTCCGAGCCCATCCATTGCAAGGGATAGACCACGCAGACAGATTGTACCTCCAAAGAGGTATGCTCAAGTAAATTCTGTCGCATATGCACTTACAGTTGCCAATGAAGTTGAGTCTGTTCTGGAGCCCACAAGCTACAACAAGGCCATTCAATCCAAACATTCTAATAAATGGATGGTTGCCATGCACGAGGAGATGGAATCTCTTCAGAAAAATGGCACATGGGATCTCGTTCCAGCTCCAAAGGGTAAGAAGACAGTTAAGTGCAAATGGGTCTACAAGTTGAAGGAGGCTATCCACCCTGGTGACAAACCAAGATATAAAGCTCGTTTGGTAGCCAAAGGCTACAGTCAAATCCCAGGTATCGATTATACCGACATTTTCTCTCCGGTTGTGAAACACACGTCAATACGTGTCTTGTTGGGATTAGTTGCATCTCATGACTATGAGTTAGAGCAACTTGATGTTACTACAGCATTCTTAAATGGTGTGCTTGAGGAAGAGATATATATGCAACAACCTGAAGGTTTTGTAGCTCCTGGCAAGGAAAGCTACGTGTGCAAATTGAAGAAGTCTCTTTATGGCCTCAAGCAATCTCCGCGACAATGGTATAAAAGGTTTGACTCATTTATGACCAGTCACAAGCTGAAAAGGTGCACCTACGACAGCTGCGTTTACTACAAGAAGTGTGACGATGGTTCAATGGTCTATCTACTTTTATACGTGGATGAAGGAGATTCAAAAGATAAAAGACCAGTTGAATGCTGAGTTCGATATGAAGGACTTGGGTGCTGCCAAGAAAATTCTAGGAATGGAAATAGTGCGAGACCGTAGTGCAAGAACTCTATACCTTTCTCAACAAAGCTACATTGAGAATGTTCTGCACCGTTTCAATATGCATGACGCAAAAGAAGTCAGCACTCCTTTCGCAGCCCACTTCAAGCTATCATCCGCCTTAAGTCCTACCACCGAAGAAGATATAGCATACATGGCAAAGGTACCATACTCCAGCGCTGTAGGATCTCTTATGTATGCTATGATTTGTACACGTCCAGATTTGTCATATGCGGTAAGCATGGTGAGCAGATACATGGCGAATCCAGGAAAAGAGCATTGGCCTGCTGTTAAATGGATTTTTCGGTACTTGCGAGGTACTTCCTCTTTATGTCTGCGGTTTGGTAAAACCGATAGTGGAGTACTTGGTTATGTGGATTCCGATTATGCAAAGGACTTGGATAAAAGACGATCGATTACAGGGTACGTGTTTACTTTGGGTGATTGCGCAATTAGCGGGAAAGCGCAGTTACAGTCCACCGCAGCGTTATCCACCACCGAAGCCGAATACATGGCTACTACGGAAGCAGTGAAAGAAGCCCTCTGGTTGAAACGGTTGATAGGTGAGCTTTCAAACAAGTTATCCGTTAAAACTGTTTTTTGTGACAATCAAAGTGCAATATTTCTGACAAAGGATCAAATGTTCCATGATCGAACGAAACATATTGATGTTCGCTATCACTTCATCAGAGATGTTATTGCTAAAGGCGATATTACGGTAAACAAGATCAGCACCAATGATAATCCTGCTGATATGTTCACTAAAAGTCTTCCAATAGCCAAGTTCAAAACATGTTTGGATTTGGTGGGTGTTTCTGATCGCATTTGAGCCTGATAGGCTCGTGGTGGAGGAAGTATACATACTTTTCGAAATCAATTTTTTCTCATATGGTGTTTACAGATTCTTATAGAGATTTGGAGTATGACGAGCTGTTGATAAACTGGTTTGCATGATCATTGTGCAAGTTAAAGTTTTTCATTCTGTCTCATTTGAAGTCAAGGTGGAGATTGTGGAATGTGCCTTCAATTAAGTCAAAGGCTGCTAAACAAATGCAGCCCATGTGAAGAAGAAGCTTTCAACAATTGATTCAAGCTTTCTAAAATGGCATGCAATCCAAGTTTTATTTTCAACAATGGCATGTAAACAATTTGCTATAAATAGGTTAGAAGATTAGTTTCAAAAATCACACCAAAAACATCAAAACACATCTCTCAAATCCAATTTCTTCTCTTGTAAATACATAAGAGTTTTATAAACTCTTTGTATTTTTATATTCTTTAAATATTTTGTAAACACCACAAAATATAGTGAATTGTTTCTCGGCTTCCTCCGCCCGTGGTTTTTCCCGATTTGGGTTTTCCACGTAAATCCTCGTGTCTCTATTTTATTTACTTCATTCATATTTCGTTGTGATTATTACCGTTTGATAATTTTGATCTTATTCCGCATTGAGCTAATATTGTCTAAAGTCAATTCGGATCCGTCATATTTTACAACAAAAGGTGATGATAGGTAAAAAGGAGGCTGACTTTGTGGATTCATACGCTATAACTTCATAGTATTTAGGCGGTAGTAGAAGTTCATATATTGTCTGTTTCTCATCAGACAAATAGTACACAGTACTGTACGTGACAATGGCTTTTA
This sequence comes from Cichorium intybus, assembly GCA_023525715.1. NCBI lineage: Eukaryota > Viridiplantae > Streptophyta > Magnoliopsida > Asterales > Asteraceae > Cichorium > Cichorium intybus. The sequence goes on along the minus strand of CM042010.1, from coordinate 28,735,548 downwards.
GGGACGGATGCGACAACTTTACATTTTTATTGTGTATATATATATATATATATATATATATATATATATATATATATATATATATATATATATATATATATATATATATATATATATATATATATATATATATATATACTAGGTTAATAACCCGTGTACTACACGGGTTGGGATAAAAATAGTAAAAATAAACAACATAGTAGCAATATACGTATATTCATTTATCAATAATAGCAACATACTTGTTCTTTTTACCATAAACATCAATATACTTACATTTATTTTGCCAATAATAGCACCTTAGTCTTTTTTTAAACAAAAACAATTATAGAATTACATTTATTCACCAATAATAGCAATGTACTCACTCTTTTTTTATTACCAAAATCAGTAATATAATTACATTTTTCACCAATAATAGCAACGTACTTAACCCATTAAGCTCGTTAAGTAAAAAAAGCAAACCATCCCTTAGTGTGTAAACAATATGAACCTTACCTGCCGAAAATATATGGTATCAGATAACTTATAATGCTTTGAATTAAAGCAAATTGAAAAGACATCCACCTTCAAATACATGAAAAAAATATATGCACAAAAGCTTTATATATACATAATTGTGTGCATGTTATAATTAAAAAATGGCAGTTATAAAAAAATGAAAGTTAATTGCTATAAAAACTATAATTGCAAGTGCAATGCTATAGAAACTATAATTGGGTTTTTTTTCAATAAATTTATAGAATTTATAATTAGCTAGTTATAAAAAAAACAATAAAGTTAAATGCTATAATTGGGTAGTTTTTAAAAAATATAGAAAGTATAATGCTATATTTTGTTAGTTTTTAAAAAAAATTAAAAGCATAATGTTATAATTGGTTAATTTTTCAAAAAATATGAAAATTCAATGCTAGAATTGGGTAACATGACATAAAACTAAGCAAATATGCAATAATTGGGCAATGTTATAATTGGTTAATTTATAGTTTAGATGTCAAATAACCTACTTTGACTAAAAAGTCCTCACCAACCAACAGATCAAAGTTATCAATCTGTAAGACAATTGAAGAAGATTTCCCTCTGGTGCCAACCCTCATATCGGTCCAATAGACGAAAATGCCCTCTACACACTTATCATAAAAATAACAATATTTTTCATTGTTTCATCATGTCTAGTCCAAAAATGTGTCATGCAACAAATTAATCGGGTTTATTTTCCTTGGATATAAAGCATGTCTATAATTTTATCACAGCCACAAGATTCGATTCTACTTATTTCTGCCAACAAAAACTAACAATATGAAACATAAAACTTATTCAATTCGCAAATGACATATGAAACTTTTTATGCCTCGATCTAACACCAAACTTATAAACACCATGAAAAGTCAAGAGTAAATAACATGTAAGCAATAAGGCCAAAAACATATGTTTACATGCTTGATTAGAGTGAGTTGGGGAGGAAATAAAAAAAATACTTTGATCAATTTCAATTAGGAAGGTCATAAGGAGTCATAATTATAGAGTAAACAGATTAAGACAAACACAAACTCTATTCGGTACTCATAAATCCTAATATACTCATTTGAATAAAATAATAGAGGATGTGTTCTTGAAACTCAAAAAGTACCCGCAAAAAATGCTTTGAAATATACAATGAAAAGTCATAATAACCTACAAAGGAATTAACCACCTAACGAATAAGAAAGTCTCATTCACGCATTTCACCAAACATTTAATATGCATTTAAATCACATAATTTGGACATTAACTATGGAATGAACTATGGAAGTGAATTGAAAGAGAAGAAGCGAAAATTGTATCTCATTAGCATTTTCTTTTGATTGTCAAGATAGTGGTTTGTGGAAGAACATTAGGTGAAGAAAAGAAACTCGCTTGCAGTACAAACACTGATAATAAAAGTAGTAAATCAAGTAATAATTCCTATATTTTTCTGAACAAAATTACAGCCAACGTACAAGAAGAACATGCAAGTAACACTAATAAAAATAGTACTAAAGCATGTAGCAAATTCAATCAAAGCACATACATAATTAATCTCTGCTACGTCGAAATCAATTGAATGTCAAAACAAAACACACATATTAAGATAAAATATATGAATTATTACTTGATGGAAGTGTATTTGTAATCCATCGAGAACTTTTACGGTCCCTTGAAGTCTGAAATCTATGAAAGAATAAATAAAGATCAGATACAAGAATTAAAAAATCAAAGAATTTTTTTAGAATTAGAGCGAACTAACCCTATCCAGTTTTTTCAATTCATGAACAAACACACAAAAATCGTATTAAATTAATTCCAAATAGAAATAAAAACCCACCGTCAGAATAAATTTGACATGGCGAATAACTATTTGGCGTCAACAACATGTGTCTAATCCAATTGTGGTGGAGGAATCCGTGGTCGTGGAGGCATTCGTGCTTTTAGAGAGGCGGAGAGATGGTGAGTGGCAGTGATAACCCATATAAATCTTCCAAAAACAATGAAAGTCAAAATCATAAACATGAACAAAGCTATATATATGCTTACCCGATGATGAAGGAACCGGCGAAACAGACTATGGATTCATCGATTATTTGGCGTTGAACTCATCTATCGGTGGAGAATTTAGGGTTTATGAATTGTGGATCTTGCGGTCGTGGTTAATAGTGTTCCACAAAATACTTGATTTAAATCTTGAATAGGTATTCATTGAAACGCTGCTGATTTTATGCGATAATGGCAACGATACTCAAACAAATTCAAAATTTATAATTGATTTGGTGGCTGATTTTTGGGGATAAATAGGGAAAGCATATAAATTCACTTATTAATTGAAATCGACATGCATTTGAGCGGGAAACCAAGAGCTAGATGAATATGAACAGGACACGTGGCAAAATGTTAATGTAAAAATAAGACATGTGTCATTTTAGCTTTGCTTTATTAGAAGAGATAGATATATAGGAGGGTTCCATTGAGAATGAAAATAATGTTGAGAATGTGAAAATGAATCTAGGCCACTAGATGCGCAAGCGCTGACGCGCACTGCTCCACGACGACGAGCTGGGTTTTTTTCGTATATGATTTATTCATATATGAATGAGTATATTCATATATGATTATTCATATAATCATATATGAATAATCATATATGATTATATGAATATTCATATAATCATATATGAATAAACATATATAAATATACATATATGGTTGTGGTGGTCGGAATGGTGGTAGAGGGTGGCGATGATGATGGTGATGGCGAAAGAGGGTGGCGATGATGGTGGTGATGGTGGCAACTGTGTTCGTGGGGTGTTGGTGTTGATGGAGGTGGGTGGTGACGAAGGTGGTGGTGGTGGCGGCGGTGATGGAGGTGGTAGTGGTGGCGGTGGGTGGTGGTAGCGATGGTGGAGGTGGTGGTAAAGGTGGTAGCGACGGTGGTGGGGGAGGTGACGGCATTGGCAGTAGCGGCGGCGGTTGTTGGTGGCGGTGGCGTTGGGGGAGGTGGCGGCGGCGACGGTGGTGGTAGAGATGGCGGCGGCAGCGATGGTGGTGGCGGCGACGACGGTGGTGGTGGTAACGAAGGTGGTGCAGGTGGAAGTGGTGGTGAAAATCACATCTGAATAATAATATATATCTCGTCGTTAGAGCGTCAACGCTCCGACGGTGCCAAAGCATTAGAGCGGCAAGAAAAAAAAAACATGTGGCTGAGATTCATTCTCGCATTCTCAACATAATTTTCATTCTCAATGGAACCTACTTATATATATATATATATATATATATATATATATATATATATATATATATATATATATATATATATATATATATATATATATATATATATATATATATATATATATATATATATATATATATATATATATATATATATACAACATTAAAAAGGAAAAATAGTTTCTAAAATTAGAAACTCTTAAAATTAAGAGATCCAACATATTGTGCATAGTGTACAAAATAGCAAAGCCTATATCTCTATTCTCGGCTTATATCTCTTTATATCCCTCCTATCCTATGTGATCCCAACCCAACGTGAGTGAAATAAGCCGGACATCACGGAACGTAATCGTGTTTTCACCATAATCACATCTATCAAGTTTATACCCGCCTTTAAAATTCAAATATCGAATCTAGAATCATCGTTGCTATATAACCTCTTCTCCTTCAATCTGTTTCTCAATCTCGTATTCATATGTAAACCTTAATCTCAACCTCGAGAATATCATATCCCCTCTAGAAACCCTAAATCAGGTATGTATATTTAACGATTTCTTTCTATTTTGACAAGCTTCGAGATGATTTTTTTTATTATTGACAGCGAGTTTTAATAAAGCCATCACCGTCTTCAACGATGCATTTTCTGTTGTCGTCTCACCACAAGACTGGTTCCTCGAATATTACTTGATTTATTCCTATTCCTGACCCATGTATCCGATTACCAACAAGTGATTGCCAATTTTTCTTTCTTTCTATGACAGGATGTTGATGGCACGTGGACTGATTCAGATGTACATCCAGTGATCTTTGTCTATGTTGAATGGTAAGTGTTTGAAATACCTCTTGGACTGTCGATTTCATAATCTAGGTTTCATTCTTTCTACATTTTATTAGTTTTTCCTTCTTATAATATAAGATTCTAAATACATTTTATCATTTTGTAGATAAACGAAATAGGAATCTAGGGTTCATTCTTTCTGCATCTTATTATTTTGCTCTTTCTGCAAGTTCACAAGGGGAGTAGTTTTTAGGATTAAATGAAAAAATGAATGTACATTGGAAGAAATAGCAATACACTTTCTGTTTTACTTTTATGAATCTGAATGCAGGTCCTGGAGTTGTAGATCTGAAGTGCCGATACAAAAGTTCTTCATGTTGTAGTTGTACGAATGTGTCGTTCTGTTTTCTTGTTTTGAAATCTACAAAAGTTCATGTGTGGTTTTTATTTAATAAAATTATTTCGTTGCAGCTCATAACGCATCTGGCCTTCAAACTTTCAGGAAACTATATGAGTAGAACACATGTTTTTTTTTACTTAATGTTATTTTCATATAAAAGGTAAATATATATATATGTTGATTTTAACAAATTAGATTTCTTTTTAATGTGAATTTAGATGACATATGGTTCTAAGCAGGTACGTGTTGGAGTTTTGCAGCTAAATTAAAAAGGAGCATAATTGGACAAAATTGCCCCTAGACAGGTAGACTTGAACATCATAGAAAAAAGGAAATCAAGCTGCAGCATCGTAGCAGAAAGGAAGTTTAGTCAAAGATGGACGATATTGCCCCTGGAGAGCTGGACCAAAAATTCAGGCAGACAAAAGAAGTGGGAGGGATCGGCAATTGTGGACTACACTATAAAGGCATCTGAGCGATCAAGAAGCAACTGGAAATGTCAAGACAAAAGCATGTTTTGGGTTTTCAGTATTTTGAATTATTGGAAATGGATTAGAGGTTAATGCCGGTGGTGTTAGTCGGTTAAGTTATTAATATAATTTTAAATGAAAAATAGGCTGAAAAAGAATTCGAAGATGCATGTAAAATGTTGAGTTGAGTAATTAAGGGCAGTAAAGTTAACTAAATCTTTTAGGTTTTGCTGGACAACTTCACCCATGAAAATATTAAAAAAAATGCTGACATTGCTTTCATATTATGCAGGATCTTCATGTGAAATCATCTCCACCTGTTCAACCCAGACAACCCATAAACAGTGATCCCACCATAATTCAGGTAATCTAAAAAAACATTATTATATTTTTACAACACAATTAATCATTTAATTAAGAGCAAGTTGCATATTTGGTCCCTTAATATGGCTGGTTTTTTCGATTTTGGTCCTTATTTGAGGTTTGTGTAACATTATTGGTCCCAAAGTAAAATGACTATATGTTCGGGACCAAAATTGCAAAGATAATTACACTTGGGGACCAGAATTTGTCACCTTATTCGGAACAGGACCAATAATGTTATAAACACCTCAAAATAAGGAACAAAATTGCAAAGAGAATTTTTGGGACCAAATTTGAAAAAACCAGCTATACTTAAGAGCCAATAATATGACTTACTATACAGTCTCCTTATATTCGGCCACCTACAACATCTTCAACCTCCGGTTCAACTTTTCAAAGTGGGCTGCCTTTATATCAAACTCATAGGAATATCGGGTCACGGACCCCATCACCACCACCACCTCCAAATACAAACACTACTGGGCCTACAATGCCAATATATTAGCCAGGATACTATGCTCCGCCAAATGCCCCCAACAGTTACACTCCCCCAATCACCATAAGGCCTATCAATGCCTTCTTCATTAGAGTATCCTACTTTCACCCCTAAATGTACCACCCAAAATTTCCTAGAACCCCCTCTCCTTTACTGCCAACATCCACTCAGTATGGCCTTCCGGGATGACCGGATCTTTACCCAACAGCTCCTATACTGCTAGGTTTGTTCCACGTAGGTACCTTGAAATTTTTATGTTTCATTTATGTGAACAAAATGGTAAAATGCAAGAAATAGTAGCTAAAGTATGTAAGAAATAGTAATTAAAGTTTGTTCCACCTGTTATGGAGTGTGTTTGCAGTCTGTGTAATATTTGTGAATGTGTCTGCATACGCTGTGTTTAAAAAAAGATGGGTTATATGTAAGAAATAGTAATTAATGTATGTTTCCGTATCTTGCGTTTAGCCCTACATATTAATTTTTATACCTTTGTATTTTGATACTACAATGCTATAATTGGGTATACTTTGAAAAGTATACCAATTATAACATTGTACTTTAATAAGAAAAAATTTTACAACATTATACTTTGAAACTAAATTAATAAAAAAAGTTAAAATTAATAAGAAAAATATTTAAATTCATTTGTTTTATGGTGTGTGACTGTTATCTGTGGTGTGTGTTGTGTATGAATGTGTGTATGCAATTTAGCCTTCTTTATACATCCTCTTCATTTGATAAATAACTAATAATCGTTCACCTTATTGTATGTAAGTTCCTTGCTGGATTTTGAACAATGAGAAAAAAAAGGGTAAAAGAGTCATTTTCGGGGCTTTCATTTTTTTGAAATACTGATCTTAATCTTGTTTTTTTTCTTTAATTTCTCAATTTTTTCTTAATTTTTTTCAAGACTTCCTAAAGACCAACTCAAGCAATCAATTGGAGTAATGAGAGGGTTATGTTATCTGCACTTAATGATGTCAAGACTTCGAAAAGGGTTCTAAATTTATCTCTTATTGCTTTGGTGTCTTTGGGAAAGCCTTACTAACCTGGTTTTTTAGTTTGTGCAATTGTGCCTACAGCACATGTATATTTATTGTTAGTAAATAATTACATGATTTTGTGCCTACTGCACATCTTTAGTTGAAAATTCATGCTTTCAAATTTATTATTAGTAAAGAATTACATGATCGTAGTTCAGGTTTACTGAAAATGAGATTTAAATTTGAAGAGTTTCCAAAATGAGAAAGGTATAAAGAAAAATTAGAAAAACAATGCATAAAGAACAGTTATAAATAAGTAATTTGTTTCTATTGTTGATTACATTTTTTGTTTTATTTTGTATTGTGATAATTAAATATATACAACAACGTACTTATAGCTTTAAACGAAAAAAAAAAGATTACCCAAGAACCGAATAATTCATACCCAATGGAAACTAACCGTTGAAAGAAAACTAATCGTCAAACTTTACTCCCCCAACCCCCTCCCCCACCCCTCCCCCCCTTTTAACGCCCCGCCGCATTGCGCGGGTACACCACTAGTATATATATACATATATATATATATATATATATATATATATATATATATATATATATATATATATATATATATATATATATATATATATATATATATATATATATATATATATATATATATATATATATATATATATATATATATATATATAGTAGTTGTGAAACCCGTGTATTATACGGCTTGATTAAAAGAAATTGTTAAATAAGAACATCCAAACATCAAACATTGTACTAAATTAAAGTAAATAGCATACTATCTTAAAAATAAACAAAAACACACAAAATTGAGAATATAGAAATGTAATAGAAATATATAAAAGTAGAATGCTATAATACACAAATAAATTGACGTACATTGCTATATCTTGCAATTAGTGCTTAAAAAATCTTGATTTACCATTGGGAAAATACAAAAATACCTAACATATATTCACAATTGCAATCTGATTTTTGAAATCATAAGACGAAATTTGGGGTTAAACATTTAATTGACAGTTTCGTGTTAATAAAAGCGTAATTAGGGGAGATAGAATTGTAACGGCTAATTGTAACCGATCATTAAGGAATAGTAATGAACAAATTATTTTTTTAAGAAATTCAAAATCATGAGAAAATGACATGTGGCCAAATGGATGTGGTGGTGACATGTGGTTTTGAGTTACTTATTTATTAGGATATATATATATATATATATATATATATATATATATATATATATATATATATATATATATATATATATATATATATATATATATATATATATATATATATATATATATATATATATATATATATATATATATATATATATATATATATATATATATATAACATGTCCAAATACATAACTTTTCTTAATTATTGAACTTTTGTAGGTGGGTAGTTGTCTTAATTCAATTTGAGATGAAGTCCTAACGTTTACCTCCTCAAACATAAATGGAATAGTTTTTTTTGTATCTTCTTTCAAAGTTACCTAAATTAGTGTAATCAAAGAGCCTAAAAATATAGTGTAAAAGCTGGAAAAAACTGTCAAAAGATATTAATATATTAACTTGCATCAATTGCGATCGGTTATTGGGGTGGTTTAGTTGGATTAGGTGTTTAAGTCATGACTATAATTTAGGAATATACTTGATTGATGGCTGCAAGTCCTTTTGGGTTGCCTTCAAAATCAGCAGAAGACAATATAACTTAAAGAGAAAGAGAAATTGATTTATTAATTAGAAATCATGATATTTAATTAATAATTAATCAGAAATTAGTTTGGAATTAATTTTGGGATTAATTAAGATTAATTAGAAGTGCAGGGGCTGAATTGTAATTGTTCAATAGTTGAGCAACAGACAATTAAGGCATGCCTAATGGGTTGGACGAAACCAAGGCCTAAGGCCTTATGTGTTTCGAAATCCATATATGGTATAAGGGACTATTTATGGCAATGATAAGTAGATTCAGCTATATGATAAAAGCCTTATCATATTAGGAATCTAAAGAAGACAATTATATACATTATCACTTATTACCTGGAAACTGTAAATAGATGCCTCCTCCCACCCCATTATTCACGCCATTCAGGAATTCTCCTCCTTCATTCTCTCTTGTTTCTTGCTTGCTTGGTTCTGGGTGTGAGCCATTAGAGGCACGACACTTGTGGTGCTTGCTTCCAAAGCTTTAAAGGTATGCAGTTCTAAACTATTTTAGAATATAATTTTAATTATATACCTTAAGTTCTTAGTTATAGATTCAATTGAGAAAACATAGATCCTTATAATAAGGTGCATGTGAACTTAATATTTAAGCTCATTGTTTGCATAAAACTCATCAGTGGTATCAAAGCTATGATCTGTTTTCTATTGAATAGTTGTAATAAAAGAACTGTTGTTAAGGTTTATTGGATCTAAACCCTTGACCTCAAGGGTGTCGACTTCTAGCTAGGGTTATCCTTATAATAAGGTGCATGTGAACTTAATATTTAAGCTCATTGTTTGCATAAAACTCATGGTGTCGACTTCTGTTGGATTAGGTGTCTAAGCCATGACTAATAATTAGTATTTTACCTAATTAATAGTAGCATAGTCCATTTGGGTTGCCCTCGTAGCTGGAGGTTTGGTGGAAAGTTAAGCAGAGAGAAAGGGTTGATTTATTATATGACTAATAAATCAAGATATTGTTTGTTAATATATTATGGAGATAATATATTAATAAGAAATAATATTATTTGATTAATAATTAATCAGAAATTAATTGGATTAATTTCTGTGGCATTAATTAGATTAATCAGGAGGTCAGGGATTAAAGTCGTACAAATTCAATAGTTGAATTGCGGTGCGCGGCGCGCAAACGATCTGGCCGCGGCGCGCGTACAGATAATCCGGAAAATGGGTTGCGGCTAGGGTTTTTAGCTTTGCCATTTGGTTCCCTATAAATAGGGACCCCTAGACCTCATTATCGGTCGCTTATTCTATTATTTTCTCTCTAGAATTTCGATCCATAAACCTCCCGGCTAAGGGTGTGACTTCATTTGAGGCAGGATATTTTTGCTGCTTTGCTTCCAAGAAATCTAAAGGTTAGTTTTTCTGGTTTTATTCTTTAGATGTCTTTATTGGCTTTTAGGTTTTGTTATATGTTCAATAGTAGAAAACATAGATCCTTATAGGTTGCATGTGAACTTAGGTTTTTTAGTTCATGGTTGCAAAAAAACCTTTCAGTGGTATCAGAGCTTTTGTTTGTTTTCTTGTTGAATGGTTATAACTGTTTTTCCTAAAATTTGGGTTTAAAGCTTATAAACCCTAATTTCATGTGGATCGATTTTTGGGATTAGGGTTTTGGAAACCCTAATTCCTCCCTTAGTGATTTTCGATTTGGTCTTTTAGGGTTTTAGGAGGTTTTCTATTTTTGGTAACTTTAATTGGTTAATTAAATGGATAACCTTAAACCCATTTATTGAATTCGAAATCTAGGGGGTTTAGGATAGGTTTTAATTAATTTGATTAATTTGGATAAACCTATCTTCATTGAATTAATTTAATTAATTGTTAATTAAAAGATAATTCAAAAGGGATTTAATTAATTTTAAAATTGCGAAATTAATGGAATAAATCCGAAAAAAATATTTTAAAATGTTTAAAATATTTAGATTTAATTAATTTAATTTATTGGTAATTAAAATTGATTAAATCGATTTTAAGGTTTAATTTAATTTAAAATTTAATTGTTAAATTTGGTAAAATTAAAAGATAAACCTTGAATATTTTAAAGGGTTTTAAAATACATCTTATATATGTTATTAAAAGTTAATACTATATATATGAGATAAATTTGGTTAGTCAAATCAATAGTAGGCCTCATTCACGAAGCTGGTCTATAAAGTGGGTATAAGGAGACTGCCTATAAAATGGCAGTCTAATGGGTGAACACTCTCGCCCACCGCTCGCCTGATCAGTGGAGGGTCGTTAGCCAAACGGGTTTGACAGAACCGCTAAATCATTAAAAGTATAATGATCAAAGTACTAGAACCATTTACAAAACAAAATCCCAATCTAGTTACTTTAGGGAAAAATGTGAATTTGATGCTACCCCATGAAATTGCACATTGCACTTTATGAAACGTTGGTGGAGCGTGTGTGGTTTACCGGCACACCAATGGGGGTTCATAAAGAGTGGCAATGGGTGTCTCGAGTGTTATCATTGTTGATGGAGCGTGTGTGGTTAACCGGCACATCAATTTGAGATGATAATGGACCCCGAGAGTACCAAGCTAATTTGCATGGTTATTCACACCCGGTTTGTGATCCTCGGCATCCCAGTCACAAACGGTGGGGCATATCCGAGATTAAACATGCTATTGAACAGTTCAATAAATCTCAAAAGAAACTAGGAATTCCATTTATAATAAGATTATATTTTCCGCGATGGAATTGGCTGAATCGTCATTCGCCTACCTTTATAAAATTTGCAAATAGACTACGGCATCCCTCTTCTAGTTTGTAAATTGTTATAGTTGGATCCTAGCCTTATTTTATATTGGGTTATTATAAGGACCGACAAGTATCTAATTAAACTTACCTTCTTTTATAGATGTCTTCTGCTGATCAATCCGCTCCCCACTCAAACTCCAGTGTTCCCTCTATCCTCTCACTGTGTTCCAAGGTTCAATTGAACGGGACAAACTACAATGACAGGATTAGAAATATCAAGATGGCTCTGAGGTACGAGAACAAAGAGTATGTCCTCGAAACCGAGCTTGTCGATATTGACCCTGAAACTGCTACTCCCGAGGAGATTGCCTTGTACCAAAAACATTCTGATGATGCGACCAAAGTGGCCTGCATCATGATCGCCACAATGAACCCCGAATTGCAAAGGATATACGAAGACTACTGGCCCTTTGAGATGCACAAGGAGCTTGCGGAAAAGTTCCGCAAGCAAGAGCGCATCGAGAGGTGCGAGGTGGTCAAAGACTTCACGAACAGCAAACCTAAAGATGGAGAGTCCATCTGCGCTCATGTGCAAAGAATGCAAGGTTACGTGGAGCGGCTTAGAAAGCTTGCGATGCTTGTACCTGAGGAGTTGGCCGTTGACATAGTGCTTAACTCCTTACCGAGTTCTTATGACCAGTTCAGGCTGGCTTATCATTTGAACAACAATCAGGCTAACCTGACTGAGTTGCATCGTATGCTTCGGGTTGTTGAGGACGGGATGAAGGGTAAAAGTGTACCCTCGGTTAATCAGCCCGTCTTAGCCATTGGAAGTGGCAAAGGAAAGAAAAGGAAGGGCCCTCCTAAGCAAAATTAGAGGGAAAAGGTTCAGGTCGGGTCGTCCAGCAATGGCTCAAGAACCAAGTCTTCTCACATTCCTTGTGTAGCCAACCCCAATGAAGCCGACTGTTTCTACTGCAAAGAGAAGGGCCATTGGAAGAGAAGCTGCCCCAAATACTTGCAGGATGTCAAGGATGGGAAAGTAAAGCCATCGACAGCAGGTATATACACTATCTCTAAAAACTCACCATCTTCTAATTCTTGGGTCCTTGATACAGGATGTGGTTTTCACATTTGTTCTGATCTGCAGGGCCTAAAGGAAAGCAGGGAGGTGGAGCACAGTAGACTGAACTTGATCATGGGCAATAGGAGATCGTCCCCTGTTACCAAGATCGGCGTTTATAGTTTAGTGCTTAGTAGTGATGTTAGCTTAGAGTTATTTAATTGTTGCTATTCGCCAGAAATGGCAAGAAACATTATTTCATTTCAGGCTTTGTTCAGACAAGGATTTCAATTTTCTTTTGACAATAAAATTGGTTCGATTTCTGTTATCAAAAATGGTATTTTGATTTTTACTGCTTATCCTTGTGATGGTGTGTATGAAACTATTGAATGTGTTGACAATTTAGGACATAGTGTAAATTATATTGATTCTACTAGTGGTGTGGAAAAGGCATGTCTGTGGCATAGTCGGCTCGGGCACATCAACAAGAAACGCATCGCCCAACTCCAAAAGGATGGAGTGTTGGAATCATTCGACCTCAGGACGGATGATGTATGTGAATCTTGTCTGTTGGGCAAGATGACTAAATCACCTTTCAAAGGGTCCTTTAAAAGAGGTGAGGGTCTGCTGGACATCATTCACACGGATGTGTGTGGTCCATTCAGATCAACCACAAAGGAAGGCACGCGGTTCTACGTAACTTTCACCGACGATTTTAGTAGATACGGTTACATCTACTTGATCAAGCACAAGTCGGACACCTTTGAAAAGTTCAAAGAGTTTAAGAACGAGGTAGAGAATCAATTAGGCAGGAAGATAAAGATGCTCAGGTCCGACAGAGGCGGAGAGTATCTAAGTCTCGAGTTCCTAGACTATCTAAAGGAATGCGGAATACTTTCGCAGTTGACACCTCCCAGGACACCACAGTTGAACGGTGTTGCGGAGAGGCGTAACCGAACCCTGTTGGACATGGTTCGTTCCATGATGAGTCGAGCTTCACTTCCCATTCACTTCTGGGGGTATGCCTTGGAGACTGCCGCCCATATCCTCAATCTTGTCCCAACTAAGAAGGTTGCTAAAACACCTCATGAGATGTGGACGGGGAAAGTTCCCTCGTTGGCACATATCAAAGTCTGGGGTTGTGAGGCTTTCGTTAGACTCAAGACAAACTCGCAGAAAGAAGCGAAAGGTGTTTCTTCCTTGGTTATCCCAAACAGTCCTTTGGATATCTATTCTACAGACCGAGCGAGGACGTGGTCTTTGTAGCTAGACGAGCGGTCTTTCGAGAGAGAGAGCTCATATTCAAAGAGGACAGTGGGAGTACCATTGATCTGGAAGAAATTCAAGAGTCATCAGATGACGCAACCTTAGGAGAAACTAGCAACCAACATGAGGAAGAAGTTCCTGTTGGTCCGACAGATGTATCCTTACCTCTAAGGCGTTCCGGTAGGGTTAGCATGCCACCCGAGTTTTATGGGTTCCATATAACTTCGGATGGGGACACGTTTGTCAGTGATAGGACACTGATAAATTTAGATGAACCAGCTAACTACCAGGAAGCAGTGGCGGGCCCTGAGTCTGCCAAGTGGAAAGAGGCCATGGATAGCGAGATCAAGTCCATGTATGACAATCAAGTTTGGAACCTGGTTGATAACGTACCGGGTCGAAAGACAGTCGGGTGCAAATGGATCTTCAAGAAGAAGACCGACATGGACGGAAAAGTACACACTTTCAAGGCAAGATTGGTTGCGAAGGGCTTTACTCAAACCCCAGGGGTTGACTATGACGAGACCTTCTCACCAGTAGCCAAGATAAAGTCTATTAGGATTATGCTGGCCATAGCTGCATTTCATGACTATGAAATTTGGCAGATGGACGTCAAAACCGCTTTCCTTAATGGGAAGTTGACTGAGGATGTTTACATGAATCAGCCAGAGGGTTTTGTCGATGCAAAGTATCCTAATAAGGTGTGTAAGCTTGAGAGATCAATCTACGGATTGAAGCAAGCTTCTCGCAGCTGGAATCTTTGTTTCCATGAGAAAGTCAAAGAGTTTGGCTTCTCTAGGAGCGAGGATGAGTCCTGCGTATATGTCAAGGCTAGTGGGAGTATAGTCACCTTTCTGGTACTTTATGTTGATGACATACTGCTCATGGGAAACGACATTCCAACCTTGCAAGATGTCAAGGCTTGGCTTGGGAAGTGTTTCGCCATGAAGGACCTAGGAGAGGCTGCCTATATTCTTGGGATAAGAATATTGAGAGATAGGAAGAAGAGACTAATTGGACTTAGTCAGGGTACATACTTGGAAAAGGTACTAAAGAGGTTTAGTATGGAAAATTCCAAAAAGGGAGAGCTGCCTATCCAAAGCAATGCAAAATTGAGTAAGACTCAAAGTCCGAGTACAGACGTGGAAATAGCTGAGATGAGTCGGGTACCTTACGCTTCGGCTGTGGGGTCGATCATGTACGCTATGATGTGTACTCGCCCTGACGTGGCCTTTGCTCTGAGCATGGTCAGTCGGTACCAGAGAAACCCTGGAAGGGCGCATTGGATAGCCGTAAAGAATATACTCAAGTATCTGCGAAGAACAAAGGACATGGTGTTAGTCCTTGGAGGCAGTGATACCTTGAGAATTGAAGGATACACGGATGCCAGTTTTCAGACAGATAGAGACAGTGGTCGGTCTCAGTCTGGCTGGGTATTCCTTCTGAACGGAGGAGCAGTAACTTGGAAAAGTTCCAAGCAAGATACGGTGGCTGATTCTACTTGTGAATCAGAGTATATAGCAGCAAGTGAAGCGTCAAAGGAGGCGGCTTGGCTGAAGAACTTCATCGGTGACCTTGGAGTAGTCCCGAGTATTCAGGAGCCTGTGAAACTGTTCTGCGATAACGAAGGTGCGGTCGCCTTGACAAAGGAACCGCGAGATCATGGAAAGTCTAGGCATATCGACAGAAAGTACCACTACATAAGGCATAAGGTAGAAGAAGGTCACCTCGTGGTAAAGAGGGTATCATCGGAAGATAATCCTGCAGATCCCTTGACAAAGGCTCTGAGTAGGATTAAGCATAATCAGCATGCTAGGAGCATTGGATTAAGAGATGATATAAAGTTTATGTAAATTAGATAGTTTTCGAAACTTGTAACAATGTATTGTATTTGACTCTTGTGATTTAATAATAGAGATTTATTAATGAGTAATGGTTTACTACTTTTGTCAATACTTTATCATTGTGTTTCATTTTGCATGTTTTACTTCCTGAATAATTGGATTATTCAAATATCCACAGTCGATTACACTTTTGGGGAGTAAGTGTGAAGTAAGACTGTCATGAATTAGTTGTAGATTGTCTAAGGAGTTAGACATTGCAATAAGATTGCTGCAACATTCATGAGTACTTGGAAATGGAGATTTGAGTATTGGATAAACCCGCGCTCAATGGATTGCTTCATGGATTACATCACGAGCAATATTGAGACGATAACATCTTTTGATCTTTAAGCCAAGACATATGAGTTATGATTTACTAGACGGTTGTTCATTGATAATACGAAAACGCATCGGTAACTCGGTGTTATAAAACGTGTTGTTGTGAGTGATTTGTTTGGTAAAAGACATAAGTATATGAGTCAAAGTTTATTCGTCCCTTGACCCTAACGGGGAACAGATATTTGTAGGCCTCTCAATGAATTTGAAGTTGACTAAAATGGTTGGCCAACCGGGACTAAATTGGTAGTCTAAGAGTCATATGCAAATCGGAAATCGAGGAACAGTGAATCAGACCGAGATTGACTTTAATCCATGTCTTGTGTCTGAGAAATATCTTGTTGGACGGAGGATCATCTGATCACTTATCTATGGACAGAAATGATTAGATCAGAATTCGGCAGCGGTTTCTAGGAAGCTAAAAGTGCTGGTTAATTAGAGGTTAAATTGGTAATTATAGTCATAGACTTATCCAAGTGGGAGACTGTTGGATTAGGTGTCTAAGCCATGACTAATAATTAGTATTTACCTAATTAATAGTAGCATAGTCCATTTGGGTTGCCCTTATCCAAGTGGGAGACTGTTGGATTAGGTGTCTAAGCCTAGACCTCATTATCGGTCGCTCATTCTATTATTTTCTCTCTGGAATTTCGATCCATAAACCTCCCGGCTAAGGGTGTGACTTCATTTGAGGCAGGATATTTTTGCTGCTTTGCTTCCAAAAAATCTAAAGGTTAGTTTTTCTGGTTTTATTCTTTAGATGTCTTTATTGGCTTTTAGGTTTTGTTATATGTTCAATAGTAGAAAACATAGATCCTTATAGGTTGCATGTGAACTTAGGTTTTTTAGTTCATGGTTGCAGAAAACCTTTCAACTTCTAGCTAGGGTTTTAGAAACCCTAGCCTCCACCCTGTAGTTTTCGAAAATTCGAAGGCCTCCTTAGGGTTTTTCTATTTTTGGTAAATATGATTATTTAATAAATGGAAACCCTTGGCCTTATTTTTGGGAAAACTTAGTGGGCAAGGATTAGGATTAATCAATTTGGGTTTAATTTTGAACTTAATTAAATTGTTTAATTTCGAAATTCAAAAAGATAAACCAAAATATTTTAAAATGTTTAAAATATATATTATATATATTATTAAAGGTTAATATTTATATATAAGACTAAGTCAGTCAAATCGCTAGTATGCCTTATTCACGAAACTGGTTTATAAGGGGGGTATAAGGAAACTGCCTATAAAATGACAGTTGAATGGGTGTCCACTCTCACCCATCACTTCCTTGATCAATGGAGTGTCGTTAGCAGAACGGATTTGATAGTACGAACCTAATCTCATTAAAAGTATAATGCTATTAGACAAATTACTAGAACCTTAATAAAATCCAAATCTAGTTACTTTAGGAAAATGTGAAAAGTATGCTAACCCATGAAATTGCACATTACACTTTATGAGACATTAGTGGAGCGTGTGTGGTTTACCGGCACACTAATAGGGGCTCATAAAGAGTGGTAAAGGGTATCTCATGAATTATCATTGTTGATGGAGCGTGTGTGGTTAACTGACACATCAATTTGAGATGATAAATGACATTGAGGTTACCAAGCGCATTTGCATGGTTATTCACATCTTGTTTGTGATCCTCGACATCCCAGTCACAAATGAAAGAGCATAATCCGAGATTAAACATGCCATTGAATAGTTTCAATGAATCTCACAGATCTAGGAGTTTCATGGAGACTGAAATTGATAAAAGTATATCTACCTTAATGATCATTATGTTGTGATTACGGCATCACTCTTCACACCATAGTTGGGGGATTTTGGGACTAGCCTTATTAAATAATAAGTTGGGTAATTATTTAAAAGGATTAATTAAACTTATAACTTATGATTTTATAGATGTCTGAAACCAGTGTCATCTCTCCTACTCCTCCTCCAACACCCATTTCTGAGAGTTTCAGAAAGTATCTATTGAATATGGAAAGGCTGACTGGCTTGAACTATGTAGAATGGCTTCGTAAATAGAGACTGGTTCTTAGTTTTACTGTAAAGCCATATCTGATTGAGTATCAGCTCCACATTCCACCAAAGCATGGCATCACACAGCAGCTCTGTGATGAGAATTACTTCTTGATTGATGAATCCGAAGAAGTTCGTAGCCTCATGCTATTGACCATTGACCCCGACATCCGCAGGGATTTTGAATTCCTGGGGCCCTATGAGTTAGCACGATGTTGAAGTATATTTGTGATGAAGTGCCACTCTATCCAAAGACCTGTAGCTGGGCCCCGAAGGAATACATTTTGATAAGAAGACTCTGAAGTCTTGGGACTCCGAAGGGTACATCCTGGAGGATCCGAAGACTTGTCCTTGTAATAACTTTTAGGTGCACGCGTGACAGAAGACTACGTGGTGCATGAATCTTGAATCCTATTGGATAGTACACTAATAGGATATTCTCTGTAACAATTATACTATGCGTATCACTGATCACATATAAATATCAGTGATACCATACCGTGTCGAGGGTGAGATTGAATCTTCCCAGTTGTAAAACCCTAATCAATCAACCAAAGCCTTCGACACAAGTTATCCAATTCCACTGTGTTCTTTACTGTTCATCATTGTTCTTACTTACTTATTATTGTGTGAATTGCCTAGTTCAATCTATATTGTTAGAATATTGGTCATATATATTTGCTTAATCGATTTCAATACTCAACAAGTGGTATCAGAGCTATGGTCGCGGGTTCGATTCTCTCAGGGAGCAATTTATGAGGGGGGATTATTGGGGCAGAAATGCTCAGCCTTGCGGCGACGTAGGCATGTGCCAAGTCGCAGTCAAATGCCGTAGGTGCTCGTGGAGTTGCTGCAGGCACTAGAGGGCTGAATGCACTATATGGTGCGGGTATGCGCCTATTCTATCGCCAATTGGTCTTAGTTGAGTTGGGTAGCGCCTAGATCCAACAAGATCTTTCCTTTGTCAAACAAAGACAATTGTGAGATGTCTTCAGAGGGTGATGCGGATGTAGAGTATGATTTTAATAAAGTCAGAGAAGAGCAATCAATTTCCTCCATATCCGAATCACTTTCAGAATCATTTTCAGATGCAGTTTCAACAATAACATTTTCTTTGTTTTCAATTTGAGGAACACTCTTTTTCAAGATTGGAATTTCTTGTGGCAATAATTTCAACAAATTATCAGCAGTGAGATGTTTTTCTACAGATATTAAGCCATGTTTATACGAAGGATTGGTCACTTCGGATCCAGATACTATAGATTCACATTCATAAGATATACTATCAACTTCCTTAAGCTTAAACTCAATAAAAGGTAATAGTTGTCTATGTTGATCATTGCACACATCAGCTGAATGATAGATACGAGTAATATGAGCATATAAACGTTTTTTCAGTTTCACAGAAGATATTGCGTTGTCTCAAAATTACATCATGATTGTTCAAATGTTTTTCTCTATTCTCCTCTAGCAATGAGATTCTTAAATTGGACTTTTCTAGGGCTAGCTTCAAACTTTCTACTCTCCCCCTCAAGTTGAGAATCTCATGCTCACTGATTTTCTCCCTATTTTTCGCATCAACAAGCAGTTTATGCATCACAGAACAATCTTGAGTTATTTCATTAATGATAGGAGTAGATTGAGTAACAGGAACTTTTAAAGTTGAGAGAAGTTTAGATACCTGCTCAGGAATGGTCAAGCGTGTGTCATTTGCCATCAGATAGACCTCCTCATCATCATCATCCGAAGAGCGGTGTTGCAAAACTCGGACAACTCGGCCGAGTACTCGGCCTTGGACTCGGACTCGGTCCTTTGCCTTGGCGAGTTTAGCCAACTCGGCCTAAAAACTCGGACTCGGTCAACCTCGGTCACCCTCCGATTAACTCGGCCCAAATCGGAACAAATTGGCCCAAATCTTAAAAAACTCGGCCCAAATTAAACCCAAATTCAAACCAAATTAGGTCCAAATTGAGCTCAAACTCGGTCCAAGAATTAACCCGGTTAGGGGCTTAAGGTGTGAAATTGTCTGAGAACTAAGTTGGAATTTATAACACAAGGATACACTCACGTTTCATTGTTCCAGGCGATGTGGGATATGTCAAAGGCCAAGCTGATTCTAATACCAAAGCTTCACACGTTTCTTTGTTCAGACTAATTGCAGGTTTGTTTCCACTCGTTTCACGATAGTGGCACTCGGCATCACCCGTTCGTCTCTTACCCATCTCCAACCGTCGAAAATTGGAATCAAGCTACCAG
Source organism: Cichorium intybus (assembly GCA_023525715.1). Classification (NCBI taxonomy): domain Eukaryota; kingdom Viridiplantae; phylum Streptophyta; class Magnoliopsida; order Asterales; family Asteraceae; genus Cichorium; species Cichorium intybus. The sequence continues at coordinate 28,715,002 of CM042010.1, read as the reverse complement.
CATCCAGCGATATCAGTTGATTTAACGGGGCCTCATCAGTTCCAATCAGTGAGTAGAAAAATCCGTTAATCCATGAGTTATTTATTTGTCTTGCAATCGATTACAGGGTGAAATTCTAGGTCGTTTATTGTTCTAGGTCATCTATTGTTTGAATCAGTATCAGTTGATTTCGTCTTTAATTGAAGCCTTATATTTCTTCTTCCCATTTTCTGATTTCGATTTCGTGTATATGTGTACGTGCGTTTGGATTCATATTTGATTGCAGGTTGATTTCACGACTTGTAAGAGTTCACGAATTGTATTCACAACTGTGTGTTTTGATTCATAATTGTGTGTTTCGATTACTAATCACAAGCAGATTCGTGTATATGTTTGTTTATATTAAAAATGAAATTAAATGCTTGAATTGTGTTCACGAGTCACGACTTATATATATGTATATATTCAGTTGAAGTTTGATCGGATGTATTTGTGATATGTTGTGTGATTAATTTGGTAAATTTGATTACGCATACAACGTGTTAGATCATATGCTTGAAAGAGAAGTGAAATATATATATATATATATATATATATATATATATATATATATATATATATATATATATATATATATATATATATATATATATATATATATATATATATATATATATATATATATATATATATATATATATGAACAGTGTCACCGAGTACTCACCCGAGTACTCCCCGCCTAGCCGATTACTCACTACTCGCTAGTCCGCCGACCTGGGAACGCCTAGCGACTTTTGCAACCATGCCGAAGAGTCATCAGACCAGCACTTCGAATTCCCTGCAACCAGCATCTCATTCAGCTCCGAACTCTTATAACCAAGACCAGCAGTTCCTTCATATCCCAGTTCCTCTTCATCTTCAATCTCCTCAAAAGTAACCTTCGGAAAGCACTTACCATCATCACAGGCCATAAAAGCACTATGAGTTGGCTTTCTTACTTCTTCGTCTTCGGAGTCAGAAGACCAGACTTGATATGTTCCTTGGTGATCCTCAGCAGCCATCAGGGCTAAGTCCTTTGTCTTTTCTCTAACTTCTTCCATCTTTCTAGCATAATACGTTTCATCCTTCACTTGAGGCTTCTTCTCATTCTGTTTGCGTAACATGCAGTCTTTTGCAAAGTGATTCTTGCCATGATAGTAGTTACAATCATATCCCGAATCCCCAGAGACTTTCTTCTCTTCAACATTTTCTTTTGGTAGTCTGAGTTTCAGATGGCTTCAGAGTTGAAGACTTTGAGTTTTCCTCCTTCGGAGTGTAAATTTCTGGTTTGGTTTTTGGATTGAAATTTGGTTTGTTGAAGTTCTTCACAAAGGGTTTTCCAGAGTTGTTTTTGATGAATGGTTTCTTGAATCTTCGACTGTTTGTAGCATATAGAGCAACTGTTTATCCATTGTTGTCAACCATGTAAGCAACAATGTCTTCATCGCTGTCTTCTTCTTCTTCTTTTGAAACAAGGGCTAGGGATCCAGCAGTTTCACTCCTTCGACCAACAATATCAGGTTCATGCGATTTGATCAAATTGTACAGAGCAGCTAACTTGTATTTTTCAATGTTCTCATAAGATTTGACCATTAGCATGAGGGGTCTCCATTCCTTGCGAAGACTGTAGAGAAACATGATATTGATTTCATGTTGACTTCGGGTCTCTCAATACTTATCCAATATATAGATCATGTTACTGAGACGTTCATATGATGCTTCAAGAGATTCATTTTCCTCATGTTTGAAGTTTCCAAAATCAGCTAAGATTTCCTGAACTTTGCTTGTGTGAAGAATCTTGTCACCACCAAAACGAAGAGCAAGATTATCCCACATTTCCTTAGTAGACTTAACATCAGCTATGTGGTGACTGACATCAGGACCTAGTCCACTTCTCTGTTCACGCATGGCTCTCTCATCATTCTCTATTTTCTTTAAATCTGCAGCATTCAGAACTTCAGCTTCCTCTCAATATGGAACCATAAACCGACCACCAATGTTGGTATGAGGACCATCAGTTACAGATCTCCACAGATCTTTATCAAGCCCAATCAGATAGTCCTTCATTATTCCATACTAATAGTCATAGTAAGAAGTTACTAGAACAGGAGCTTTTGTTGCGGAACCGATAAGATTTGCATAATTGAGCATGTTAGCATAAGTAGCGGTAGAATCAGTCATTTTGAATGAATTTTAATGGGATCTTTTCAAAAAAATGAGTAATAGAGATTTGCAACAGTTGCGGAAGACTAGATCTGAGAAACAATTCAGATCTAGAACTGTAACAATGAAATAAAGCTCTATGAACAGGTTTTCGAGCTGTCCTGCTCTGATACCACTTGTTGGATCTAGGCGCTACCCAACTCAACTAAAACCAATTATCGATAGAAGAGGCGCATACCCGCACCATATAGTGCATTCAGCCATCTAGTGCCTGCAGCAACTCCACGAGCGCCTATGGCATTCGATTGCGACTTGGCACATGCCTACGTCGCCGCGGGGCTGAGCATTTCTGCCCCAACACACAATTGGTTAAGGAAACGTTTCGAGAACCGGTTGAAAAGGAACGAACTATGATCATCAAAGATCTAGAAGTGTGCAAGCTTGAAGAAGTAGCGTCGGTCCACATGTTCTCATGATTAAGGGACACATAGGCGAACTGTATAAACTTGGCCACCCCATTAATCGGGAGTTGAGCATTAACTCGACTCGCTGACTAGCCAGTACGATCTGTTCATCCAGATGTACAGTAAAGGGAACCAGGACAAGACTATCATGGAAATGCAATAATGTTGACTCTATAAGAGTCCTTCATGGAAATGCATACTACCACTGATTCAGCTGCTTCGGGATTAAGTCCAGAGATGAGACGTATAGAGAAACGATCCAGATCGTCTGGACCATTCTGAGATGTCTCAAACTGGGAATCCACAAGGTAGGATACAGTCACAAAAAGAGTGGAAGATGCTCCAAAGCCGAATCGTTTGGCAACTCATATATATCTAAAAATCAAAACTCTTGATCCTTAATTCCTTGATACAGGATGTGATAGTCACATTTGCTCTATATGCAGGGACTCAGTAGGATGTGGGACATTGACGCATAGGAGCATATTCAGATTGGATCTCGAGCTCGTGCAGTTTTGAAGTTTAGTTAGATATTCTGATTTTGTTATTAGCTTATTAGATGTGTACCACACTGTTATCATATAGTACATTGTTGAAGGATAATTTTTTATTTTTCTTTCAAAACATGGTTGTTTAAATTATCCTTGAAATGTTGTATGAATGTGTTGAAAGCATAAATGGTAATAACTTGTATCCAAAATGTATTGGATTTATAAATTGTGTTTTCTATGATTGTTAAAGAAAACTTTTATAAGAATCACTTCAACCAAAGGCCCACGTGGATCAGACTTTGGAATTATCTGACTTGGAGTCACATGATGAAGTGAGGTCTTAATGAAGTCAATTGTTGCAAGAAATGCATCACTCAAAGATCTAATGGATAGGATTTTGGAATCAGTTGACTTAGAGTCAAATGATGAATGCATATCTTGAACAAATTAACAAAGTCATAAATTTTCATGACGATGTAAAAGACATTAAGATTATGAGCAACGGACATATTAGTTAATTGCTCGAATCTACAAAAACGCAATTAATTATACTTCATAATATTTACCAATCAGTATGACAAATATGACTTCACTTATCAGAATAAGTGATTTATTGAAACCTTGAATTGTTCAAGGACTTCAAAGGAAGTATAAAGATCAACATAGTCTGAGTGAAATACATATCCTCTTCCAAGAACATTAATGGTTATAATGTGTCTTAGGGAAGAAGATTGAGCATTGGTCGAAACAGTTCGATCCTTGATGTATTAGATACACTTCCAATAAGTTTCGATAAACTAAATGTTCAACCAGTCAGACCACAAAACCCTATTCCGACCACATCTTAGACTAAGCAGGTTGCACAGACACCGTCTGAAGTGTAAAGCTGGGTTCGCCCCACTTGTACATAGAGGGTCCAGGGTCATGTAACGTTTGTCTGAACCTCATGACTGGCCTGAACTTGATCAGCAATGTCACTTCATTGGTATTCCCGCAAGTACTTACGAAAGAAGAGTCGTTTTAGAAAAGACTCACATTCTAAGGAAACAGTGGGAGCAAAAGTACTCCTGAAGGAGTTCAAGGATTAGCCAAATGAAAGAACCTCTAGTCACCACTAAGACTTAACCAGGGATCGGATTCCTGTTAAACCTGACATACCCTTCTCTTCGCAGACTAGTAGTATTAGTCATTGTCATAAGGCATTATGATCTGGGTGACGTACCGATTAGTGGTAAAACACTAAGTTGGTACGGATAAACAATCCTACTACTTGCAAGCATTGGTGAACCCGGTTGCTGCCAAATAAGAGAACCTAAGGGCGAGACTCAATCTATGTAACAATTTGACTGATGTTACACCTGGCCTAAGAACCAGTGGGCGTAATTGAATCGTCAAAAGAAGGCAACATAGATTGAATTGTACCTACATTCTGAGCAAGAATGAGTTGAGTGAAGCGAAACTCAGAGTCATATGGCTGATTTTGAGAGAAATGCTCTCAACAGAACTGAAGTAATTCTAAAGGGATATTGTCTACTATAACTGCACTTCGTGAGTCATAGCAAGATCGGATGATTTGAACCACTTTTCTTAAATGGAAAACACAAGGGTTGCGTGTGAGACACAACTAATGGGGTTTAGAACATGCCGATATGTCCAAACAGAAAAAGGTACATGGCCCGAGATTCATCTTACGGGCACCTCGCAAGAAAGGATATTTGGATTCTCAAAATTTGGCAAATGTTTGGATTTTCTGAATAGCCTAAAGGAATCTTCTAATCATGTCAGAAAGGTTTGGATTTTATGATATTCTAAAAGAGTCCTATAGCCGTGTCAAAACTAGTAGGAGTGTTGTTGTGATCTGTCTATCAATGTATGTCAGTTACATACCATTTCTAGGAAACGTCTCTTATCATTACAAAGTGTAATGACTTGGGATTAAGAGATGATTCGCTATGAAAAGTCTAGAACAGATACAACATACTCACGTGGTCACAAGCATCTATCAGATAGATGACATCATCAGTGTAGACCCTGCCAATGTAAGTGTGATCTTGATAAGATTCAATATGCATGACTTCAGGAAAGAAGTTTCTTGTCATTACAAAGTATAATGAATTGGCATGATCTAAAAAAGATAAGACATACTCACGTAGTTATAAACATCTATCAGATAGATGAAATCGTCAGTATAGACCTAGCCATTATGAGTATGATCTTGATAAGATTCAAGATGCATGAGAAAGAGTCTCCAAAAGTCATGACACGAGGATTATAAATAATACTCAGATTCTGAAAAGGTTTGGAATAGAATAGATCTGATCCAACGAGCTTCTTGGATCGATCATAAGTGTCATGAACTTGTCTTGATGACTTGATTCTTAGAGCATAGTAAGTTGGATTCAGGATACAACCTGGCTAAGAACACTAGACGGATTGTTTGAGCACACGTGAGAAATCATTGGGTAAATGTAATAATAATTTGAAAGGAGATTTAAATCAGTAATTATTAACATCAGAATTTGGTGCTAAAGGACTTCATGGTTATAGAGTTTCATTGGTATTCTGATGGAGCACATGTGGTTTACCGGCACATCATAACACCTTGGAATTGTCTTAGGGTGCAGTCATCTGGACTAAAGATCCCGAGAACCATGAGAAGTCACAGTACATACCATCATTTCTGGAATGGAGTTAGCAGAGAGAAAGACAAGATGACACATTGAGATATCATCGGAAAGGTGTCCGATTGGATTATCTATAATGAAGTGTATCAATATATGACATTTTGGATACATGGAAAGAGTGAAGGTCATATAGACATATAAATCTTAATTGAAAGTTTAGTAGAAACCAAGAAACACATATAACAGTATTATAATGAATCTGACTTGGTGATTACCTCGTGGAGACTTGGTAATTAGCAGGAGTAGCTGCCGGTCAGATCTTTATGTTTCGCTTTTGCATGTTTTACTTCCCGAATAATTTAATCATTCAAAGTTCCACAGCCGTTCATACTTTTGGAAGTAAGTAGTGAATTAAGACTATCATGAATTTAATTATAGATTGTCTAAGGAGTTAGCATAGCAATAGTTTTGCTGCAATGTTCATGAGTACTTAGAAATGGAGATTTGAGTATTAGAGAAACCCACTCTCAGAGAATTACTTCATGGATTATATCACGAGTAATTCTGAGACAATAATATCTTATGATCTTCAAACGAAGACATATGAGTTCAAATTTACAAGTCGGTTGTGCATTGATAATGTGTAAACGCATCAGTAACTCAGTGTTATAAAACGTATTGTTGTGCACTATTTGATGAGTAAAAGACACAAGCATATGAGTCGAAGTTTATTCGTTCCTTTTGCCCTAACGGGAAAAGCGATATTTGTGGGCCCCTCAGTGATTTGGTGATTGACTTATAGTGTTAGGCCTAGCCAGGACTGAATTGATGTGTTCAATTAGAAGTCCTATATCATCACAAATCATAGAACCAGGAAACATAGTATCGGACTGAGATTGATTCTAATCCATGTCTCCAGTCTGAATGATATGTTGTAGAACGGATGATCATGTAATCACTTATCTTAGGATATAGAACTGATTGAGTCAGAGTTCGGCAGCGGCTTTTGGAAGCTACAATTTGTTGGTCAATTTAGAAGCTATATTGAATTATAGTCATAGCCTTATCCAAGTGGGAGACTGTTGGATTAGGTGTCTAAACCATGACTATAATTTAGGAATATACTTGATTGATGGCAGCACAGTCTTTTTGGGTTGCCCTCAAAACCAGCAAAGGACAAGATAACTTAAAAAGAGAGAAATTGATTTATTAATATATTATGAGGATAATATATTAATTAGAAATTATGATATTTAATTAATGATTAATCAGAAATTAATTTGGAATTAATTTTGGGATTAATTAAGATTAATTAAAAGTGTAGTATAAGGGGCTATTTATGGCAATGATAAGTAGATTCAGTTATATGATAAAAACTTTATCATATCAGGAATCCAAATAAGGCAGTTATATAACTTATCATTTATCACCCGGAAACTATAAATAGAGGCCTCCTCCCACCCCATTATTCACGCCATTCAGGAGTTCTCCTCCTTCATTTTCTCTTGTTTCTTGCTTGCTTGGTTCTGAGTGTGAGCCATTAGAGGCACGACACTTGTGGTGCTTGCTTCCAAAGCTTTGAAGGTATGAAATTCTAAACTGTTTTAGAATATAATTTTAATTATATACCTTAAGTTCTTAGTTATAGATTCAATTAAGAAAACATAGATACTTATAATAGGGTGCATGTGAACTTAAAATTTAAACTCATTGTTTGCATAGAACCCATCAATTTAGATATTGACATAAGCATTGTCATAATTGATTTGTGGATGGCAAAAATTATCGGTTATTGGGTGTTTTAGTTTAATATTTTATCCTCTATTTCCCCCGCTCCAACCCCCACCTCCATTTCCCCTCGAATCACCCGTTAATCTTGTTTGGTTCGAAGACTTCGGTTTAAACTCTTATTACCCAATTTTTTACTTGTTTATTTTGTTTAAGCAAACATATTACACTAAGGTGCTGTTTGTTTTTGAAGAGGTAAAAGGTCTGCAGTCTGCGGACCACATCTGCAGAGTATCTACAGAGAAGAGGTGGACTAAATGTCTGCAGACTGCAAGAAGAAGACTGTTTGTTTTTTAAAGTCTGCAAGTTGTGAAAATAAACTGAAATTTAAAAAAAATTAAGTAAAACACATGAGTACGTTCAATTTATGATATTAACGAATTTAAGAATCAAAGCAAACATTTATTTTTTTAAATAATAAAGAATAAAAATTATGTAACCAAAGTTGGATTTATAAATAGTTTGTAAAGCTAAAAATTTTGAGTAAGATTGTGAACCAAAGTTCTAATATTAAAATATATTTGTAGGTTTCAAATAGTTTATAAGTATGCTTTACAATAAAAAAACATCTATTATATGATATAACGAATTTAATTATCAAAGCAAACATGTCTTTTTTTTTTAAGTTTATGACATTTTTTTAAAAGTTTTACAAATTTATCTTCATTTTGTTTAAAAACTTAGAAAAATAAATATTGTTACTTCGAAAAAATAATGTTGATAAAAAAATCGCAACTATTAGTTAAAAAAAATCAAAGTGTTTTTAAAAACAATATGCGTATTTCTTTTTTCTTTTAATCGAATGTGGCCGGCGGCTGCGGTTTGGTCGACGATGCAAGGAAGAGAAAACGCGAGACCGGTTGGAGGAGAAAACGATATGCGTATTTCTTTTTTAGGTTAAAATTGTATTAATTTATTACTAGAAGATCTCTGCAGACCCTTGAAGACATTGGTCTATGTCTGCCCCAAAAAGAGGACGCGCAGACCTTTTTAGGTCTGCAGTCTTCGAAAAAACAAACACTCTGCGAAGGCCCATGTCTGCGCGCCGTCTGCGTGGCGCAGACAAAAGTGGTCAGGAAGATCTGCGAAGAAAAAACAAACAGCCCCTAAATATTCATATATAAAACATACATCACAATGTGGCTACTTTATGCTAAATATTTATTTTATAAATAAATATAGTTAAATATATATAGGATAGTTATTTCGGGGGTCCGCCGTGATGCATTTAGGATGAGCCCCCAACCCTTGCCCCCGAAAACTAAATGACCATAAAATCCGCCCCGCCTTTCCCCTAACCTCAAAAACATTGTAAAAATACATTCCATTCGTAAACAAAATTACTCAAGATTGGGGATCTACAGGCATTTTCAAACATCCCCGCTCTTTATCCAAAGCTAAAACGTATAACAGGTTGTTGTTTGGTGGTGATAATAGATAGTTTAAATAAAGTTATCTTTTGTTTGATATGTTTTGAATTTTGGATTAGAAACGTATTTATTTTGTCGTTCGATGATTACAATTATATTCTATATAAGCTCCTTAAAAGTTGTTTTTTGTATATTTTAATTACATAACAAAATTACTAATTTTCAGTATGCTCCACAATTTATTTAGTTTGTTTTTAGTAATCAATAAATATTTTCATAATATTATTTTATGGTTTTTTAAACGAAAGGAGAAAAGTCTAATAGATTATAACCTTATAGAGAAGCCCAAAGTCTTTTGTTTTTGAATTTGAGTCATTTAGACCCATTTAGTGGTCTGGTCATACGCATGCTTAGTTGGCTTACTTTGGTCCCCCATTATTTATTTGTTATGAATAATTTTCTTATTTTATAATAATTTAGTATTCAGAGATATGATGAGAACCACACCATCTCCACTCGTCCAATTCGGGGTTTATGATGACATCATTCATACGTTATGATGACATGTGTTTCCTTGAACTTCAGCTTGTGCTTTGATTTTATTAGGGTTATTCATGATAGATATTTTATTTTCAGTTACTAGATATTGTATCGTGTGACAGGGTCATTCTATACATATATACATATTTACACATATGAGAGGAGTTATTTAGTATTACTTTATCATTTATAGTTGGTATAAATAGTGGTTTTATTAAATAGTGGTTTTACGAACTCTTAAAATTAAGCCGTCTCAAATGAACCTTTATATATATTAGGCGTATTATCATGCGTTGCACAGAAATAAATTTATATAGTAAAAATATATTGATCGATCAAATATAAACATAAACATTTTAGATCTAATCAAAATATGTAAAACTAAAAATAAATCAATCATATAATACATGTATTGATAATAATTTATCATCATAACATCGAAAAAACATAGTCACATTTTTTAGTTATATATTATAGACGATCAAACGTTATAAATATATAGAAATATATTTACATATATTATCTCAAAGTTTAAAATAAATATAAAATCAACACACTAATAATAACATAAATATAGTCTATGAGAAACGTATAGTTGTGGATCATGTTCCGTTAGACTCGTATGTGTAAATAATATTTCAATAATATTAACAAAATAATATTATATTTTTTAAATAAAAACTTTTTTAACTTATAAAACTTAATAAAAATATATGAATATGTTTCTATTAAACTTATTATTTAGACAAAACTTCATAACGGTCCCTATGATTTCATAGAATATTAAGTTCCGTCCCTAACTTTTTTTTATCTCAAATATAGTCTCTGTGTTTTCATTTTTTATCACGAGTGGTCCCTCACCCATATGAAATGACTAATTTTTCCTTTTAAATTTCTTTTACATTTTCTTTAATTAAAAACCATTTTAAATAAAGGAAAAAATAAATAACACCCCACTTCCTTCTCTTCTTCCCCACCACAAGTTCCTGTAAAGTTACTCCACCCGTCTCTCTCTCTCTCTCTCTCTCTCTCTCTTATATCACATCCTCGACAAAAACATGTCCGCCAGAATCTCAAAGCTCTGCCACATCACAACCCACGAGGATCCATAACAACCAAATCCCCATGTGTGAATCAAGCTTTTGGTAGGAGTTTTATTTAGCTTCTAGTCAGTGGCGGAACCAGGATAGAACTCAATTGGGGTCCCTTTAAAACTAAAAATTTTATTAACAAAAATACCTATTGAAAATTGTTTGTTATTCATCAAACCTGTGGCAAATTGCCTCTTAGAAGAGATAGAAGAGACATAGAGAAGAGAGACTTGGACCCCAATGAAATTTTCAAAAAATAAGAAGCAGGTGTCAGGAAGTAAAAACAGATGTTTATGTATTAACAAACAAAAATTTTACATATATATATGGTGGATATTTTTTTTCAAGTGGGGGCCATACACCCCACTCCTTATAGTGTGGCTCTGCCACTGCTTCTAGTTATATCGCATTTGTATCCATTTGTGAAAGGGTTGACGGGGAGGAAGGGGAAGATATCGACGATTGTGTATCTGTGGTCGATGTTGATCCGTATTATGGTGTCGTTGATTTTCCTCTATATCCCCCCTTCGAAAGGCAGTCTGAGGCATAATTTCATGATGAGGTTTCAATTCACTTGATGTGTGTGTTAATCTTTCTGCAATGAATATAATCATTGCAATGTCTATCAAATTAACAGGTTGTTATAATTCTAAAGAAAGTGAATATATGAGCAGGATGTGTGAGGTGGGGGAAAGGTGGTCTCGGGGTCTCAACCACCTTCTGATCAGAGGAGTAGCTGAGGACGGCTTGAGTCGTTATCATCAGATAAAGGATGTGTTCGAAAGGGGAGTTCGTCGGGGAAGAAAACCACGCCTGGAAACAACTTGCATTCGTGAGGGAGACGTTGTCGGAGAATATGGAAAGTTGAAGTTCTTTTAGCGGGTAGAGAATGTGGGAAGCTGAGGTTCTTGGTGAACTCCTTCGTCGTTTGCAGTGAAAGAATACCCTTCTGAAGCTTATCAATCTCTTCAACTTCCTTTTCTTTTGTCAAACCAAAATTCAAAACATCTCTTTAGTTCCCTTCTTGTTTTGCGTTTTTGTGAGCGAACCCTTCAACTCTCTGGGTTATGGAAGTTTTAGAGCGTTGGTTCAAACCGGCGATCCTTGAATTAATAACTCGGGTTTTCAATTGAGACATGGCGGATGGGAGGAAGCAGAACGAGAGAAACAGAAGGACGAGAAAGAGAGAAGTGGGGGTTGGGGTATTTCTTTTTTTTATTTTTTAATTAAATATAAATTTTAGTTAAAAACTTTAAAAGAAAATAAAAAAGAAATGTAAAAGATATTAAAAAAAGGTAAATAAGTCATTTTATATGAGTGAGGGACCAATCACGATAAAAAATGAAACTACGGGGACTATCCTTGATATAAAAAAAGTTAGGGACAAAACTTGATAATTTGGGAAACCACAGGGACTATTTATGAAGTTTTGTCTATTATTTAAAAACTATTATCCAATCAACTTTGAATTCCTTATTCATTTTCATTTATAAAAAAAAGTTAATTCCATTAGAAAGTTTTATCTTTCTATTTTGTCCTCTTGTAAAAATTTCCCATAAAAACTTTAAAACTCTAAATGTTTAGACATATCCTTGAACAGAAAAATAATAATGAATAATTTGTCATATTTATTTTTTTCTTGTTTTATAATTTTAAACATCAAAATATCTATAATAACTAATATAATCATAAAAATATAAACAAATAATATAAGAAAAAGAAAATTGGGTTTATTTATTTTTCTTAAAAGAATAAAATTAAGAAAATAATTTAAAAAGTAAGGAGCCAAATAAAAACAATATGAATTTGGAATTTGAAATATGATGCGAATTTATCAAAAAAAAATTAAATATTGTCATAACTTTAAGTTTTCTTTGATTAAAAAAATAAACATTGTTTCCTTCCATTCTACTCATCAGCTTGTTATATTATTTTTAGAAAATATATTATTAAATAGTAATCAAGCTTTGCTTTTGTTAATCTTATTATCTAAATTTTTTAAGACTGTTTACCATAAAGTTTCATTTTTGTTGTATTTATGTGAAAAATCATTTTAAATCTTGAACAACTGACTTGACAACAACCTCACAAATTTATATCATTTTTCTAATCAAATAATGTTAACCCTAAAAGTACGGATTTGTTGGACGGTTGGGGGGGGGGGGGTGGGGTAAGAACTAAGCAGGCAGCAAGTCTCTTGCCTTACGACTTGTAATTTGTTTTAGCTTATTTATATTCCTTCTTTCTAGTTTAGTATAAATAAATATGCATCTCTAAAGTAAATATTGTGTGTTATCACGTAATATTTTCCTCCATCTCATTTTCCAAATTATAGCAACATAAGCTACATATGTGAATTATATATATATATATATATATATATATATATATATATATATATATATATATATATATATATATATATATATATATATATATATATATATATATATATATATATATTAAACAGTGTATCATAAGTAGCAATTAAGTACCATAAGTTCAAAAACTTTTAGGTTGTAGTTTTTAATTAGTCGAGAGGTGAAGAGATTTAGTATTAAAATAAATTAATGAAGTGGATAATTGTAGGAAGTTTAAGAGTTGAAACTTTTAAATACATATGGTTCAATATAGATATTATATCTGGAAATTAATATAATAAAAATTGGTTAATTGTATTGAATATTTATATTAATATTACAACTCTTAAAATTTCTAATAATTGTTATATATCGTTAAACAATTATAACCCAAAAGTTTTTTTAGTTATGATACTTAATTGATATTTATGATAATCAATTAAATATAATTGAAATATTTAAAGTTGGTTTAACCAATTAATCCAATAATGTCTATATCAATATTTATATAAAACACGTCCAAACACTTGCAGCACTTGAATGTAATAAAAATTAGTTAATTACATTAAAGTTTTGATTAAAACACTATAACTCTCCAAATTCCATGTAACAATTATATCATTATACCATTATAACTCAAAATGCTTTTTTTACTTATCACACTTAATATATGTTTATAAGTCTTAATTTAATTTACTCAATCGATTTAAGTAATTTTTTTTAATTGAAATAGCACTTGCAGTTGCTACAAAATCTTTACACTTTCGTCAATATCTAATTTGCCACAATCTTTTTTAGACGATTTGATATACACGTAATATTACAAATTCATTTAGTAAAGACGCACACATTCTAACTTTAAAATTGATATTGAAACTATCTCTATTTAATAAAAATAAATTTTATTTAAATTGTGTAAAAATAAATTCAATGAAAAAACTAAACATATTAATCTTGTAAATGTCTAAATGTACAAGTTAATTTTTATTATAAATAACAAATGATTATTTTTTGGAAATTTGAAAAAATGATAGTTGGTTGTATGACGTCTAATTTGACATTTCTTATTATTATTTTTGTAAATGATATATATTTCTAATATTGTTTTGAGTTTCACCTTCTTAAAAAAAAATAACTAACTATTTCTTACTTCTTTATTAGGGTTCTCTATGTTAATGGTAGAACCAAAAGTTATTATTGAATATATCTACTTGGAAATTCCATTTTCTATTTCTTTGTTTCCGTTTTGGTTGTGAACGGGCCATTCAATTAAAATCGCCTGAGCATCAAAACATATATTCTCCATGATAGCCATATTAGTGCGATAAGGAGCACATCATAAAATAACATGTAACTATTTTCGTAAGTTTTTTAACTACACTTTAAGATTTTCCACTAAAAACACCACAAAAAGATAACAAACGGACTTAATCCCAATATTTTAAGCAACAAATTCTTGAAGGTATATAAGCCCAGAAATTAGTTAATTAGTTATCATTATACATTGCATATGATTAAAGAGACGTTAATCTGATGCTAAATGAGATCAATGTTGTTTGTTCTTTGCCTCTTAACACTGATTCCAAAGGAAGAGTAATCCTCGTTTTCAGTTTTCTCAACCACTGCCTTTAGGGCTTCTTCAATAGTGTTTATCCAGTGATTCACCATTTGTTCATTAACATTATTACTACTCGAATGATATTCTTCTCCAGTTACAAACAACACATTTTTCACACGTCTTCCAAGAGTGGTCATCTCAGCTTTTAGCGTTCGCAGTCGAAGCATTTTCAAAGTCTTGATTAGGTCAGGCAAGAGATCTGACCGATCCTCACAACATAATGATGCTTTGATCACAATCTTACCTTCTTCATCGGATGTGTTGTCTATGGTCAACTCATCTATCTCAGTGGGGATTAGACTTTGTTCAGCTATAATGGAATGTTGGCGCTTGAGGTCCTTCACATGTTGTATCACTTCAGCAAGTAACGAAGCCTTGTCGGTCTATGAAAAGTTGCGAACACACTACATCAGCCATCTCAAAAAGTTTTTAAAACAGTGATACAAAAGATCGCCAATCGGCTGTATCAATTTAAAACATGCTATTTTTTTCATAACACAAATAAAAAACGTATTCGTCAAATATCTGACTGAGTAATCCCCAACTTGATATCCAGTTGTTCGATTTCTAAACCACCCCAGAGTACGAAATAACAAGAAACTTTTGTTCGTCCAAATCATACACATGATACGAAATGGTGATCTATGAATATATCTTGTAATCGTACAACATTCGTATGTGTAAAAATGTGTTTTGAGCAATCAATTACAAGATTGCTTGAAAAATATCAATGACATAAGATTATATAATTCGGCTATTTGTTTTCAAATACATCGATTTTGTGTGTCAGAAAAACACGAGTACGCACGGACAAGTAGTGGTATTTGCGACTTACAAAAGATATACAATGTTTTTCTTCGTTATTATAAATGTTGAATTTGATTTTTAGGCGATAAAGAAACATAAGTAAAAATCCTTCATCCCATATATATATATATATATATATACTCGAGCCCAACACAGTTGTTTATTAACCAGTAAAACAATGTCGGAAGGAGGTCGTTATTTTTATTAAAATCATTAATTTAAGGAAAACAAGAACACATCAAGACTTACTTTGGTGGTGCTGGGAAGTAAGCTACGAAGCCTCGTAAGATGATTATTGATTCGTTCTCGGCGTCTTCGTTCAGCTTCACTATGGCTTTTCGAGGCGGCTACAGTTTTCGCATCCACTATCTCTTGTGCAGTCATCTTCCCCGTTTCAGCGTGGATCCCAGGTGGGTCGGATCCATGTTGAACCATCTGGAACCCTAGGTGGTAGTTAGTCAACGGCGGTGTACTAGTGGTACTGCCCTCATAGGCAAACTGCAAGCCATCAACTACCCTCTTAAACAAACCACCGTGGGATGAGAGCGATGACGGAGAAGGTGTTGCTGGTGGTGGAGGAAGGTGAAAGGAGTCGTGGTCTCCGGGTGGGGATGGAAGAACACTAGTGTGTTCGTGGTGGAATGGTGGAGGTAGAGTCGTCCATGAAGATGGGTGATGCTGGCGATACATGATTAGAGTGATTTGTGATGATAATGGTGGTATATAAGCAGATTAGCAATCACTGATGTCCATCGTTTGATGAATGGATTGTATGTGTTTACGAAGAAAGTGTGAACAGAAACAGAATTTGGATGATAGTGAGGGCAAAAGGAATGATTAAAAAGGACATACTAGAAGAAATCTCTTTCTCTCTCTCTCATTATATATATATTTTTTGGAACCAGCGAATAGATATGGTTTCATCTGAGGGTAATCAGCCCCGCAACCCAGGGCATGGCGATCACCTAAGGCGCAAAGGCCTTTCTCATCCACCTAATTCGCCTTCCAGGAAAATCCCCCACATAGGGTTAGTCGGAGTCGAACTCCAGACCTCCCACCACATGGGTATATAACC
>CM042010.1:28423593-28693593 GCA_023525715.1 Cichorium intybus | reverse complement strand
TCATGATTACCTTCAACAACTCTACAGAGCTGAAAGGGGAAGTTAGTGTATGGAGAATTAGAGAATGTACCTCAAAAGGTGTAGTTAAACATAAAAGCAAACTACATTAACCAACAGTTGATGACCAAACAAACCAAATATGAAATTTAAGGAAATTTGGATACTCCAAATGTCGTTGCGATTCCTACTGCTACTTTTGATTGGGTATCTGGCATCTGAACTTCTACATACCATGTAATCATATATAATAACATTATTAGATGGAAAATACAATGATATTCTAAAAATTAAATATATTATCTGGCACATAGGAGAAGGAACAGGAAGACGATGGATCACATTGGGTATCCGATGAGTATTCTTTGGATGGACAATTCCAGTCGGATGACGTTGCTACAATTAGGTAGATATTTTAGAATCCGCGTTTATTTAAACAACATTAACAGACTAAAAGATTGATGCAAAATAGCAGGAACAAACACAATCAAATTGGGTTTCTTTTTAAAGTGTTAAAATAGCAAGAAACACAATCGAATTGGGTTTCTTATTTAGAGAATGAAATCAAAATCGATGCAAAGGAAGACAAAGATAGTTAATGAAGGAATCGTTATGTGGGTTGATTCATGGAAAAATAGTTAAACAATTCTGACTGCAAACCTCAGTTTCTGAAAAATGAGTGATAAACCACTGATTGTCGTCCACATAGTTTATCACTGATTGTCGTCCACATACGTGCACCACCTGTACATAAACAAAGAAATGCAAAAGATATTGTAACGACCCAAAAATCGTGAATTTATATTCGAGAAAATATATAAGGAAAAGATTAAAACATTCTGGAAGTTTTAAAGTAAATTATTGGAAATGTAGTAAAATTCCAAGCGTTTGGAGAAAAATGATAAAAAAGGGCAAAATGGTCATTTGATATCCAAATGACTTTTAAATAATGAAAATATGATTTTTGCTAGATAATAAGAAACGAAATGAAATTGTGACACTAAATAATGGTGATAAGTATTTGAAAGTTAATTCTAGTAAAAAGGGTAATTTGGTCAATTTACCATAAAAGGGTAATTTGGATATTAAACCATGCGAAGGACTAAATATGTAAAAATATTGTTTGCTTGTCGCAAAAATATAAGAAAAGAAGGTTTTATGTGATAAAAATTGATTATAGTGGTTAAAGCCCAAGGAATAGAACTTCAGGGACTAAACTGTAAAATCTGAAAATATAAAAAGAGAAAAATAACTCTCATAATTCTCAGAAATTATAGAGAGTTCTAGAGAGGTTACGGGAGGGTTTTCTTGAGAGAAAAATCCTGGAAATTCGTGAAAATATAAGAAGAATTGAAGAATCAAGCTTGGAATTGGAAGTTTCAAGCTAAAAACCAAGGTTAGTGAATGATTTATAATCCAAGTTTTGTGTGTTCTTCACGGGAAGAACCAAGGACTGAAATTACAGTCATTGATCAAAGGAGTTTAAATGATTTATAGTGTCAAATGGATTTTAAGTAATAAGAACATATCTTGAAACAATCAAAGTAGGTTGCTATTGTTGAAAATTGAAATTTTGTTCAAAAACCCTAGAATTCGAGTTTTACATGATCAAATTGATTCTAAGGGGTTTTGATAAGTTCCATAAGTGATAATGGTTAAAATAAATCGGCAGAAGTGATAAATCTCGAACAATTTCGGTTTTTAATCAAAAATGCAAAAATGGGAATGTTTGGAAAATAATTGAAATCTAAAATTTTTATGGTTAAAAATCTGAAATAAATGAATGGTTTTGGTCTTGGAACAAACCCAAGTGATTAAGTCGTGTATTAAGGGCTTAAAATGAGAAAAATGGAGATTTATAGCTTAAAAATCACGAGTACTGGTTGCTGTAGACCAGGTCGCGACGCGACCTACACCCGTGTCATGACGCGAGGCGGCGACTGCAGAAATGTAGTGAGTCTCCTGCCAAGTGAGGTTGATTTTTGGGACTTGATGCTAGACTTATCCGTTTGACCTCAAATTTTAAACATAAGTCCATTATGGTCTAAAACTTTATGAAAAATTGTCGAAATGAAAATACGACCTCCCGAGGGTACTGTAGTGAAATACGTATAATAGACGATTTATTTAAAGTTGGTCATTTAAAAGTTATAGACTTGTTATGACCCATATTGGTATAATAAGGACTCTAAGGAGTTATAGAGTCAGTTAGCATGAATTTTAATGTATAATATGTTAAATATAGGTTCATGCAAAGTGATTATTGGTTCAAAAGAGTATAAATACAAGGAACAGGTAGTCAATCCACTAGCAATACATGAGGTGAGTACATGCAGTATTTTTACCCATTCTGGGGTACATGGAAAGTAAGTATTTACAAGATTTCTTATAAAATCTCTTTATGTGAAATTATTTGCAAGAGTATTATTTCTAATTTGATGAGAAAGTATGATGCTATATTTGAAGTTATGTTTTGAACTACACGTTAAATTAAGTGAAAGTATGTTGGTCTATGAACCAATTATGTGAAAGTATATTTTGATTACAAGTTATATATGTTTTCAAGTATGAATGGCATATAGCCACAAGATGTTTAAGAAGTATGTTTTGGTTACAAACTGTATATGTTTTCGAGTATGAATGGCATATAGCCATAAGATGTTGGAAAGTATGTTTTGGCATAAAGCTTAGCATGTTAGAAAAATATGTTTTAAACATATGATTATTATGTGATGAAAGCTATATTTGGCATCTAGCCATAAAGACATAAAATGATGTAGTTTGGCACCTAGCCACAAGTTATATGTATATGAGAAATGTTCAAGCAAGCAGCAAGTATTTTGTATGACTGATAATTGTAGCAAGCAACGTTAGTAAGGGAACTATGTTCCAACCTACCCGGGTTAGGTAAGGGGTCTACTGGGGAAAAAGCCCCATCGCGAAGTAGATCGCCTCAGCACTTCTATGGTGAGGATTGATCCGTTCTTTCTAGCCATAGAGACTTGGGGTATCACTTATGGTTATTAAAGCCCTAAGTATAAAAATCCAGCAAGCTTATAAAACCAGTCAAAGAAAGTAAGAAAGAAGCTATTTTTGTAAAGTATGTTATGAAGTGATTTTAAAAAGTAAAGAGTTCAGTATGTTACTACTATAAAGTTTTGAAAGATGTTATTTTTGTAAAGCATATTATGAAATGATTTTGAGAAGTAAAGAGTTATAGTATATTATTACTATAATGTTTTGACAGAAGTTTTATGTTATAAATTTACGAAAAAGTTGGAAAAAAAGTTAAAACTTTGAGTCTAAAATGCATGTAACTCACGAAACATTATTGTCTTACGTATTTTATTTTTATGCCATGTATTCCAGGTTAAGATGATATGCTATAATTGGATGAAGTTTAGCTGGAGTGGAGCCCACATAGCTCCTATCTTGGACGCAAGGTTTAATCCTTTTCTTGCTTACTATGGTTAGTTTTGATATGGATTTGTACACCCACTGTTTTAAGCATTTAAATTATCGGTTTTTGATAAACCGTATTTTTTTGTATTCATGTATTTATATGTAAAACCATAGTATTTGTAAACAGTAGAAATGGGGTGTCACAAGTTGGTATCAGAGCCATAGTTTAAGCGAATTAGGATTGGCTTGTTCCACTCCTAGGCTTAAACTCATGCTATAGGAAAGTTAGTTTATGAAAGTATGTTATATGATGTCTTAAATGATTAAGACATTATGTGTTATTTAAGATATGTAGATATATAACACTAAGAAGTGTTAAGCTAACGTTTAGAGTGAGCAAAAATTTGACCGTTAGGAAAATTATATGATATTTTCCATAACCGTCTAAATTTATTAAAGACTATGTTTATAAAGTAGTAAGATTTTAGTAGTGATCACCATGTACTTATAATGGTTTTATATGTTAAAGGAACCAGTGTCCCATGAGACCTTGTGGTAATAGCGGAATCGATATGTATAGGTGATTATGGTAATATGGGCCCGTATTATCATAATCACAGGATATGTATTGAGACTGGTAGAATCGCAAAGGAATTATGGTGTTCTGGTGGGTAAGATTTGTGAAAAGAGTAGTAAGAATAACATAGGAATTGTATGCCTATGTAACAAGAACAAGAAAGATTATAAGTAATAAAAGTTAATGCAGTGGATATATACCACTTAGTATGGTAAAGAAAAAGGAAATCAATAAGATAATTAATACTTCCTAGACGAATTAAATGACATTAAAGTATATACCTGTTGAGGCGAGAGGAAGTATGAATAAGAGCAATTTAAAGAGAAATTATGGGTATTGATTACCTATATAAGAGTTGTAAGACTCTTACATAAAGAATGAAAATTATAAGTAGAGTGCATTAATAGTATATAAATTTGGTAATAAAAAAAAGTTTAATGTTGACAAGTGGTGTGCTTTAGGCATAACCATTAAATGCAGAATCTTATCTAAAAGTCGTGTGAATATTAAAGATATAAAGGAAGTAAGATATCGTTGCAGAACGATAAGAGTAAAATGATGAGAAAAGTTAAAGATAGAAGATGGCAATGCTAAGAGGGAATGGAAAACTAACGTACAGATTAAACAAAAAAGATGCAAGAAAGTGTTTCAAAGATTTAATAATTGATTAAGTTATAAGTACAGTGCTATAATGAGTCATAAAACAAAGTAAGATTACCCAAATGGGGAAAAGAATGATGAATGGTAAATTGTTAAAGATTATGATATTGTAAGTAAATTACATTAAAGTAAAGTGATCAAATAAATATGAATTGAGAAATAAAGGTTGAATGCCTAAATAAATGTTAGGCAAGAGATTAAAGATGAAACAAACGATGATGAGATAGTGGTTGTCAGGAAATAAATTCCGCAACCAAATGAATGAAATAAAAGAAGAAATACCAGTAATGAAAGAGTATAATGAGGAATGTTAATTGAAGAAAACCAAAAGCATGTAAGCAAAATGACTAAAGGTCATAAATGATATGAAGTAAAGAAAAAGAGTAAATATCTAAACAAGTAGTAGACGAAGAATCTAAGATAATGTAAGAACTATGATAAACAGACAAGAAATTACTACTTCCAAATGGGAATAAGGGTTAAAAGTCTCAAAAGATTGTGAGAAATGGTTAGTACATGGCTAGTAACCATGAAATACAAAGAAATGTATATATATGTTCATACGTGCTTATAAATGTAAAAGCATGAGTAAGTTTTGGGATATATATAAATATAATGTATAAAAGTATAAAAGTCGTTATGAAATAGGTATTCTAATTAGAATACTATAAAGTATGAAGCAAAAAAGTACAATGATGTATTGGACAAATTGCCTCGAAATACAAAAGAACGAAAGATGATGAGAAAATCAAGGGCAGTTGTGTATCACCTAGAGATACATAAGAAGGAAGTTTTATAAGAAATATGAAATATATAATGTTGTAAAGAAATATATAGTGTAAAGAAGTGAAGTTTAAATGAAAGAATAACATAATGTGTTAGGCATGTAGCCTTATAACACATAACAGAGATGGTAAAAGATGTAAAGCTAAGAAAAATATTTTGTTGGCATTAGCTACGACAGGTAAAGAGTAACGAATGATAATGGTGATTGAGGGTTGTGTCAAGAAGTTGTCATGGGACGAAAATGTTAAAAATACCTAGTTGAGTTCTTAAACCAAAAGAGAACCAAGTATATATATATATGTGTATAATATGCAACTAAGAACTTGTAAGTATATGTCAAGAAGTTAATGAATGTGGTTTGTGAAACATAAATACACCACAAGAGAGTAATATCATGAAAAGTGTAATAAGATGAGAATGGTACATGGGGTACCTTAGAAGATAAGAAATGTACTCATAAGAGTATTGTAAGAAAGCTAAGAAATGAAAAAGACAAAATTGTATTAGTAAGTGTAATGAATGAACGAGAATAAAATCTCATAACTAATAAAGGAGGATGAAAGAAGTATCTTGGATTGCTATTATGTCGAAATGTGCAAATAGCATGAGAAAAAGGTGATATAACATATGTATTAATGAAAGTAATACAAATATAAAGTAAGAGGAGTAAGAAGTATATGAAAAGGACATTTTATAAAAGATGGATTCAGAATGAAAGTAGTAAGTATAATGATGTAATAGTAGCATACATATACGAAATGAAAAGAGATATGTATTTAAAGAAAATAATACATATAGTTTATAAAGTGGAACATATACAAGGGGATTGCGGAAGTATAGAAGCTAATAAAAAGTATACAATTAGTAGTATAAATGACAAGAGTAGAAAAGAAGGAAGTTGACTGAAATAATAGATCAACTTCAATAGTAAAACTGTACCAGTTTATAAGGTCAAACATTGTGTATTATACATATAAAGAAAGCTAATGATGTCTAGTTGTTAAAATAAAAAGCAGTGCGACGTTTCAACACTTTTAGAGTGAGATATGAAGATTTTCGTGAAAGATATATTGTTTCGACAGATTCTGTCCCAAACAGAAAAGTAAAGGTGTGAAATGAAATGAAAGGAAAAGAATGCATTCCTTAAAAATGGTAACCAACTAGGAGTTGCCAGTAGAGATAAAGAAAGAATAAAAGCAAAAATTATTATATATAACGCAGGAACAAAGAAATAAGAAGAGAGAAATGTGAGAATGAATAAGGCTGTGTTTGTTTTTTATAAAAAGAGCTTCTTAAACTCTTTTGTCTTCAGCCTCGCAGACGCACGCAGACGTTTTAATTGTGCAGACCGTTTGTTTTTTCGCAGCCCGCAGACCTTAAAAGGTCTGCGTGTCCTCTTATCCTAGAAGCGACTATACACCCACTTCTAACCTCTTCCAAAAACAAAACACGTCCCTAAACAAAGAACGCAGCCTTCTCTCATGTGCCCTACTGTGCCGATCGGACATCGCGAGTTTGGCTTCTCTCCCTCCGGTTGCCGCCGCTGCTTCTTCCTCGCGCCGGTGCACCTCCGGCGCCTGGTTATTCCTCCCTCCGGTAGCCGTCATTGCACCTCCGGTAAGTTTCTTTCATTTTTTTGTTCCCCGTATCTTGAAATTGATTCCGAAATTGGTATTTTTCTAGGGTTTTCTGTTGAAATTGGTCTTCTTCTAATCCCTTCCTTGATTTCTCTGATTTCTATCTCTTGTCGGAAATTCTCATCTGATTACCGTCTTGACTTCATAATCGCGTTCATACACACGTATTTTTGGAATCAGAAATCACTTGGACCAATTTTTGGAATCAGAAATCACTTGGACCAAACTCACGTTCTCCCTCTCGATCTCCAATTAGTCTGCTTCTCGATTCCTCAGAAAACGAACTCCAAAATACGCAGTCACTTATTTGTTCCATCTCCTGATTTCACTTTCTATTTCTCGAATTAAGAAAAACATACGCACACAGGTCGAATAAGGAAACCGGGTTCTAGCCGTGGTTTTTAAGAGACTGGATTTGAATTTGAAACAGAATGTTGAAAGTTTGAATAAGGAAACCGGGTTCTAGCCGTGGTTTTACTCAGTTCCGCCAATAGTGGCAGTTTTATCCTTCCAACCAGCCTCTTGTTTGTTGATGTTTATTGTTGATTTTGGGCTTGTTCCTGATTGATAATTGTTCCTGATTGCTAGTTATTCTGAAATTTGTTGCTGAATTTGCTTGTTTGGTTGCTGAATTTTCGTTTATTTGGATTATATGTAGCTTATTTAAATGGGTGAAAAGCATCAATGGACTAACGAGCAACTAAAATGCTTGTTAGACACATGCATTGAAGAGGTGACTAGGGTGGGTAGGAGAGGCTTAAGTTTGCACAAAGAATCATGGAATAAGCTAGGAAACGTTCTACAAGAACGGTTTGGTCTTGAATTAAGTCAAAAAAAATTGAAAAATGCTTATGACAATCTAAAAGCCAAGTATGTAGGATGGGCTTATTTGAGAAACAAAACGGGAAACATCTACAATTCTCAAACAAACACTTTTACCTTAACGAACGAGGAGTGGGAAGAATTTAAAAAGGTATGCTTATGTCTAATTTTTAATCGGTTAACTCCAATCTTGAAACATATTCTTATAATAGTTTATAAATTTTGGTTTAGGGACATCCGAAAGCTGCGTCATTAAAAACACACCCATTGCTTTATCCAGAACTTTGTGCTACTTTGTTTGATGGTCGTAGTGCTACTGGTAGCTACAGGTACACCCCGGCCCAAACCACATCGGCGGCTGGGTCATCTTCTTGTCGCCGTGTCCCACTCCCAGTTTTACAGATTACAGACAACTCCTTCGATAACATGAAAGATGATGGAACTTCCAATCATCCAACCGAACCAACTCCTGAGCCTTATGTTGATCTACATCCCAGTGACACAGTTGATCCAGTTTCTCCATCCCCCGAGCCTTCTCCAAGTATTGCTAGACCGAGTAAGAAGGCTAAAACCACAAAAACTTCTATCAATCATGACGACTTGGCAAGAGACATGCAAAAAGCTTTGCAAATATTGATTAAAGGCGATGATGGGCCAACAATTGATGAGTGTCATGAGAAGTTAAAGATACTTGATTTAGACCCAACTAACCCTTTATTTCTAACTGCGTTTCACATATTCTCCGGGTCTAAGAATACGCGAGAAGCATGGATGGCATTGCCCGCTATACCCGATGTGCTAAAAGGATGGCTCAAGTTAACTAGGCCGCATTCAGGATAGTTCAAGTAGAGATGACATTGTTGGCTTTTTTGAGTAGTTGGAAACTTTGTTGGCTTTTTTGCATAGTGTGTTGGAAAGTTTGTTGCCTTTTTTGAGTAATATTTTGGAAACTTTGTTGTCTTTTTTGAGTAATATTTTGGAAACTTTGTTGTCTTTTTGAGTAGTATGTTGGAAACTTTATTGTCTTTTTTAGGTAATATGTTAGAAACTTTGTTGCTTTTTTGCCTCGTATGTTGGAATGTTGGTTGATTTTTTTGCGTATAATGTTGCAATATATGTTGTTTTTTTCATATAATGTTGTAATGTTTGTTACTTTTTTTGTATTGTTATTAACTAGTGTTTATTATTGCACAGGTTTATGATGGATTACAACAAAAAATTATTGCTCGTAATTCTTATGTATTTGTATCATCATTTTTTTTTTGGAAGAAAAATTTGAAGCGAAAACGGGATAACACTTCGCTAATGTCCGGACATCAATTCACATTGGAGTTATTACAAGGTAATAACACACAATGTCTTGAGCTACTACGCATGTCTCGTGACTCTTTCATTCGATTATGCGCACATTTTAGAACAAATTATTCCTTAAAGGATAGCAAACATGTATCCGTTGAAGAAAAAATTGCAATGTTTTTGATGATGATCGGTCACAATTAACGATATGTTGTCATCAAGCGGAGATTTCAACACTCAAAGCAAACAATTCATAAATTTTTTTATGAGGTGTTGGATAAAATGATGGTTTTTGCAAAAGATATGATAGTACCAACTTCTTTTAATCCGAATCCAAATATTCTGGGACATAATAAAAGGCTACGACGAGTCTTTAAAGGAGCGGTTGGTGCACTTGATGGAACGTTGGTACATGCTGTTATCCCTGCTAGTAGACAAGATTTATATAGGGGAAGGGGAAAAGGTGATTGCTATCAAAATGTATTGGGAGTGTGTGACTTCAATATGATTTTCACGTATGTTATGGCTGGTTGGGAAGGGATAGCACATGATTCAAGAATATTATCAGAAACATTATCAGATGCGGGTGTACATTTCCCGGTTCCACCGCCAGGTATGTTTATGGATCCATTTATTTTTTATTTTGTTATTTTAATCATTAATGATTTGTTTATATTTGCAGATAAATATTATCTTTGTGATGCCGCTTATGCACACACTCGAGGGTTTATGGCTCCATATCATAATATTAGGTATTGGCTTGGAGATTTTCGTCGTAGACGTGCATTGACCGATAAAGAAAAATTTAACCATGCACATGCAAAACTTCGGAACGTCATTGAGCGTGCTTATGGTGTCTTGAAAGCACGATTTCCTATTTTGAAGAGAATGGCACCATTTCCATTTGTTACACAAAGAAACATCACCATAGCATGCTTTGCGCTTCATAATTTTATACGAAAAGAGGGTTTGAGCGACGAGCTCTTTGCTCAATATGATCAACCCGATATGCCGCTTGGGAATAACCGTGCGCCCGTTGGTGATTATGAAGAGGTTCAAGAACATGGTAATGCAGCGGACCGAGATTATATGGTGAATTTACGTGATGAAATTGCAGAGCAATTAATGCAAATTAGGGAATGAATACTTTCTAAATATTTTTTTTGATGTTGTATGACTTATATTTCGATGTTGTTGAACTAGAATTGTTTAAATTTCAATGTTGAACACTCTTATTTTTAAAAATTTCAGTTTATTTAAATTTCAGTTTATTTTACAGTCAGCAGACTTTTAAAAAACAAACAGTCTTCTTTTTGCAGACTGCAGACATTTGGTCCACCTCTTCAGCTACAGATGTCTGCAGATGTGGTCCGCAGACTGCAGACCTTTTACCTCTTCAAAAACAAACAGCACCTAAGTAATGTTATAAGAGAAGAAGAAGAAGTTATGCTCAAATAAAATGTCCGTTAAGGGACAAGATTTTTCAAAGAAAGGTATTGTGTATCTATAAAATTATATAAATACAAAATCTTACCAAAAATTGTATTTGGGAAGAGTTTTATAAGTAAAGAATGTGATTAATATAGTCTCATGAAGTTTTGGTAAACATATAAGAAGAATTACAAAGTAAGCTGTTATTCTTGATAAGAATATGAAAGTAGAAATCTCTAAAAGTTGATTAAGAACCAAAAGTAACTCAAAGAAGAAAATACTAAAAAGATAAAAGAATAAAGAATATGAGTATGGGTTGATAAAAGAAAGTATTTACTATGAACCAAACTTGAGCTGGGAACCTTTGAAGAAAAGGAAGTAGTGATCCCTTAAATTAATAGTTGAATGATGATTCCGAGGACGGAATCCTAATAAGGTGGAGGTAGTTGTAACGACCCAAAAATTGTGAATTTATATTCGAGAAAATATATAAGGAAAAGATTAAAACATTCTGGAAGTTTTAAAGTAAATTATTGGAAATGTAGTAAAATTCCAAGCGTTTGGAGAAAAATGATGAAAAATGGCAAAATGGTCATTTGATATCCAAATGACTTTTAAATAATGAAAATATGATTTTTGCTAGATAATAAGAAACGAAATGAAATTGTGACACCAAATAATGGTGATAAGTATTTGAAAGTTAATTCTAGTAAAAAGGGTAATTTGGTCAATTTACCATAAAAGGGTAATTTGGATATTAAACCATGCGAAGGACCAAATATGTAAAAATATTGTTTGCTTGTGGCAAAAATATAAGAAAAGAAGGTTTTATGTGATAAAAATTGATTATAGTGGTTAAAGCCCAAGGAATAGAACTTTAGGGACTAAACTGTAAAATCTGAAAATATAAAAAGAGAAAAATAACTCTCATAATTCTCAGAAATTATAGAGAGTTCTAGAGAGGTTACAGGACGGTTTTCTTGAGAGAAAAATCCTTGAAATTCGTGAAAACAATCAAAGTAGGTTGCTATTGTTGAAAATTGGAATTTTGTTCAAAAACCCTAGAATTCGAGTTTTACATGATCAAATTGATTCTAAAGGGTTTTGATAAGTTCCATAAGTGATAATGGTTAAAATAAATCGGCAGAAGTGATCAATCTCGAACAATTTCGGTTTTTAATCAAAAATGCAAAAATGGGAATGTTTGGAAAATAATTGAAATCTAGAATTTTTATGGTTAAAAATCTGAAATAAATGAATGGTTTTGGTCTTGGAACAAACCCTAGTGATTAAGTCGTGTATTAAGGGCTTAAAATGAGAAAAATGGAGATTTATAGCTTAAAAATCGCGAGTACTGGTTGTTGCAGACCAGGTCGCAACGCGACCTACACCCCTGTCGCGACGCGAGGCGGCGACTGCAGAAATGCAGTGAGTCTCCTGCCAAGTGAGGTTGATTTTTGGGACTTGATGCTAGACTTAACCGTTTGACCTCAAATTTTAAACATAAGTCCATTATGGTCTAAAACTTTATGAAAAATTGTCGAAATGAAAATACGACCTCCCGAGGGTACTGTAGTGAAATACGTATAATAGACGATTTATTTAAAGTTGGTCATTTAAAAGTTATAGACTTGTTATGACCCATATTGGTATAATAAGGACTCTAAGGAGTTATAGAGTCAGTTAGCATGAATTTTAATATATAATATGTTAAATATAGGTTCATGCAAAGTGATTATTGGTTCAAAAGAGTATAAATACAAGGAACGTGTAGTCAATCCACTAGCAATACATGAGGTGAGTACATACAGTATTTTTACCCATTCTGGGGTATATGGAAAGTAAGTATTTACAAGATTTCTTATAAAATATCTTTATGTGAAATTATTTGCAAGAGTATTATTTCTAATTTGATGAGAAAGTATGATGCTATATTTGAAGTTATGTTTTGAACTACACGTTAAATTAAGTGAAAGTATGTTGGTCTATGAACCAATTATGTGAAAGTATATTTTGATTACAAGTTATATATGTTTTCAAGTATGAATGGCATATAGCCACAAGATGTTTAAGAAGTATGTTTTGGTTACAAACTGTATATGTTTTCGAGTATGAATGGCATATAGCCATAAGATGTTGGAAAGTATGTTTTGGCATAAAGCTTAGCATGTTAGAAAAATATGTTTTAAACATATGATTATTATGTGATGAAAGCTATATTTGGCATCTAGCCATAAAGACATAAAATGATGTAGTTTGGCACCTAGCCACAAGTTATATGTATCTGAGAAATGTTCAAGCAAGCAGCAAGTATTTTGTATGACTGATAATTGTAGCAAGCAACGTTAGTAAGGGAACTATGTTCCAACCTACCCGGGTTAGGTAAGGGGTCTACTGGGGAAAAAGCCCCATCGCGAAGTAGATCGCCTCAGCACTTCTATGGTGAGGATTGATCCGTTCTTTCTAGCCATAGAGACTTGGGGTATCACTTATGGTTATTAAAGCCCTAAGTATAAAAATCCAGCAAGCTTATAAAACCAGTCAAAGAAAGTAAGAAATAAGCTATTTTTGTAAAGTATGTTATGAAGTGATTTTAAAAAGTAAAGAGTTCAGTATGTTACTACTATAAAGTTTTGAAAGATGTTATTTTTGTAAAGCATATTATGAAATGATTTTGAGAAGTAAAGAGTTATAGTATATTATTACTATAATGTTTTGACAGAAGTTTTATGTTATAAATTTACGAAAAAGTTGGAAAAAAAAGTTAAAGCTTTGAGTCTAAAACGCATGTAACTCACGAAACATTATTGTCTTACGTATTCTATTTTTATGCAATGTATTCCAGGTTAAGATGATATTGTATAATTGGATGAAGTTTAGCTGGAGTGGAGCCCACATAGCTCCTATCTTGGACGCAAGGTTTAATCTTTTTCTTGCTTACTATGGTTAGTTTTGATATGGATTTGTACACCCACTGTTTTAAGCATTTAAATTATCGGTTTTTGATAAACCGTATTTTTTTGTATTCATGTATTTATACGAAAAACCATAGTATTTGTAAACAGTAGAAATGGGGTGTCACAGATATGTTTGATTATTTAGCCGTATCCCACTAAAATACCCAATTCAGATAAAAATGTATGTGTTTTTAATGTATAAGGAGAATATTGATACTTGAGATAAATTTTAAGAAAATTGCATAACATTCAAATTTATAGATGAAGTCGGGAACAATTCTACCGGTGTGCAAAAAAATTTACCAAAATGGTTTTATGTCTGAAACAAAGGCAACTATGAATTTAATTTCACTTTGCTCTTCACTACATCAATTGATTGTTACTGGTGTAACAAACTTCTACATGAACCAAGACATGTTTGTTTTGTCTATAACAAACAAATTCTGAAATCAGAAGTTCGTAAACACCAACCCGCATCGTCTCTTTAGGGTGAGACATAAGCAAAGAAGGGAGAGCGTCAGGGTTAATGTAGTGTGTATGTGTGTGTTAGAATACCCCTTGTTTGGAAATCTGATAAAATCTAGTGTGAACATGCAAAATTAGATGAAGATTAGTGTTAGTTCATACCACTGAGTGCCAAACGATTTTGAAGCTGGTTCGTAAGAGCAAAACTCGTGCTGCGTGTTGCGTGAGAATGAATAGATTGAATGGAGAGAAGAAGGTGGAGATGACGGTTCGGGAAAGAGATAGTGAAGCGTACATGCCAAGTCGGACCTCTATTCAAGAAATGGTGGAACCGTAGTGGAAGCCATATGTGTTTTAAACAGTAGTCGGTGGAAGAAGCCAAATGGGGGAAAAGGGCGGTGGAGGAGACTCGTTTTCCAATAGCGGATCATATCCAATTCATTTTGACCCGGCTGGAAAACCCGACACATGATAATTTGTTTATAATTTCTTTAGACACGTGTTTTTCCTCCAAATAAAACCTTCCTTTCCTTATTCATTCCCTGTAAATGAACAAATGTTCATAAATGAACAAATGTTCATAAATGAACATATATTCATCAATGAAAATACTCATTATCTGTAAATGACATATGTTCATAGATGAACAAATGTTTATAAATGAACATATGCTCATAGATGAATATATGTTTCAAAAAATTACGCTACATTTGACGCTCCTATATTTTAGGGATGTATAAAAAAACCCAATATGCCATTGCCTGGGTATGATTCCCTACATTAGGTGCATAATTTCTTAATGCGTCCCTGTTAATCTAATCCGTTGATATAATGATCCAAGGGTTATAAGGATGGTTCCATGGTTAGGTGATCTAATTTGGTTCTATATTGAACCTTCCTCTATATATATATATATATATATATATATATATATATATATATATATATATATATATATATATATATATATATATATATATATATATATATATATATATATATATATATATATATATATATATATATATATATATATATATATATATATGAGAATCCTTTTTTTCGTGAGAACCTGGGAAACTTTTGACTGATTTTTTTTTCAAAAAAATGACTTAATACACTAAGTCGCTTATATTTAAAACGTTTTCTCAAAAAAAAAATTGAAAAAAATATGCATATACGAAATGTGCATATATGCATTTTTTCGCAAATGTATATATGTTCACGTTTTGTGCATATGAGCATATTGCATATATATATATATATATATATATATATATATATATATATATATATATATATATATATATATATATATATATATATATATATATATATATATATATATATATATATATATATAATATATATATATATATATATATATATATATATATATATATATATATATATATATATATATATATATATATATATATATATATATATATACACACACACACACACACACAGATAGGTTCATTATAAAACTAAAAAATATTGTCGATGTTGAGTGATGATTTGACAAAAATGCGGAATAATAACGAACACTAATCATGATCCAATGTGTCGAATGATTCGATTGATCAAAGTTTTACAATGGGGTTTTTCAATGTATGTTTTACTATGTGTTTGATACTCTCTCTATCATATGACAACACTCCCTCTAGGATCATTACTAATAAAATAATGAATAAAACACTATTGATAGTCTAATAAACAAATAAGCCCAATGAGCAAGCCCACACACATAAGTGGGCCTTCATCATGCAACAAAGTCATAGACATGTAGAACTTTGCACCCAACAATCTCTCTCTCAAATATCGGAATGGATGGCATAGGAAGCGCATCAAGAATCGCATAAATAATAATATTTGAGAATATTCTCGAATGACCAATAAAATATCGAACAATCTCCCTATCTTTATGATCAATGAGATCATAAAACCGTCAAATGGTCATGAGAACGCGCTTGATCCGAAAAGTCAAGCCAAAACACCCTCTCGAAAAATGCATCGGTTTGTTTGAAAAAATTTGTTTGGTTTTCGATTTTTGGTTTTCGATGTGTTGGGCTGAATTTGTTTTCAAATTGGGTTAAATGGGTTTTGAAGGTTTGGTTTTGCAGTTGGGCTAAAAGGATTTTAAATGTGTTTGGGCTGAATTATTTTAAGATGGGTTAAATGTTTCTGTTGGGCTGAAGGGTCCGAATGGCATGTGTGGGCTGCGATCCGATTGGAGTTACTTTTGATCTGATTTGCGTGTGTTTAACCTTGACCACAGAAGTCAAAATGACTTTGC
Organism: Cichorium intybus; assembly: GCA_023525715.1. Taxonomy (NCBI): domain Eukaryota; kingdom Viridiplantae; phylum Streptophyta; class Magnoliopsida; order Asterales; family Asteraceae; genus Cichorium; species Cichorium intybus. The sequence goes on along the minus strand of CM042010.1, from coordinate 28,677,264 downwards.
ATCATCTCCTTCGTCTTCATCACGCAACCATCTACTCCATCGATTTGCATCGTCTACCTTTTCCTTTTCATCCCTTTCGACTGCAACTTCATTCAAATCCCCAACGAAATCATCAACAACTTCTCATCCCATATACATCTCCCATCGCCACTTCTGATCGACACCATCTATTCATCGATCAGATCAAAACTCCAAAGAATGTCAAGGCTGCGGCATCGTCATCAACATTCAGAATCAATAGTATGGCTTCGTTATCATCATAATCACATCGTCACCAGTTTTACGCATCCAGATGGACTTCATCATCGGCGAAGGCAACAACCCTTCATATCCACTTTGCCATTGCTGGAATCGAGATTTACACGAGATTGACTTTTAGCAATTAGCGATCCCATCGGCATTGAAATCAACACATCACAGTTTGGAACAGTAATTAAGGGTAAGCCCTCATTCCGATTACTGTTTTTATTAAAATTTGACTTGTTTTGCTTTACAATTCCAGGTTCCCAATTTTCATTATCAAACGGAATGGATTCACATATGTTCAACATCTGATTTGGATCAACCCAGCAAAGTCATCGATGTGAGCACCTTGTCCGGTGACTCACTTCAGTCCAATATCAGTCATGAAGTTAAATATTTGAACCATTTGTTTATTTTGAATAATTGATTTGGGTTCCAGCTGCAATATGCATAGATACATGCAATCTCTTTGACCCATTGTGACTTTTTCGGGGTACTATTTTGCAGGTGTACGTGGTGTAGGTCCACAATACTCTATAGATCAATAATATATCAATCAAATCATAAGAACACAATGAGATTAATCTTCAATGCACACTATATTCAATAGTCTAGTACATAAGATTGTGTGGTTGCCAAGAACACTATGAATTCTCTCTCTACTTAGCACAAATTTCGAGGACAACCAACCACACAAATGGAGGCTCTTTTAGCCTTAAATACTCTAAGCATAAACCCCTAGCAACCTAGCCCGATGGACCGAGAAACAAGCCCAACAAGGGTTGTCGACCACAAGGACCAAACCGGACAACCAAGTGTTGTTCGGTTCACACCGATTTTCAAATAAAGCCTATAACTTTGATCTTTTACAATTTTAGTCCCTATAAATAAAAGATTAAAGCAACTAAAATTAATTCCTAACAATCTCCATCTTGTTTTAATGCTTTCATTTATCTTCAGGCTTCTCTTAGTTTTCGGTTGAACACTGCAGAGAATTTTCAACACTCTCCCCCTCAAATTGACAATCTCCTCCTTAGCAGGAAAACCTTCCTCTTAGCAGGTGACAGGAGTGAATGTTGATATAATTCAACACATTGCAGCAACAACTTTGTCTTCGATGCAGGTTGTCTTTAGATTTGGATTGGTAAGCTCCTTAGGCATTAGAACATGTCTACAATCAGCACATTCAGCTTTTGATTTGACTTTGACTTTTACTGAAGTCTGACTCTTCATCTCTTCATTTGATCACTTCAGGTGTTGATGTAGTAGCAAGTTGACTGAGGAGGAATTCAAATAACTTCTCACATAGAATTCAGCTTCACCTTCTTCGGGAGCAAACATTGTGTCGAAATTCTTGAACGTTGCATTTGACTGGCGCTTCTCGATACGATTCAGTGATTGCAAATCCTGTGGGTCACGGAGTTATAAACTCTCAGCACAGTTGTTCAAGGATTCATCCTTGGCTCGAACCCGGGGGAACGCACTGCGATTGTTTGAGTATCGGAGAACTATTCGTGACCGTTTTGATTTTGGCCACTGCATATCCTTGATCAAAGATGTAACGCCCAAATTTTTTTTTTTTCAAAAAGCATAATAAGTTAAAAGCACAATAATGCTAAAAGCACAATAGCGCTAAAAGCACAATAACGATATCGCTTTAGCATAGTTGCCAACTTCATGTCTATAAGATATGAATATAAAAAATACAGGCCCAACAAAAACAGTTAAGTTTTAAAAATGTTTAAACAACTTCGGGGGTTATAACTCCATATCATACTACACCATAGAAAGCAAGTTAGGATACAAACTGTTACATCGACCAAAGCATACTCCTTCTAAAATCCCAATTTCCTCGGGTCATCTAGTTGTTTCTATCCCTCGTGTCTAGAACCTGGGATACATGGCATAAAATAAAATACGTAAGACGAAAACGTCTCGTGAGCTACATGGGTTTGGACACGAAACCTTTATAAACATAACCAAATCATTTTTCAAAACATTTATAATCATATCATATAAAGACATTTGCTGTCAAACCGTTGGAATTAAGCATATATCGAGCTTTTGCTTTTAAAGTCTTTCATAATAAATCATATAATAATATTTCTTTCATAAAACTTTCATTTTCATTTATTTAGCTTTTGACTGATATCGTAACATACTTGATTTTTATACTTAGGGCCTTAATCACTCTTAGTGATACCCCAAGTCTGTACTGAGGTGGTACGAAAATATCTAACCACCTCAGCATCTTATCACATGCTATGTATTTATACTGCGGGCCTGAATCATTCTTGATGGTTACCCCAGTCTGTACTAGAATTGAAAGAACATAATCAGTCAATTCTAGCATCTTTCCATATTTAGGACATCTACTTCGCGAAGGGGTGGTGCTGCCCTAGTAGATTCCTCTGTATTCCCCTTGTGTGAACATCATAGACCGGGCAGAACATTTTCTATTCCTTCACATTACTTTTGCATTACAATACATTGCTTGCATCATATACCAGTCATTCTTAACATAAACATTCATTCATAAACTTTCATGGGCTAAACGCCAAAACATTCTTTCATAACTTTTTTGGGCTAAATGCCAAAACATTCTTTTAAAACTTTTCATAGGCTAAACGCCAAAAACATTCTTTCATACATATCGTGGGCTTTAAGCCAAAACATTCTTTCATAAACTTCATATGCTAATGTCAAAACATTCTTTCATAAATATCATCGGCTAAATGCCAAAATCATACTTTCAAAACATTTTCGGCTTAATGCCAAAATCATACTTTCAAAACATTTTCGGCTTAATGCCAAAATCATACTTTCGAAACATAATAATAGACATTCATATAAATTTCATATTTCAAAGTCACATAAAACTTCATACATAATTTGCCATGTACCCCAAAGTGGGAAAAAGCCACATGTACTCACTTTAGTAGCTAGGTACGTCTAGCTACACTAATCCACTTTCTCTAGTCTTTCGTTGCTTCCAAACGTCCTTCAATCTCTTTATGAGTTTTCTGTCCAAAGTCTCGAAATCAGGAACCGATGGTTACATTTCTACAATAATCTGAAATCAGAACCTTTCTTGACTTAGGAATCGGACCAACACTATACATTAACCTCTTGCCGGACCTCCGCCTGCTTCCTACCGTCGCACAGCAACCGCCGTCGGCGGATATGCTGTCGTCGGTCTCCTCCTCTCACTCGACGTCTCTGCCCTCTCGGATCTCACATCACGCCTAGACACACAAACACAAGGGAAAAACGACGGGTCCTTCCTGTTCACCCATTTTCTCTGTCGTCGACCACCGGAAATCGCCGGCACCACCACCGGCGACGTTGCTTCTTCGTCTTCGACCTGCTGTTGCTGCAGCTCTCGTTTGTCACTCACTCTTGCTCAAAAATACAACCTGATCTGCTATCTCTCTTCCTCAATCTCGAAATAAGTGTGTGCGTGTTTTAAAACCTTTCAAATCTTGAATCCGGATTTGAATATGTGGTTGCGTGTTTGTGTATATCGAGAGGATGGAGGAGACGTGCTTCAGAGATGAATACGCGCACCTAGATAGCCAAAACCGGATCCTGACTTTTAATTTAGGTCATAATTTCGAAATTCCCAAATTGCCCCTTACTTCTTACCTTAGAAGAAATTTCCATCTTTATCTTATTTTTTTCCTGATTTTCCTTTAGCCATAACTTCTACATATGACCTCCAAAATTTGCAAACTCTATACCTTTAGAAAGGTGGGAATGAGCTTTACAAGTTTCTCCTACTAACTTGAGTCTGAATCTCAACAGATTTTCCGTTATTAACCCTTGAAAATGACCATTTGGTCATTTTTGTCACTTTTGGGCCATTTTTCTTATACATTTGAATTAATTTTTGGTTGTCACAAAAGATCTCAATGCAGTTGACAAGTCAACTTGGCTCTTGGCGAGACGTTCAATGATATCCAAACTTTACGGAGTGTACCATTCTGGTGCCAATTTTGAATCAGGTAAAGTTGTTGGGGTCTCACAGCTATTGTGGTAAACAACAACGATCACTGACCCAGAGTTTCAATGTTTCATCAATGCGAGGTAATATCACGTTGAATCACAAACATTTGAATTAGAAGAAGTTTAGGTCAAGAGTGGTATGAGCGTGTAATATGTCTTGGTTACTAGACATACCCATCGGCTAGACTTTCGAATTGTCATTAATGTATGGCTTATTACACTGAATCATCCAAGTCTTGAATTTAGAAGCTTTGGATGTAAGAAAGGTTGTTGATGCCTCACATCTACTACTGGTGTTGTAGCAGAGATCATTAGCATAGAATGTCAAAATATCATCATTACTTGGTTTAAATTAATGAATCGTCTATTTATTGCATCAGCAATTGTAAAGATGGTTAAGAATAGATTGGTGCGTGTGATAAACTACGGTATGCAGTCTAACCATCGGCATAGACTTTTTAACTCTCTACTTCGAGTAGTTTCTCTCAAAGTGTCTAGAAGTTGGTGTTACACAAGAAAAACTTTTAGATTGGTTAAGAAGCGGTTGTTAGTGCTTCACATTCATTGATGTGTATCAATGAGGATCACAAACACTTAAAAATTACCTCAGCAGTGAGTGGTATAAACTCGGTGCATCGTCGGTAGGTAATATTGTTTTTAGAATTTTTTTAATTTTAAGAAAAGATATGAAAATCATAAAAAAATCTAAAATCTTTTTGTCTTTTTAAGTTTTGTAATTTTTGTTTGTTTTTCTTGATACCAATTATAATTACTTATAAATTTCTGATACCACTTATTATAGTTTTGAAAGAAAGACATAAAAGTATAAATACATTTTTGGATTTTCTGAAAGGAAAGATATGAAAATTATAAAAAAAATATGAAAATATATTTTTGTATTTTTAAATTTTCTGATTTTTGTTTTGTTTTCGAGACTAGGTTAAAATTTTTTTTTCTTCTCCCCCTAAATTTGTGTATGGGAAGAATAGCGGAAATTTAACATGAACAAATTTAACTAAACAAAAATAAAGTAAAAAAGTATTTACAGAACTGATTCAATAATCAGTGAAACGTATCATTTCAGTTCAGGACGAAGTTACCTTTTCAGTCTTCAACACATCGTTGGACACGTATCCCACATGATCATCTTTTCCTTTCCTCCCTCTTCCAGCAACGAACACATAATCTCCATAAATAATTTGAATGTTGTGCAGTTGAGAGATGTCTCCATTCATGTGCCTACTATCAACGAACCAAGATCTGATGATATTCCTCCATAACTGCTCCTGCACAGGATGCAGGTTTAATTCGTCTTGGAAACCCAGTCCATCTTGAAAATGGGTCGACCATCACTGTCTACACACTTTACTTGTTCCAAGATCATATCCTGCTTATCAAATAAAGAACATGAAGAATTAGTAGGACAGTTAGATGATTTGGAAACGAGGCCTTTTGGTATCCATCGGTAGTTTGGTTTAGGCCTTTTGTTATTTGACCGGATGGGTGTATCAGCACTCCCCTTTCATTTGTGCTTCTGTTGCCAGTGTGGACTAGAGGACGATCCTTGAGATGAACTCGACCTTACCGACTTTGATTTGGTAGATTCATCTTTCGAATCAGTCCTTTTGTCCTTGGGGGCTTGCTTCTTGGCATTTGCTGCGTTCAAGTCGCCATCTTGTGAACATGATCTTGAGGGCTTTCTTTTGTAAGTACTCCCTCTTGGCATATTCTGCCAGTGTTATGCATAAAAGGGAATGTGTAGGTGATAAGGATAGTTCCTGGCGATATGACCTGCAATCCCACAGTTGAAACACGTTTGTCTTTTCAAGTAAATGAGGTTGTGACTTGGTCTTTGTCCTTTTGAGTTTTTCAAGGAGTTTCCACAAGTACAAATACCCCCACATTTACTGGGACTCGGTCTTTGTTCACAGGGAATGTCACCCTCCTTCACAAACTTTCATGGTTTGAATTTTCCAACATTTTGAATTTTTGAATTCAAACCATCACCACGAGAAGTTGTAGAGTCAACATCAATGGTTTCGGCGCAATCATTAGTAACAGCAGAAGATGAGGCATTAGATGTTGATGCGTGTCCACTATTGCTTTATTCTCAGCGGTGCCAGAATGATCCTTTTGAATGAAATTAGAGAAATAACATTCCTCGGTTTCCTCAGTTTCAAGAGATGAGATGTAGTTATGATTAAACGGAGGTGCAACAGTTTTGAATCCAAGACCTTCACCATCCGTAGCTTCTTCAGTTTTTCGTGATTCATCAGCTTGACGTCGAGCATCTATGAACTGGTCAATTTCATCACGCTTCCCTCTTTCTCGTTCAGCTTTATCACGGGCAAGCATGACTTGATCACAGAGGCTTAAGCCCGGAGGATAATCGTCATTACATGGGGTTGGCACACTTTTATACCCCAAACCTTCTCCCTGTTTATTCAGCCATTTTAGTTGCTGCTCGACCATTGATTCAACAACCGTACTTGATGCATCAAACTTCTTGATATTAAACTCAGCATCTTTGTGTTTGGCTTTTAATGCTTCAAGCTCGGCAGTTAAACTGGCTATCTCTTCTTTGGCGAAACGATATCGAGTGGCCGCTGTACTCCAGTCCTCTTGTACCCTTTTATAATCAGATGTCTTAGCGTCTAGTTTTTCTTGCAGGGGTTTCAATTTCTTTTTCGCATTATAGACGTCATTTGTAAGATCGAAGACTTCTCTCACCAACCGGTCATTGTGTTCACGGTATTTGGAAATAATATTAACACACGATTGAGAAGAACAGACAACTTCTGAAGCGTCTTTTGTTGCCATTTTAAAGGATAAAGTGGACTGAAAAAGCCTTCAAATGTTGAAAGATTGGTCGAAAACCCCAAAAAAAATTTCTCCGTGAAACCAAAATTTAAGCCAATTAGAAACCTTTCAAAAAAAATTTTTTCACTGTAGCACCGAACAACCTCTGGACCGAACAATGATCTGAACCGAAAAACTTCACAAACCGATCAACCAAGTAGAACCGAGCAACAGGGGCACCGATCAACCACGAGAAAACACGAACCCATTAACAGTCACCAAAAAACAAGTTGGGCTAACCTAACCATAGCTAAATGGACCGAGTAACGATTAAATGGGCCGAACAACCAATCAAACCCTAATTACTATGTACCACCACCGAACAAACCTCCAAAAAACCTTAATCTTTGCACCGCCGCCTAATAACCTCCAGCAAACCCTAGCCGCCGCCGAGTAACCTCAAAACTTTGACCGAGCAACCCAAAAACTCGCACAAACAGTTCCGAAACCCACCTTTTTGGATCAAAAATGATTTTTGAATGAAATTTGCTTGAAGATCAATCAAAAACACCAAGAACAAAGGCACAAAAAACACCGAAAATACACAAGAACAGTCCAAAAACGGATCAAACTCTCAAAATCTTCAAAAATCTCCAAGAACAATGAGAATATTGATATAAAAAACAAGCTCTGATACCAATTGTAGGTCCACAATACTCTCTAGATCAATAAGATATCAATCAAATCACAAGAACACAAGGAGATTAATCTTCAATGCACACTATATTCAATAGTCTAGTACATAAGATTGTGTGATTGCCAAGAACACTATGAATTCTCTCTCTACTTAGCATAAATTTCGAGGACAACCAACCACACAAATGGAGCCTCTTTTAGCCTTAAATACTCTAAGCCTAAAACCCTTGCAACCTAGGCCCATGGACCGATAAACAAGCCCAACAAGGGTTGTCAACCACAAGGACCAAACCGGACAACCAAGTGTTGTTTGGTTCACACCGATTTTCAAATAAAGCCTATAACTTTGATCTTTTACAATTTTAGCCCCTATAAATAAAAGATTAAACCAACTAAAATTAATTCCTAACACGTGGGTGTAGAGAGAAAGATATTGCACATGGACAGCTGCACTGTTGTACTATATTGCAGTCAAGAAAGTTGGTTCTTTTTTCCTTGATTGTGACAATTCAGTGATAGAGTAGACAATATCATACGGGAGAGAGATGTTGTCAATTGATTTTTCTTTTGTATGTACTAATGCTGAAACAATTATTATTTTTAATATTTCTTTTATGTACCTTTTCATTGTCTTTGAATTGATTAATAAAGAAATAAAGTGTAGAGTGTATCTAGCCTTTTCTTTGACATATCCCATGAATTACCCACGTTACTGCAACACTTCATTTTCATTTCCCAACCTTTCTCCCAAAATTTTCACAAGAACATCTTGGTATCCATACCATTCTTGATGAGTTTGAAGCATTTTTCTCATAAACTCCACTCCGAAGAACTGAAAAACAACCATAAAAATGTGGTCTTTTAGTTGGTACCAAAAAAATCTTCATATCTTTCATTATACCAACCCGAATTCACCAAATATTTTTTTCTTTGAAACCAAACTACAGGTAATTTTCTTTTGAGCACCAAAAACTTTTCAACAATTTTCACTTCTGATTTTGAAATAAGAACACCATCAGAAAATTTCTCTTTGGGAACCCACATCATTTTCGTTTTTGGCTTTTTCTTCTTCTTTTTCTTCTTTTTAAACTTATGAATTAAGATCTAAAACAAGAACTTTGTTCATCCTTTTGAGTTGGAACTGAAACTTTCGAATCATAAAGGCTTCAGATTTGATAATTTCGATTTTCAACTAGTGTGGGTTTTCTATAAGGTTTCATGCCATAAAACATATCACTTGAGGCTGAAGAGCGATTAACTTCGGATTTTGTTCCTTTTGAAGTTTCAGCAACAAACAAAACTTTCACCAAACATTTTTCTTTTAAATCTAACTCCCCCTTAACCTTTGCATCTTTCTTTTCAGGTTGAGGAACAAGTGTAGATCCGAAATGTTCATCAGAATTTTCAGAAACATGAAGATGAAGAACATCATCTTCAAAGTCTTGAGGAACAAGAAGGCCATTTGCATCTTCAACAAGAGAAACATACTTTTCTACTGATTTTCGATTTTCTAACCCATGTTTACTATCGATTTCTCTTAAAACCTTTAACATTTCTGAGAACAAATGTTTGTGTAAATCATGTTTCAAGTGATGAAAAAAAGTCTTCCTTATGAATCTTTCTCTCCATCAGAAATGAGTGTGTCATTCGTAATATTCTGATTTCTCAACACAAGACCCAAAAATTGTTCAAATGATACTTTGTATTTGAGATTATCAACACAAACAGTCCATAATTTCGAATTTCTTGCTTCTATTTTCGTTCTAAAAAACAAATACTCACAAGATCTGGAATAAAACTAGAGAGAGAAAGTGGATCTAAAGTGGGTTTTTAGATAGAGAAAGTAGATCTGGAACGATTTCTAGTGAGAGAAGCAGATCTGAACGAATTTACAATGATAAAAACAAGATCTAAACCAATATTGATGAACATAAACAGATCAAAGATGAAGAACTGATCATAATATTGATTCCATATCAGAAAAACTCACAAAACTGAAGATCCAGATCTGAAAATTTGAATTCTGATTGATGATGTGGTAGGTTGTCAAATCAAGAACCGATCCTTGAAATAATCTGTTAAATCTTCAAGGTTAGGCTCTGATACCAATTGTTGAGTGATGATTTGAAAAAAATGCGGAATAATAATAAACACCAATCAGGATCCAATGTGTCGAATGATTCGATTGATCAAAGTTTTATAATGGGGTTTTACAATGTATGTTTTACAATGTGTTTGATACTCTCTCTATCATATGACACCACTCCCTCTAGGATCATTACTAATAAAATAATGAATAAAAAACTATTTATAGTCTAATAAACAAATAAGCCCAATGAGCAAGCCCATACACATAAGTGGGCCTTCCTCATGCCACCAAGTCATAAACATGTAGAACTTTGCACCCAACAGCCGAACCATAGAACTAATGTTTTAACCCTTAGATTGATAAATTAATGGCTATAAATAAGATATGATTTTTTTTTTAAATTCAGAAATAATTGGATAATAAGGAAGTTAAGGGTATATTGGGATTTTTCATTTACACAATCTGTTTAATTTTTGCAGAGAAGATTCATTTTTCCCAAAATCAAGGAGGCAACATAACTTCGCTTCTCCTATCCTCGTCTTGATCACAAAATAGCTTATTCTCCTATCCCCATCTCGATCCAAGTATATCCATCAAGCCGCCTTCGTCCGTTGCAGGTACTACGGTCATCAAAAGCAAGGCCTTCTCCAGGCCGCATTGTGAATCTACGGTTCAACAGTCCACGCTAAGAACGAAGCCAGCCAAAAACGAAGCCACTCTAAGTCGCATCAAAGGGATTTCGTCTAACACCAGCCAAGAACCAAGCAGAAACAAAGCCACTCCAAGTCGCATCAAGGCCTTTTGTCTAATGCATGCCAAGAACGAAGTCGAAATCCACTTTTCAAAAGTCAACCTAGTCCAAATCTGAAACATGCCAGCTGAAACGAAGGCATTATTCTAGTTCCTAGGTTTTATCATCAGGTATGTGGTAACATTTTTATAATTTTAGTTTATATTTAATTGGAATTGCAAATATCCTTTAAGTTTATATTACCGCTGATTTGTGGTTGTTTTCAATATCTAGTTATTTTCAATTGGAATTGCAAATTAGTAATGTGGTTTATTTCAATTTGAATTGCATATTTCGTTTGAGTTTGGGAGTCCGATTGCATATTTCGTATTCATGGTATTGTGGTTTCGTATTTGATATTGTGGTTCATATGTTCGCTAATGAACATATGTTTACAAACTAGTTTCAATATCTAGTTCTTTTCAATTAGAATTTTAAATTAGTAATGTGGTTTATTTCAATTGGAATTGCATATTTCGTTTGAGTTCGTATTGAAAGGAGTCCGATATGTGTTCAATTATTCACGGTATTGTGTTTTTGTGTTTGGTATTGTGGTTCATATGTTCACTAATGAACACATGTTTACAGTACCAGTTTTTGTTATTGATTGAGTTATGAATATGTTTTGAACTAATGTGTTGACCCTTAGATTGTGTCTTTGAGTCCGATATGTAGTTTTTTTCAATTATTTATGGTATTGTGCTTTCTTTCTTGGTTGATGGTATTATGGTTCATATGTTCACTAATGAACATATGTTCATGGTTTTCTTTCATTGATTGATTTTTTAGTTACTCTCAGATGAATAGGGACTTCTTTGTTAATATGTTCACTGCTTTTAATCTTATAGTTTTCCAATGGATGAAGACAAATGTTAAAAGCAAAGCAAATGATGAGTCTTCCGGTGATGATTTTGAGACCCCCTTGATAGGTTTGTATAAATTTTATAATCAATTTTAAATTATCATTTTGTGTATTATATAGATATTTTCTAACTTTTATTTTATTATATACAGGACATAAATCACAAAGTACATCAAAAGGTAAGAGAGAGATAGAAGGAAAAAATTGTGAACTTAAAGGATGTAAAGAAGAAAAAATGGATAACAGAAAGCAAAATAAAAAACCCAAAACGACAGTCAATGCACACACTGTGCCTCAAAGTTTGTTATCAGCAAGGACGAACCCAAAACCAGTTTTTCTATTATTGAGAGTTTTGAATAATGAACAAATAGCAGTTGTAAGGGACATGGGTCTAGGTTCATTGCTTGGAATGAAGGTAAATGGTGTCACGGGCCATTTAGGTTTCTATATTGTTATTTTGATCCATACACCATGTGTATTTTACTTAAAGAGGTTACATTGAAGTCATTGTAGATAAAGTCCGTCAGATGATTGGATTAAGAAATGGCAGTACATATATTTTTCTGTTAAGCCTTGTGCTCCTGACCACCCCATTTATAGAAGTTGGAAGAAAGCTTACAATAACAAAAACATAAAAATGAGTGACATTCAAAAATACATATTATGTTATGCAGAGGCCGATATACTTTTCAAGATAGATTTTGTGGTACTCTTTCTTAATTCAATTTGTGAGACTTACCCTGGTGGTACTTGCAAAACAATCATCGTTCCTTACATTTTAGGGGAAGTTGATATTTCTCAAATTGATTGGTGCGGTTACATACTTAGTTGTCTACAAAGTTGCAAAAACAGTTGGAAAAGGGATGACCCGTATTGTTACTTTACGGGGCTAATCACCATTTTATTGGTAATATTTGTCTAATACTTTTTTAGTATTTATTTATTACATCATTATTAAATTACATACATTTACTATTTTTCCGAATTGTTATATATTACAGCTTCTTTATCTTGATTATACCAACTTTCCTAGTTACCCATTTCCACGTAAGCGTCATGCGATATCATCATGGAATATACATACTATTCGTTTTCGGTCGGACAAGGAATATGTTCTGGGGGATTCGCTAAATGTGGGGTTGTGTTAAAACCTGAAGAAGTTGAGGTATTCATTTTTAGTTGGATTGTTTGATGTTTACTTATATATTTAATGTTGTTGCTCACTTATGAACATAACTAAGTTCACTTATGAACATCATCTTCTATTCGTAACTTAATTACTTAGTCTTAATTTATTAACTTGTTTTTTTTTGTCCAAAATATTCTTTAAGACCTCACAGAAAGTTTTCAAAGGCTAAAGGAGTATAAGTATGCCATGAAGAGTCGAATAGTGAAAGCATTGGAAGTACTCCCCATGAAAGACAAGTTATTATCATTGTTAATGTATTTTCAGGATGAATATGAACTTAAGTTTCAAAAAGACTCAAAAGATAATATTGAAAAAGAAGACTCCAAACAGAAGTAAATTGAAGTTTTCACACTTGTTGAAGTAGAAGAGACTATGATTGATCAAGTTTTGCAAACTCCAAGACTTATTATTGAATCACAAGGATTTTTGGATGATGTTGATAAGAGTTTTGATAGTTGAAAAAAAGGAAATTCTTTTGAAAACTCACTTGTACCATCATTTGACCTTTGTATTACACAAGAGTTTGAAGTTGAAGAAACTGAAAAAGCAGATTTGAAGACTGTAGAGGTATTAGAAAAAGTGTTGTGATCTAATTTGGATAAGAAAATTAATGTGACAGAGGACATTTTTTTCAAAAACAATGTTGTTGTCTTGCGGACTACCAAACGTCTTGCAGTTCTTCTATCACCATTTCTGTCAAGAATTACATCATTATCAAAGATTACATCTAAGGAGGACAATGTCTCAAATCGATTATGCATTGATGAGGGACCCTTAGTAAGTAGAAGTATTTATTTTTTGAAACATTTTAGTTAATACGATTTTATTAATTGATTTTACTTTTTATTTTGTTTAATAGCGAACCTATATTCAAAACATCCACTGGTGTACGATGTTTTAGGCAAGTGCTAGAAAGTTTTTATCCTCCTAATTGGTTGTATAGCAGTGTGATTGATGTTTGGAGCTACTTTCTAAATGTTGATAACAAGAAAAATGGTCGGTTCATTTATAAGTTTTGTTTAAAAGTTTTCATTTTTAATATATTGATATTTTCTCCTTTTTTGTACCTATTCATGAAAATGAAAATGACTAGCTATTCTACTTTTTTTTAAGGGATATTGAAGAAGACATGAAATGTCATCCAGAAATAAGAAATTTTTGAGTTGTGGATTTGGTATGAATTTGCACATCATTTTATTATTTTGTTACATTATGTTTTAATATTTTTTAGAAATATTCATATCTGTATTCAGTATACATCCTATATATGTTTATTTATGAATACACATTTCATTGATGAACATATGTTCAATGTACACCATGTATATGTTCATTTATGATTACACATGTTCATTGATGAACATATGTTCATTTATAAATACACATGTTCATTTATTAACATCGAACATCGTGTATACATTTATGATTACACATGTTCATTGATGAACATATGTTCATTTATGAATACACATGTTCATTTGTGAACATCAATTCGTTTATGAACATTTGGCTACTTAAATCGGTTTAGTCACTTTACAGATGTACTAGTATGTTTTATGTTTTATGTTTTTTATGAACAATATCTCGTTTTGACCTATTAAGTCAGTGTTATAGGTTACCTTCCATATTAATCAGAAGGGGCATTAATACATGCTATGTTTTGATTTAAAAGACTTGTGCTATTATATAAATGACAATGCAAAGAGAAGGAACGACTCTGAACATTTTTATGGCAAGATACCTATCAAACTGGTAATTCCATTATTACTTATTTATATGTTAATTTATTTTAGTTTTACTCAATTGTTACTGTTAATGAAATATATGTTAACACAATTTTACAGAAATACATGTTTGCTTGTTATTTAGAGTCGGTGAAGCATAGTAAATTTCAGATTATAAAAACACTCAGATTTACAAGCGGTTAGCAAATTAAAAGTTATCTCGTAGAATTACATATACAAACTCTTTCTTACCACGTTCATTAATTTTGATATGCTTTGTTTCATCATTATTAAAATTTTCTCTTCATTGAGATGAGTTCCTACATGAACATATGTAAAAAATTTTGTGGCAACTTTTATAGAATGACTTGTACTACTATGCAAGTCCTTATTGGGTTGATCTCTAAACATTCTTATCTATTCCATCTAGGTATCCTTTAATGTGAATCTTGAAAATATTCTTTTTATATTATAATTGGGGCTATATTTTAGTCTCAATATTGTTAGTCTTGTTAGTGACACTAAACATTTGAATTGGTTGATAATTTAGATTAGCAATTAGTTAGTGATTAAATTTGACATAGAGAATTAAAATTTCCTTATATTTAGACTGAGTGATGGTCTAGTGAAATTAATGATAGTCACGAAATTGATAATTGAAATAATAAATCAAACGGAGAAAACAAGTAATATCAGAAGTAATTAGATAGTTGCATGATTTAATTATGCAAACAACTAGGCACACACACACACACACAAAAAAAAAGATAGAGTTTATAAATACACGAATTAACTAACTCATTTGACAGTGTCAATGGTCTATTTATAATGTCCGGGTAACTGTATCAATACTACTTACAAATGCAAAAGACTTGTCAAACATGCATTTCTATTAAATTAGCTAAGTATACACTTAGTTGCTCATACTATCGATGGACATCGTTGAGTTGGGCGACCGAGAAATGTCTTAGTGAGAGCTTAGGGGCCGTTTGGTTCTTTGGAATTCAAAAGAATTCAAGGGAATTGGAATCGAATTCCTTCGAATTCCTGCGTTTTGTTCAAGTTTTGTTTGAAGGAATTGGATTCCAATTCCATTGAAATGGAGGGAATGAATTCCCTTGGTGGATGGATGGAATTAATTCTCTTGGAAGAGGGAATGTGCAAGATTAACATTATACCCCTTCTATTACCTTTCAAATTGAAACCCTCTACCACCACCCACCCACCCACCACCACCACCAACTCACTAACACCACCCACCACCACCACCGTCACCCACTTACCGCCAACACCCACCGTCAACCACTGCCACCAACACCACCATTACCCACCACACCACCCACTGTCACCCACTGCCACCCACTAACCATCGTCACCCGCCACCACACACCATTACTACCGCACCACCATCATCACCCCCACCACAATCGCCATCCACCACCACCCACCACTGTCACTAACCACCACCAACGCCACCCACCATCACCACTACCCATTACCATTACCCACCACCACTGCCACTGCCACCGCCACCCACCATCGCCACCACCAACAACTGTCACCTACCACCACCACTACCACCGCCACCACCATCATCACCACCACAACTATCCACCACCGCCATCCATTTCCATAACCCACCACCACTGTCACCACTAATTGTCACTTACCACCACCCACCACCACCACCACCGTTGCCACACACCACTACCACCACCACCACCGTTACCCACCATCATCACCATCACCACTACCACCACCACCACCGTTACCCACCACCATCACCATCACCACTACCGTCCACCACGACCTCTGCCACCCATGCAATCCACCACCACCACCCATCACCTTCACCCACCGCCACCATCTACCGTCACCCACTACCACCACCACCACCCACCGCCATCCATCACCACAACCCACCGCCACCACCGCTACCATCCACCACCCACCACTAGCAATAAGTTGTAAAATAAAGTAAATATTATGCAAAAAATAATAATGACAAATTTGTCATTTACATGGATTTCAATTCTATTTTCTGACAACTAAACATAATATAGAATTGGATTCCAATTCTATTTCTTGATAGATTTCAATTCCTTGACAGATTCAAATTCATTCAAAAACTTTATGAGAATCAAATGCCACCTTAGTGTTTTTCACAAAATTTGCAAGATTACTTTTGTTAACTTAACCATCTAGACATCACATAAACATTGACCAAGAGAATCTGAGCCATAAGATGGCAGAGACGACGAGCCTTCCTCCAGTTGGTTACCTTTCGAAAACAATATTATGAGCATTTGACCGAGTTATAATAATCATAACGAGGGTTGCCTTTTCTATTTGCAACCCAAACATCATCAACAACCGGGAGACTAATACATGTTTTATTCCTCTTTTAGTTCTTCAATTATTGAATTTTTACAAAACAAATCGTTGATAGAAGTCATATTTAATTTTTTTTTTTTTGATGTTGTCCTCTTCTTTATTTTTCCCTAATGGACCTTTCTCAACATTAGACACGCCATGGAGATATGATCCTAAGCCTTGGCAATCACCTTTTATTGGAGTCAATATTATCACAAACCTCAACATCGTCTTCACCAAATTAGAACTTTCGTCATTTTTGGAATTGCATAGAAAAGTCACCTCGACGTTGAAAGAAATTAGAGTGGACCTAGATGTTGCCATGCATGATGCATCCCCACTTTTGGGTTAGACAATCCCAATAGCAGGCTACAAATGGGCTTAGGAGACACTTAATGGGCCCATGAAGGATTATGTGAAAGAGTCGACTGGGCCTTTGATGATCGAAAATTGACAGAAGAGTCTTCAATGAAGTCAATGCGTTCATCATCGTCCACTGGATCCAAAGAACAGCGGTGGTGGGAAATGATCGATGAATCATCATATCTGTTATTAGCTTTTTCAATATTCTAAAGCGAAGATGTAATTTGATTTGGTTTTATCAAATCTTCCAAAACCTGAATGACATGCCTCACCTCATCCATAATGACCTCAAAAAATTCGTTTATGAATCCCAAGTGGCTTAGTACGCATACACACCGATCTAAGACATCAAAATATTTGTTTATCAATGCTTATTCATTGAAAAAGGAAGCGATTTGTATGCAACATTCTAAAATATAAATTATTATGTATGATAAAGTTATAGTGTACGAATCACTCCTGATTGAAAAAGCTTTTGAACAATTTTTATTGGAGATTAAAGTTATTTTTAAGTTTAATCGAGTTATTTTCAACCAATCTCTATTTTTTTACTTTATTTTTAGAGTAAAAGATGGTGTAAAAAGTTGACCATCTTCAACTCACTTCTATTTTCCACATTGTTTTTACTTCAAAATATATATTATATATTCTTTTTCCTTCATTTACATAAATTGTCAAAATATTCTCTTCTATTTATTAGCTTTTAACATATAATTAATCTATATTTTTATTGTTCTACTAGAATATCCATATTGTATTATACGTTTTGTACATTTTCTTTATAAAATATGTTATCATGCTTTATTTATTTTTTAAATATCAATATACTTTTATATGAATTTGATGTATAAATATTCAATTTTGATAATTACAACTAATTAATATCATTTAATATATAAGATGATTGTCAATATTTATTGTTATATTTAATTTAAACTAGAAATTATAAAAATAAAAATAAAGGACTACAAATGACAATTGAAACATTAACTCTATTTTGGGTGTAAATTAATATTACTTTATATTTAGAGTAATATTATTCATATACCCAAAAACAGAGTGGGTTATAAAGGTGTGTTGGAGAAAAAATGGTTTAAAAATAGTGTAAACATATTTATAGAGGCGGATTGGAGATGCTCTCAGTTAGTAACTCTAAACTTTTAACTATCATTCATTTTAGCCATTATATTTCATAACACTTTATTTTATTCTTAGTTATATTTAGATATTAATTATTATTTTACTTTATTATTTTGTTATTTAATCTATTTAATTAAATATATAAATAGATTTAAACATATTTTATAGAAACTTATATCATAAAAACAATTGCCAAAATTTTCAAAGGATATCAATATAAAAAATTATAAGTATCATCTTAAAAATACTATTTAATCGTTTTTATTTACTAAAATGTTAATCATGAGTCGCGACTTTTGAAGGCGGGTACATTTAATAACATGAATATGAGAGAGAAACCACGGAAGGGAAACGTCGTCAGATTTTGGAGAGAATACAGAAGAGAACAAGGATGGACGACTGCCATGAATTGAAGGAGATAACCACAACGAAGAATGGTGGATCATCAGCAGGAGTTAGGGAACATTTCCACAACTTTATTTGTTTCAAACATCACAGGTGGGTGGAATGAAGCTGACATATGGAGGTTGTTTCAACAATATGGTAGAATCATGGACGTGTATCTTGCCAATAAGAAAGACAAACTGGGGGCTAATTTCTGTTTTGACAAATTTATCAAAATCCCAAATACTGAAAGTTTGGAAAAATAGGTTAACAGAAGACAAAATGAGAAAGTTAAAGGCAAAAAGGTAGAAAGGTCCAAATTGTGTTATTTATGGTTCGAATCATGCTTTCGGCTTTCCCGTTTTGCTGAAAGTGTGAGGACAAGAAAAAACTAAAACCAATGTCATTTGATGCAAAGAATTTGTGGAATTGTTTATTGCCATACTCCCCTATTGTTGCATTGAAAGGCTTTGATTTTGGCCCCAAATTGATTTTTAATGAAAAATGTAAAGTGGTGAAAATTGTCAAACACATCAGATTTTTGTTTAAGAGGGTAAACCTATAGGAAATGAGTATGATGATTAATAAAAATAACATAGTATTTCAAACCACTAATGCTAGTAACAAAACAAGTCCAAACATCAGAGTGTATGATATCAAAAACATTAGATACAACTGAAGTGAAAAACTGAAATGAAATTTAGTACGCTTGCTAAGATGGCATGCATGGCATAATATATCACAATTTTCTTTATTACAATAGATGGAATTGTGTGTAATTAAAGACTTCAAGACTAGATCACTCGGATGACCAAGTCGTTAGTGCCACAAGGATGAACTAGAAGACAAAAGAGCTTAAGAACTAGAGGGTAGAACATGATAGAGATAGACCGAACTGTCACAAGGGATTAGGGTTTCGTGTGTCCAAAAATCGTTGACAGGAAAAACGGAATGATCAAATTCAATAGTGCATTTATTGTCACGAGTAAATTTACTAACATATATGAGGTTTTTAACAATATTTGGAGCATTGAGAATAGTTTTGTGGTGTAGGTTGTGATATGGATTTTATGTTGGAAAAACAATGTGTCCTGCTGGAGTTACAGGTATATAAAACCCGTTACCAACTAAAATAGAATGAGTACCATGTACAACCCCTTTTAAGTGTATCTACATCAGAATGAACATGGTTAGTCGCTCCATAACCCAATCCCAATCGTCGACTCTAGGGTCATTTCATGACATTGTGTTAAACATTTTTGGAAGAGAAATTGGCTATCCCGTGGCTGAAAGCCTGTTACACAATGGAGGTATTGAACCAATCGGGCTATAGGCGGGTGAAGTAGGTTGCCGCGCAGGCTGGGCATGCAATGGGCCAGTGGATAGCGGTGAATTTACCTAGTGGGTTATTGTTGTGTTGGGCTAGGAATGTCGACGGGAGGTCTGGTCCATTCGGTGTGGTGTTGGGCTATCGAGGACCTCCAAGAGACGACACGATGGTGCGACGATTGTGTGGTGGTTGAGTTGTGGGGCTAGATTTGAAGCGGGATGTAGACCCAACCGTATTGAGGTGGTCGGGGTTGCAATGGTCATTTTTTGGCCATTGCCTTGGTTGAATTAGCAATTGTTTCCACGACCTCCATGGGTGTCGGTATGAAGTACAATGGGAGAAGAAGACTTTTGCATGTGAGGAGAAGGCGATGAAGGTGATTGTCGGTGTTGAAGCATTTTCTACTCTTCCATAAGTAGCATAGATCTGGTTTAAAGGAAGCTTGGAAGCGGAGAACTGTGTTGAATAATTGTTGCCGTGTAATCAAATCTTTGAGATAACCCGTTTATAGTGTATATAACGTGATTTTTCTCGAGCACCGAGGCTTCAATGTTATCAAGTAAATATGCCAAGCGTTTGATTTTCATGCGATAATCGGTCACAGACATATATAACCCTTGGTGATCGTTCTCAGTTTGGTGTCGAGCTAAATAGCCTTCGAGTCATGAAACAATTTTTCCAACCGAAGCCATACCTATCGATCCGTTGAGTCCTTCTTCAACACCATGTGTAAGAGTGATTGGGACATTGTGCCATATATCAAGTTCTTGACAATGCAGTCGATCTTCGTCTAATCTTGAGCAGTTTGTTTTGAGTCCGGTTTGTCATACGTGTCATCAATGCGGTTTTCAACATCATAGCCAATGCAGTGTGTCATGACAGTTCTATCCATGACTCATAATTAAGTCGTTCAAGATCGAGAAGTAGTGGAGCATACGACTTGATATTTGCCACTACAAAGGGTTTGTGTGGTGGCTTTTGTGGGCTATTATCATCTCCGACCATATTAGGGTTACACAAAGATGACAACGGCTTAGAGGGAGGAAAGAGGAGAATTACATAATAAGGATAGAAATCAAGAGATTTTAGGGTAAAGAGATAGGAAAGGAATCAATTTACTCTCATACCATCGCCTGTTTCAAATCGGCGAAGGCCACTTGGCATTCTTTAGACCAGTTCCAATCTCTCCTTTCTTGTTAAGCAATATATTCCATTGATTTCATACAAAGGATACACATACAATATATATATACAAAAGGATGAAGGCCATGGGCCGAGATGCTAAATGGGTTATGCTAAACCGGACATACAAGCCATACAAACAAACATACATACATGCATATACACCAACACCTCTGTTATTCCCTAGTCTCGGTCTAATCTAATACAAAGTAGTTAAATACCTAAATATGGGTTTGATCAAAATATAATGTAATTCTTCTATTAATTAAAACGCGTAATTTTTTTGTTTGTTACATGCGTATCCTTTTTCCTTTGTGACATCCGTACCTTTTTTTTTCTTTGTAACATGCGGATCTTCTATCGGATTTCGGGTCGGTTTTCTTTGGGTTGCCGATCCTTATTTGGATCTTTCTCGATTTATCGTCTCCACCGCTTTCTCCCTCACCTACCATTTACATTGTGACTGTGTCGATTTCGCGTCATGGCAGCAGCTAATCTCTCTTCTCCTCCATCGTCTTCTTCGCATAGACTCCATCCTTGTCTCAATAACCCTCAGTGCCTTGGTGTTGGCGATATGGGAAGCCGAAGAGAGGAGAAGATCATTGACGAGATGGGCTCTGCGAACCAGGATGAAAACACCACCCCCACATCGTCATTCTTAACATTTCTTCTCCAGTATTGATTAACCTCAAACCCACTATCGTTGCCGCTTTACTCCATCATCGTATCTTCAGATGCAAAAGACCGTCGAACAAGCATCATATTTTGTTACAGGATCTCGATCGGAGACCATATTATTCTCGATTGATGTTTCCGGCCACCTTCTCCGCCAAAACCGTCACCACCGTCCCCTTCTCATCCTTTTCGATGCCATTTACAAGTTCTATATCTCTCTTTTTATATATGTTTCTCCTTCTTTATCTCTATTTTGACGATCTCATTGGTCCTTTTAATATTCTTTTATAGAATCAAAATGGTACAATGGACCCACCGATGTACCTCTACAAACCATAGTCGTCACCACCATTCCACCCCAGGAACCGTTGTAGTTCTTTTGATTTTCGTGTCGTATTCATTATCGGCAATCGACCCTGATTCAAACTAACATTCGGTGCTTTCAATAGACCTATTTTTATTGTTTTTGATAAGAGGAGTTGGATTTCCCCTCTTACATACTCTTTGTATCCGTTTTGTTTTTTAAATGAATATGTGTTGAGTTTTAGTTTGATTTTTTGTTTAACAGATTACAATTTTGCAGATGAACACTTTAACTTCTCTTTTAGTGACGAAGATGATAGGAGATGCAGACGTACATCCATCTTGATTTATCGATGTGCATTGTTCTTTGTGTATGGTTAAGGTATGCTTCTATTAGTGTTATATATTCTTCCCTCCTCCATTATTATGTCCTGGAACTATCGGTAGTTGAGTTAATATTCGTGACAGAAGTTTATTTTGCAAATATGGAACCCTAACCAGAATTATCTTGTGATTATGAAACCCTAAGCAGGTGCATTTTCCAGACCTAACACGCTTCCTCTATAACCAGTATTTCTGATCTTTCGGTCGATCACATGCCATTTTTACAATTTCAATGGAACAAAAACGACTTGCTGGATAACAAATGATGATATTGGAGATGATATATTGTGTGCCAAGCTTCATTTGGTTGACCTTGCTGGTTCTGAAAGGGCAAAAAAGACCGGAGCGGATGGGATGCGTCTAAGGGAAGGTAAGATGGCATTTAACTTTGTCTTTTTGAATAGAATGTGTTCTATTTTATAAGCTATTGAATTCTGCTACAATTTCTATCTAATTTCTTTATCCATTTGTTTTTATTAAAGTTAGAGTCTTTTATTGTTCCATGTGGTGATAGGAATCTACATCAACAAGGGTTTATTAGCTCTTGGTAATGTGATAAGTGCATTGGGTGATGACAAGAAGCAGAAAGAAGGTGGCAATGTTCCCTACAGAGATAGCAACTTCACTCGCCTTTTACAGGTATTGGAGTAATTTTATTAAATATGGCATTTTAATACAAAGTTAAGGGGGTGAAAATATCATATTTGTACACATTTAATATAAAACTATTCTGAAAATGCATTGTTTTTAGGACTCTTTAGGAGGAAATAGCAAAACTGTTATGATAGG
The DNA here is from genome assembly GCA_023525715.1 of Cichorium intybus. Taxonomy (NCBI): domain Eukaryota; kingdom Viridiplantae; phylum Streptophyta; class Magnoliopsida; order Asterales; family Asteraceae; genus Cichorium; species Cichorium intybus. Next base: position 28,653,944 of record CM042010.1, on the reverse strand, counting down.
TATGTTGTTAGGAAGTTTTATCATGTTTGAGATTTAGAAATTGATTGAATTTCCTTTAATAATATAACTATTATTACTTTTCTTAATTTGTATGATGTAGTTTGTGTAAGTCCTGCTGATACAAATGCTGAAGAAACCCTTAACTTATTACTGTAATTTGGGGCACCTGCATCATTGTTGGAAAGTGTCACATAGTAGACGAGTTGCAATAGATAATGAAGATACTAAAGGGTTTAGCTTACTAGGTACACTAATTATCGTGCATTCCTTATTTTTATGGAGTATGTTAGGTAATCACAGTTTTCCCCTTTACATTTGTTGCAGCAACTATAAAGGTACATGTATATGTGCAGCAATTTGGCTGGTGAATTGCACAAGAGTATGCGAAAAGACTGGTACTGGTTCTAATCTATCTTACCCGTATCAATATTCTGTTTATCTGTTTATCACACTAATCTTAAGACTAAAAGTTTCAATTATTTAATTTCAACCTTGTGGCGTTTCAGAATGAGGAGGCAACAATGGATGATCTTATAGAGCTTGTGGAACAAATGGTTGCTTTTCACATGAAGGTATGGATTATGCGACTTTATATTTTGACCTGTACTTTATTTGTTCTTTTGTTTAGGCATAAATAACATAATTTCCTTCTTCTACTCATTTCTGCATTGCAGCATAATGCTGAACCAGAAGCTGTAGATCTCTTGATGGAGGTATTAACTATTAACTGCTTTAAATCATTTGACATACTTGATCTATTGGTTATCAAGATTAATATTAAACTTAACTGTTATTAACTTCAGGTGGAATTTCTTTGGAAAGGTTAATTACATGATTATGTTAAATTGATATTCTTCTAAATATAAAGTGTGTTTGGGTTTAATGTCAGAAGCTTTTGGGTACTTTACAAAAAAACTTTGTATAAATATCGTGTCTCAAATTAAATTCTGAATTCATTGTGTGATAAAAGAGTAGGTTAGTAGAATTAAATTTTATTTTATAATTGAAATACTTTGATGAAAAAAATAGATTAGTTTTATAACCTGTGCAATTTATTCAGAAAGCAACTATTTAATCTAATTTAAATCAATAGTACTATAATTACAAGAGTTTCATGAAACAAAATTACTTTAAACTCTTATAATATCTTGCATCAAATTAAATGTTGAGTTTATTGTGTGCAAGTTCCATAAGATTACTGAAAAATGGATATTTACGTGCCTAAAAAATCTTTATTCTGGAATTTATAAAAACAAACTTTTTACTTTGAATATATTATTGTACTTACACCTGGAAGGTTGGTTGATTTACTGGAAAGGGAAAAGGTGTCATTACAAATGATACAGTATTTAGCTCTTCATGAAGCAGATAGGATGTTGGATATGAGATTTGAGCGTCGAATTAGAAAAACACCGGAGCAAACTGACATGCCTCCACCAGGTCAAAAAAACAATGTTGTTCAGTGCCACATTTGTTAGAGAAATTCAGGTTTGTTGGTTGGATTTTGTTCAAATTTTCAATCGCCCTTTGCTTTCTGCTTTTTACCGTGTTTAGTCCAAAGTTGGAACCTTTTTTAGTTTTGGTTCTTATTTCAAGGTTTCTTATTTATATGAAACCTTGAAGTAAGGACCAAAACTGAAAAAGTGCAGATAGACCATTTTTGTAATCTACTCTTATTATTTTAGAATAAACTACAAATGTGGTCCCTGTGCTTAACTCAAAGTCACATGTTTGGTCAAAGAATTGAAATCTTCCCAAAGTTATCCTTAAACTGCATTTTGTTGTGGTTTTTGTTCCAAGTGCTTTACACAAATTGCATGTTTGGTCAAAATTTTGAAATCCTCTCGAGGTTGTCCTTAAATTTGCATTTTTTTGTGGTTTTGGTCCCTTTACTTTACTTAAAATCACAACTTTGGTCCGATTTAAGACCTGCATTCCAGTTTTTAGAAGGACTAAATCCTCAATGTAATGCAAACTTAAGGACGACTTCAGCAAGATTTCAAAAATTGGACCAAATTTGCGATTTTGAGAAAAACACAGGGAAGAAATTTGTGATTTACTCATTATTGTTATTATTATCATTACGTTTAATATTTATTTTTAGCCACAAACTATTACCAATTGTTTAATTGTATTGAATTTTTCATTAACTACGATATGTTTTCAATTACACCGTTGGGATAAGAGTTTAAAGTATCCTACATGGTATTCTGTTGGCTAAAATCATTCACACATCATGTCCACGTGGCTTCCACATGAACATTTTTAGTTTTATTAAAACTTAGAACTATTTTTGTTTTGCAGAGGTTGGCATCTGATTTTATTGCGAATTACATATTTTTAACTGTGGGTCGTGTCTCCTAGATCTACTCAAGTGTGCTTAAATGGTAATTTTCTACCCATGGATTTTAAAAATTCATTCAGTCCCATCCTTAATAGCATTGAATATACTTATTTGTGCCTTATCTTTCAAAATCTTGTAGTTTATGATTATTTTAAAGTAATTTCTCTTAATTTATTCTAAAGACTTTTGTTTTGATTTCCAGGCTATGTGATACAATGATAGCCACTGATGGGGTTAGTTGGCGTTCATATGCAGGAGGTCAAGTAAGGAAATCCAAGGTTGCCTATGTTTTGAAAAGTGTATCTATTTTTAAAAATCAATCCAATTATGACATTGCTATTATTCGGCAGAGTAAGCTGTTTTTTCTTGCATTTATCCGGACCCATGGTCCAGCAATCTCAAACCCGTACGGAGCACAGGCTCTCGCTAGTTATTATTAAATTAGGTTTTTCCAACATGTAATTTAGTATTACTTTAATCCATATAAAATGCCCCTAATAGTTTTTGATATATGTTAGCATAACTTTGTTATACGCTTAATCATAAATTCTTAGTAAAAAATTGTAAGGTGTATTCTATAAGATCGCAATAATATAACGTTTTTTAAACTTTCAAATACAAAATGAATCATTATCTATTTACTACTTTATTTTGTAAATATTAATATTTTTGAAATATATATTAACCGGTCAACTTCTCTAATTTGATAGTACATAACAAGTATTATAATGGGCAAACAAGATAGGCATTTCATTTGTAGTAGAGACCAAACATACATGCATTAATGGACCAAGTTTTTTGTGGCATTTATCAATAAATATATATTTTCTAAGGAAATAACATATTTTATATTTTTTTTGTTATTGTAAGATAGATACAATGTATTTTTAGAAAAACATTTATACATTCAAGTTTATTGTGAATTTGATTTTAATGTATAAATAATATTTATAAAATTATTATTATTATTATTATTTATTTTAATAATTTTGTTAAATTATATATTAAATCAAACCGAAAAAACATTGATGTAGAGGCCTGCCAGCTTGGTTTTGGCATCATGTCTTTGCGGTACTTGCGCTTGGAGGTATATCCTTGATATTTTTTTAGCATTAAATTTTCAACTATTTTATCAATAATTCTTTTAACTATCAAATATTTCAATTTTAGGCTTTGATGACACCATAAAATTATTGAAATCTTTTCAAATTGATGTAAAAGGTATGAGTTTGGGCAGGATTGTAAAACTCGGCCAACTCAACCTTATACTCGGACTTGGCCTTCAGCCGAAGCGAGTATAGCCAAATCGAACAAAAAAAGTCTATTCTGACTAAAGCTAACTTGGTGAATTATGGTATTTACTTAGAGTTATCATCGGAATCATGTCGAAAAAATATGAGATAATGTCATAAAAGCCCTTAAGTTTGACAGAAATATTCGGTTTTACCCTTTTACGGATTTTATGTTCACTAAAGTCTAAACTTTGCAAACGTTTTTCTATTTCTACCATGAAAGCTTTCTATTACAATGTAAAATCTGTATTTTGGGCCTAGAAATTTTAGACTTATATCGATAAAAAAAAATAAATTTTAATTTTGAGAAATAATTAAATAAAAGTAAATAAATTTAAATTTTTTTTATCACGACTAGAACCCATTTAAACAAAAATTAGAAACTAAGATGTGTGGACTAAAATTGCTAGTCTTGCCAAACTTAACATATCTAGCCTCGATTCGTCTAGGATTTAGAAGATTTAGAAATTATAATGAAGGGTCAAATGAGAACTTTAGTGAGAATGACTATTTTCGCCAAATGACAAAACTATTAGTTGAGGTTAACCTAGTCAATGACTCAGATAAATGTGAATTTGATTATTTGTGGTAAAAGTTCAAAGTTGGAAACTTTCATTAAAGGGTTAGCCTTTTGGGTGCTGTATGTAGGATGACCAAACCTTAGGGGCAATTTGTGTCAATTCATGAAAGTTAAGATGTATAAATTGGAAGTTCTCCCTATTTCAGCGATCTTGGACAATTGAGAAAGGGGATAAGAGAGAATGGTGATTCCAAGGGTTCATGAAGGATTTGATGCTAGTTTTGAATATTATTCAGAGTTCTTGAAGTCTCCTAGCAAGTAAAGGTATAATCTTATATTTTCTAGCTTGAAAACCCATCTTGAGTTGGGGTTTGGGTTCAAATCTGAAAATACTAAGTTGGATGAGATTTCTCCTATGATTCCATTGTTTTGTAGTATTTTAGAGTAACATTTAATCTACATCTAATTAATAGATGATCTAGATCCATTTATTTGGTAGAATGGGTGTTATAAACCCTAGATGCTTGAACTAATGAAGTATTGGGTGAACCTAGTTGATTTTGACTCCTAGATGTATTTTGGATGAAGGAAATCATTTCCAAATGATTTCCTAGTGATTCTAACCATTTAACATTGAGAAATCTAGCAACAATTGAATATATTGGTGAAATAGAGTGATTGTGAACCCTAGGAATGGAATATGGATGATTAGGTGTTAGAACTAGTAAGGGGTTGACCTATTGATGTGTTTTGGATGAAGGAATCCATTTTAGATTTGCTTCCTAGTGAATCCAGCCATTTGAGATGATTAGAACCCTTGTTAGAAAATCTTGGATGGAATGAAATTGGGGATTCCATTGATTGGTTCCCTTGAAACTTGGAATAAAAAGTTATGGGATGAATCCAACTTGGAGGACCAACTTATTAAGTCCTTAATGAATAAATGGATGGTTCCTTATGCAATTAATGGCTTAAACTTAATGCTAGACTCAACATCTTGATGGGAGAATGAAATAATCATCATTAAGTGCTTAATGTGTAAGTCATGTTCATCATGAAGATTGAGGTGTGTTTTGGGTTGGAAACCCCTAAAATTAGTCATACATTGGTTGTATAAGTGTTTGGGAAACCTTGGGATGCATTTGGACTTAGTTGGGAACAAAAATGAAAAGAAATAAGGATTTACGCATAGTTTTGGCACGGCCCACTTTTTGGATTAGGTGTCTAAGCCATAACTATAAATGGTATATACTTGAATGGATAGTAGCACAGTCCTTTTAGGTTGCACTCAAACCTAGCAATTGGACAGGATGACTTTTAAAGAGAGAGAGAGATTGATTTATTATATGATTAATAAATCAAGATAAATAAATTATTAATATATTATGTGAATAATATATTAATTAGAAATAGTAATATTTAATTAATAATTAATCAGAAATTAATTAGAATTAATTTTGGGATTAATTAAAAGTGCAGGGGCTGAATTGTAATTGTTCAATAGTTGAGGAATTGATAATTGTGGGGATATATATTTAGACGAAAATTAAGGATAAATATCCTTATATTTTCGTGTGTGTGTGTGTATGTGTGTGTGTGTGTGTACATATATATATATATATATATATATATATATATATATATATATATATATATATATATATATATATATATATAATAGTTATATATGGCAGCTGATAATGATTTGAATTTAAGATAAAAGGTTTATCTTATTTGAATTCAAATAAGGCTTATAAATAAGCCTTATCACTTATCACCTTTGAGCCATAAATACCCATCCCCATGGCTCATATTCTGTGCAACTTTTGAAGAACCCCACTCCTCTCTCTGTTGTCTTTCTGCTTGCTAGTATTTTGGGTGTGAACCATTTGAGGCATGATATTTGTGGTGCTTGCTTCCAAAGAAAGCAACTAAAAGGTATATAACCCTAATCTTGCTTTTATGATTTTCGATTTATGCATTTAGGATTCTTTAGATGTTCTTGCTTATAGATTCAATTAGAGAAAACATAGATTCTTAGGTTGCATGTGAACTTAAGAGTTTAAGTTTATTTGTTATGCCTAAATCCTATCACCACTTACGTTATTGGCATGCATATATGCGGCCCGCATGAAATGCAAATTAGGAATTTGGACTTTCTGATGTCTCATGCGACCCGCATGAGATTTTCTCCTTAGGTCACGTGACCAGCATGGCCTGCACAACCCGTGTGAGATTTTAGCCTTGGATCAGGTGCCCCTTGCACACCCCCTATGATGTATTTTGTTCGATGTAGCACTCTCCTTAGGCTTGGACCTTTAGCATTTGATTCTCCAACCGTGAGAACTTATGTTTAGAAGCGGTTTAGACTAGTAACTTCTTATTGGATAAAAGTTTAACCTTGAGATATGAAGTTGATAAGTATGAGAAGTTTTTCCCCTAAGATTGTGTGAAGTGGGTGTAATACCTTCTTTTCTTGACTCGTGGGGAGGAAGTAGAGTTGTTGAAACTTGAAGGTGGTCAAGGACTTGTCTAACATCCAGAATAAGGTGAGATGGTCCCCAACAAATAAAGATGAAATGATGTTTTCAAACTAAAGTTGCATCCAACTTGTGTGTTGCATTTGCATTTAGGATGGGAGTCTGAGATGGTCACTCGTATCCATATGGAACTTGACTAATGGCGATTGACGAATGATGTGTGATTAGATTTCTAGATAATCACCACTTGCACATGTAAAGGCTCGTTACCCCATGTGTGGTGCTTGTGTAGTGGTTCACATATACCTAGCTTTTGACGGAAGAAAGAAACGGATCCTTCAAACCACTGTGGTAAGTTCTGACTTAATGAGATAGACTTGGGAATTGGGTTAGTTGCATGTGCATTCATTACATACATAATTTACCCTTTTGTGATGAAATGATAGTTTGAAACAAATAATGTTCTATGATGATAACTTGACTATGTTGATTTTGGGATAAGTACCTAAATATACATATGATGTTTTTCGACATTATGAGTTGTATTTACATGTTGAATAAGATGACTTTGTGGAAAAATTTCCCTTCAAACCATTTTTGACGTATAATAGTTTTAAAAAAAGATTTTTGGGGGTTTGACTTGAGTATAGTGATTGCCATCACCTACTCCCAATGATTTGACCCCAGGTATAACTTATTTTGGCATGTACTCAGGTTGATGATTACGGATAACTTATATAGAGCTTGGGATTATAGAAGGCCACGGGTTGTGTGGTTTCATTTAAACTATGTAATGGTAGTTGGATTGTAACAACCTCGCTCCTTTACAAACTAAGTTTTTTTGAAAATGTAACCATATGATTTTACGCACTTGAACTCTGAAATGATTTTCAAGCAAAAACCATACGTGTTTTATTTTAAAAATGGTGTTCATATGCAAATTTATCCACAATGGAGATGTTTTGGGACCAAAGTTTGTGTACGTGATGATTGGTCAATTCGATGAAAACTTATGGGTTAAAAATGGTGTTTTTATAAATACCTTTAGCGAGGGGCGTTACGATTTGGTATCAAAGCATGAGTTTAAGTGAACTAGGTACTAGGAGTAGTGCTTAGACTTAAAGTATAATGTTCTTTAGGATTCTTCAACCCTAAGGTAGTTATCCATTGAATTTAGTGGTAAAACTTATATGTGCTTAAGTTTCTAATAATTTAATTACTGAGTTACAATTAGCATGTGTAGTATCTTATGATAATAAGGACTCGAATATAAGCTTCTTTTGAAGAATTAGGGTGATGGCATTGAATAACGTGTTAACTATGTGGAGTCTAATCCAAACCGAGGAAGACATTGTGGACGAAGAAGATCAATGGTCTGAGGTAACCAGGAACCAAGGTGAATCAGCCAGTGTAGTTAGAAGGATTGGGTTTCGGATGGATTAGTGTCCTCGGCCATGGAATGTTCTTCGCTCTAGTTGGGCGACCGATGCGAGATCGATAGATTTAAAGTAGTATCACGAGTCAGGGGCATTCAACCCATTTTATCAGTTTACTTTAGGAGGTCAGTAGTTCGATCCGAAACAAAGTCTGCAGAACCGAGGAAGCAACCTTGCTCCGTTCCAGACTTTGCAGTAGAATCTCCTAATGGGTTGGATATTGAGAGTAGAGATGTAGATAAAAGGGCAAAGCTACTTCAGAAGCAATGTGTCCCCTTGACACAAATTCCCATGTTTGGTGTTGTCAAAGACTTGGCCAGCCTAGCATGTTCAGTGTCTTTTCCCATCAGTTGGCATATTACAGAAAGCAAGAAGCTAGAGATTTGCCATCATCTCATAAAGATTTCCTTGCCCGGTATAAATAACGATCTCAGTTGTAACAATGAGAACGTGAAGAGCACCATTCTTATTAGAGAGAGAAAGTGCAGTATACTTGTATATATTGTTTCACATTCATTATCATAAATAATATACTCTCTAGTTCCTACAGTAGACGTAGCTGGAATAGTATAGATCGAGCGAGCCACTTAAATCCTTGTGTTCTTGTTTGGTTGTGTTTTATTCTTTTCGTTTCCTTTAGTCTTGATTAAATCGTGTTGTGTGAAAACTTCTTGAAGTCCTTAGTCCTAACAAATTTGTATAAGACTTATGGCTGAAGAAGGTAAGGTTAAGATTGATATGTTTGAAGGTCATGATTTTGGCTTCTGGAGAATGCAAATAGAAAATTACTTGTACCAAAAGAAGCTACACCTACCTCTGATCGGATAGAAGCCTAGAGATATGAAACAGAAAGAGTGGGATTTGTTAGATCGATAGGCCCTGGGTGTTGTCAGGTTGTCATTGGCAAAAAACGTTGCTTATAACATTATTAATGAGAAGACAACGTTCGGTTTGGTCAAGGCATTTTCTAACATGTACGAGAAGCCCTCGACTACAAACAATGTGTTTTTTATTAGGCAGTTGGTCAACAAGAAGATGAAAGAAGGTGGGTCTGTGACAGACCACGTTAACGAGCTCAATTAAATCATATCGAGATTGATATTAGTTGATATTGGATATGAAGACAAATTCCAGGCATTGCTATTGTTATATTCGGTTCTAGAGAGCTGGTATGGTACGGTGATTGAGTCAGCAGTGCATCTGGTATGCAGAAGCTCATGTTCGAAGGCATTCACGAGTTGATCCTCGGAGAGGATATAAGAATGCAGGAGAGTGCTCTAACAGTCTGTTGAGTACAAAAGAACGAGGAAGAAGCGCCAACCGAGGTGGTGGTGGTAGCAAAGGAAGAAGTAAATCATGGAGGAGAGGAAGTTCCAATAGCAGAAAGGATATTTTCTGTTGGAACTGCAAAGAAAATGATCACTCTAAAAATGAGGTGATTTGTTCCGTCTTTCATATTCAGGCGATTTGTTCTCAGTTATTTCCTCTATAACGACATTCACAGGAGACATTAAGTATGTCTTGACATTTTTTCTACCATGTTCAAGATAGACCTTAATCTTTTTACAGTGCGCAACATACCGAACTAGATTAATGACATCTACATCATCATCAAGGGGAAGAAGACCGACATCAAGATCAATGTCTAGTTTACAAAAGTGATAATACGTGGGTTCTGCATTAGCTAGTTCTAATTCTTGGATCATAACATCTACCTCATGGACTGAAAACTCCATAATGTCTACATTTTCTACGTAATAAATTTTCCCTTTATAGCATTCCCTTCCGGGGGATTTAGAAAACATATCACTATGGTTGATTTGCATTGTGAAAAGATTCTCGAAACCTTCTACAAAATCACACACGGTTCAACTTAGGTTTTCGTACCAAATTAGAGGAATAACGAACTACGATTACTTACTTTAAACTTCGGAAGCATCAACAGGGTCTTTCATGAAATAGATGTTCCACATCGTCGGTGCGATTCATGATTCGAATTTGGTCTTCAAGTTTATAATCGCTTTTCCATTTCCATTCGTAATGTAGAATATGAGTTTCTTTTTTCGGGATGTCACTATAATCTTTGCCGTAGCCATGCTATTTATGGCGTGAAGGTGTGTAGTGAAGGCAAGGAGAAATGACCAAATAACCCTCACGTGACAGGCACATCCTGGTCACTTAACGGACCAAGGGTGACAGAAATACCAAAAGTAGGACCAAATGTGTTAGCTAAAGGATACTATAAGGACAGATTTGTTGGATTTACAAAAATAGGACCAATGTGAAAAAATAGGTAAACCAAAGAAACAAAACTGTAATTTACTCTAAAAAATAAAATTGAATGTTTTTATCAAAGGCTTTCATGAGATTATCTCAAAAACTATGTTTATCATATCATAGTTTGTGATTTGGCGAGGCTTATATTGGAGTAAGGTGAGCCGTTGGTTGGACTTGACTTGGTTATGAATATTCTTTTTTGGGTGGATTGTAGAACAACGTCAATCTCAAACAAACAAGCCTTGGAAGCAGCGGTGATGACAATTATATGGGTCCTTTGGTTATCTCGTAATACTTGGGTCTTTTTATCCTTCTAAAATCCGTAAAGATGTTTTTTTATGAAATATAGTGGTCTATTCTGTTGGGTGGTTTGTTAATGGAAACAAAAAACTGCCTGTCAATTGTGTTTTTTGGGTGTAAAATCCTTTTTTGGCTATTATGTTGTAAACTTGTAATAGTTTCCTTCTTTCCCTAACTTCTTACAACTTGATCTTTTATAAAATGTGGCTGCTAAAAAAAATAGAAATGCCCCACTTGCCGTTATTAGCATTTTAATATGCACAAAACAACAACAAAACGTAGCTAATTTGGTTGGTAAAAGAATCCAACACAGCACAACCATAGATTTGATGAAGATTTTTATTTTCTTGTGGATTTTGATGTGGTTGGTATTACAAAAAGAACGTGGTCATTATTCATTAATAGATATTTTAGAGGTGGATTGTCGATTGGTCGAGTTTGTAGTTCTCGCCGAGTATCATATTTAATTAAATAATTATTTTCTTTGTTGTAAGAAATATAATCAATGTATCATTGTTTAAAACAAAAAAAAAAAAATTGAGACTGATAATAAACTTATAGATTTATTAGATTCGTTTTATAGTAAATTACACGAATAATTTCTGTATTTTGGAATAATTTGCGTGTTTGGTTTTTAACTCTTTTTTTTTAAATCGGACTATTCTTTTGGTTTGATTTTGTAGCGTGCTTGGTCACTTACTGACTTAAAATAACTATTTTACCAATAATTATTTCTTTTTTAATTTTCTATTACTTATTTATTATTTTTAAATATAAAAAAGAAAAAATTATTATACCCTACCCTCCCTATAATCTCTCTCTCTCTCTCTCATGTTTCTCTCTATTTCTCTCTCTCACTTTCCTTCTCTCTGTTTTCCCAATACCAACTTCAGTCATCATCTCCGGCCACAAATACAATACACCCTAAACTCAACAGAAAGTTGCCTAATAGTCAACCATAATTCCGATATACATGTAAAATCGAACAAGCAACTCAAATCCAAAAAAAATCGAATCTGAAATACAAATCCAAAACCGAACCTTAAATTCAAATCTAAAACCATAATTAAACCTCTAAATCAAATCTACCTCCAAAATTGAACCTACAACTCAAACTCAAATCAACATCCAAAATCCATAATGCAATAATCTCAAGCACAATATAAGATGCAAAGTTCTCAAATACGACCCCGATTACAAATCAATTAACAAAAAACAAAACCTAAGTGAACCAATACACAAAAACCAAACCTCTATTGCCTGGAATCAATCGTGGATGCAAATCGATTGTCTTCAGATTTGGCTGCATTTGGTTGGGAAAGGAGAAAAAGATGGAGGTTTTCTTCCGTTCGAACCCACTCAAATCGTGGTTGCCATTTATATTTTTACGGACCTTTTTTAAGGTCTTCAGATTTGGCTACATCCGGTGGGGAACAATTAGGGTCTCCGTCTTCAAAATTAGGAACACCACGATCAGATCTAGAACTCCGGTCCCATGATTCGTCGTCACTTCAATACTGAACAATTCAAAATAGATCCAAAACTCCAATCCCTCGATTTCAACATATTAAGTCTAGATTTCTTCATCCAACCTTTTCTCTTTGCAGAACGTTTGTGTCTTTGTCTTGATTGGAAAACATATGATGATAACTCATTTTGTTGTGAAAGTTTGATGAGCTCCCCTCATTGGATAGATGGAGGTCGGACTCGGGAGAGAGAGAGAGAGAGAGAGAGAGAGAGAGAGAGAGAGAGACTTGAGAAGATGCGAGGGAGAGAGTCGGATTCTAGGGATGGTGGGGTATAGGAATTTTTTTTCTTTTTTATATTTAAAAATAATAAATAAGTAATTGAAAATTAAAAAAAGAATAATTAAGGGTAAAATAGTCATTTTAAGTTGGTTAGGGACCCACCACATAACAAAATCAAACCATAGGGACAGTCCGAATTAAAAAAAGTTAGGGACCAAACTTATAAATTATCCCAAACTACAGGGACAAATTCGTGTAATTTACTCTACGTTTTATGAAATTTGTTCGGTCTTGACTTGTTATTTGGTTTTGTGAGATGGTTTGGTTCGACAAACAAATTATGATAATGGTTAAAAGTCAAAGAATCATCCTATTGATGTCAACATAAACTCTCTAAATATCTATTATAGTGATAAAAATACACATCTAATATAAAATCTCAATGTGGTTAATGAATTCCGCATCCCTTTTAGTTGACTTATGACATTATATTTTATTTTGACACACAAACTTTTACTAGAGCTTAACGAGCTACCGCTTTTTCTCATAAAAGGTGTAATTTACATAATTTTTCATGATGATGGATAAAAAAATGTCACATGAGATAAATGGATTATAAATTACAATAGGACTTGTTTAGATAACATGAATACAAATTTTAGGTAAATGTAGCATCCAACGAATTACCTTAAAGTTGCAAATAGACGAATAAATGAAGTTTCTGTCCCTTAAATCTTAATATATATTTTACGATGTGAAAAAAAAAAAAGTTTCCAGATGAAAAGATGTAACACCACTATACCATTTATTAAACTATAGAAATGAAGTTTCAAAACTAGCGATAAACCAAAAGATTCGATCAATCATCAATGAATCAATATTATAGAATCCTAGTAACCACCTTCACATTATGATTGTTTCTTTGTTTCTTTGTTTTTTTTTAATTAATAAAAGTTTGGATCAAAGACCATTATTTATAATTGTTTTTAAAACCCTAATAGTAATCGTGTTGGCAAATCTTGAACAAGAATCACACTCGAGCTTTACAAATAATTCACGTCTCGTGGCACCCAACAACCAACAATGATGAAAAGAAATGCGATGTTGCTTAACTTGAAAGAACAAAAATCATTTAACATTGCCCATGCTGTTTTATCTTCTTCCACATTTGACATGTATGATGTATCGATAACAAATATGAAGAGTGGTGTTCTTTTGATTGACTTATGGCGTGAAATTCATGTGGTCTGTTTTCCAAGTTTGACGTGTAACAATAACAAATATATAGTATTGGTGTTTTTTGATTGACTTTTGGTGTGAGATTTGATCACTAATGAGCAATCACGTAGTCTTAACAGAGAGTTATATAATCGAGTATAAAGTTTTGGATGCATGTTTTTTCGAACAAAATGATTATTTGAAAATCAAGTGAGCGACTAGCCGGTAAGAATTACATCTAAAAGAATTTAGGACGGTGAAACAAATACTAAAGAGGCAAAGATAAAGTAATCAATTTTACAAACATATTAAATCTTTATCCAACATCTTCTAAATATCCATAAGATAGGTCTATCACCACTTTCTAACTAAGTCTTTAGTATGAATACTTGTCAAAATAGTAGGTTAGGATTTAGAAGTTTAGTGTGTATTATTAGGCCATCATGTGTCATCTCTCTCTCATGAACTCATTTTTTGTCTGCCGTCTCAGCATCCAGTCAGTATTTCTATCTCCTCACCTTACCCCTGGAAATGGTCACTTCTCACTACCTCTCACCTTTTAATTTAAAAACTATATTAAAAATAAAATAAAAACACAACAAATAATTTCATAAACTAAAATATAAAATACTTCTTCAAAATAAAATACTTCATTAAAACCATAAAATACGATAAATTAAAACACAAAACACGATAATTAAAACACAAAATATGATAATTAAAATCCTAGACACGATATCCGTGAAATCGAGGTTCATTTTTCAACACATTCCACGCATCCATATGCGTGAAATCGTTATCGTACATCGCCCGATTCTCTTCCAAGGATTGGGAAAGAATCTGCTCGTCGGTGACCCCCTCGTGGCGGTTCGCCTTCATAACTTGTTCAAAGTTATACACTTTGAATGACAAATTCCTCCATTTGAAGCAAATATGATCTTTACTCCTATATTCATTTACGACCAAAATTGTGTGAAACGAATCCGCAACACATTGCCAGAAACCGTGAACGTGACTCCTCACATCGGGGTCTTCAGTTTGGATGAGCCAGGCCCTCGCTAACGCTGCCTCTTCTTGTTGAGTCCAGTGCCGAGCACGGTTTCCATTTCCCGCACCGTTTCCATTTCCCACACCAGCCATTTGAAAACGTGTGTGTATTGATGTGTATGTGAGAAATGTGTGTGTATTGATGTGTATGTGAGAAATGTGTGAGATGTGAATGTATATATATATATATATATATATATATATATATATATATATATATATATATATATATATATATATATATATGTGTGTGTGTTTTTGAAAATTTAAATAAATTTTTTTAATGAAAGTAGCCGTTTTACAACGGTAAAAAGGAATTAATCACAAGACGTCGCACAATGCCTGGAACTCGAGCGTGCATGAGAAAACGCGACGTCGCAAGGACGAGGCGGTGTTCACCGCACTCGTCGTCCTCGTCGCACCACCCCGACATCGGGCACACCGGAGGGCCTTAGAGGGTCTTGCATAAAATCAATAATTCAAACCAAAAGTCAAACCCCTAACAGCTTTTTTAAATTCAAATCAAAATATTAATAACATTTCAAATGTTGTGGAAAAGCATTTTAATAAGTACATGCGTTGCAAAAACATCAGCATGTCTAATATTTTCAAATCAGCAATATCAAAAATGTAATTTATATGCTTCCAAAATCCCAAAAAGTCAATCTTATTGTTCAATATCACAAATGATGGTTAAAAATCTAGATCTTAGACCATCTCCAACCCATCTTTATTTTTTTACTCTATTTTTGAAGTAAAAAATTGTGTAAATAACGGATCATCTCCAACCCACCTCTATTTTTCACACTATTTTTACTTTAAAATGTATATTCCTAAAATATTTTTTCCTTCATTTACAAAAATTATCAAAATCTCTCATTATTATACGTAAACTTTTATATGAATTCGATGTATAAATATTCAATTTTGATAATTACAACTAATTAATATCATTTAATATATAACATGATTGTAAATATTTGTTATTGTATTTATATTAAACTAAAAATGTATAGAAATAAAAGTTAAATGACTAAAAATGACAAGTGAAACGTTAACTATATTTTTTGTGTAAATGAATAATATTACTCTATATTTGGAGTAATCCTATTCATAAACCCAAAAATAGAGTGGGTTATAGAAGTGAGTTGGAGAAAATATAGTTTAAAATAGAGTAAACTCATTTATAGAATTTGGTTGGAGATGCCCTTAAACCATCTCCAGTTCACCCTTATTTTTTGCTCTATTTTTGAAGTAAAAATAGTGTAAAAAGTGAAGCATCTCAAAACCACCTCTATTTTTCACACTATTTTTACTTTAAAATGTATATTTCTAGCATATTCTTTTTTCTTTATTTATAAAAATTGTCAAAATCTCTCATTCTATTTTTTAACTTTAACATATAATTACTCTATATTTTTCTCGTAATAATATTCTAAATTATGTTATCAAAAAACTTAATAACAAAATAATTTATTCATATATAATTAATTTGAAGAAATTATGATTTTATTAATACAAAATTTATTCAATAAAAATACATTTATAATACACTCTTAAGTCTTAAATAAATATCATACATGCATTTACAGAAATATTACACATATATTTGAAAAAGTTAAAACATATTTGTGCGGTCAAATAAATTTGCCATAAATGGTCGAATAACGTATTTCGAATATTGAAATAAGCTTCTTTATTTTTAATACATTTATATTGAGCAAAACATTGTTGGAATCGACCATCTTCATCCATTGTCATATAAATCTCTATCGGCGACACTTCTCTCGCAACTTCAATTGGTGCGTCAAAATCACGTTCATCATCAATTATCATGTTATGTAAAATAATGCATGTACTTATCATGTCATGTAATACATCTTTTTTTTTTTCAAAAACGAGATGGTCCCTTAAGAATTGCAAAACGTGATTGGAGAACTCTAAATGCACGTTCAACGTCGTTTTTATTAGATTGTGTTTAATATATATAAGTGGAAGGCATGCTTTACTAGAATATTCATATTGTATAATATATATTTTGTATGTTTTTTATAAAATATGTTATCATACTTTAATTTTTTTAAATATACGTAAAATTTTATATGAATTCAATATGTAAATATTCAATTTTGATAATTATAATTAATTAATATCGTTTAATATATAACATGATTGTAAACATTTGTTATTATATTTAAATAAACTTGAAATATATAAAAATAAAAACTACAGGAATAATAATGACAATGGAAACATTAACACTATTCTTAGTGTAAATAAATAATATTACTTTGTATTTGGAGTAATATTATTCAAATACTAAAAATAGAGTTGATTATAAAGTTGGATGGAAGGAAAATAGAATTAAAAATATAATAACACTAAAAATAAAAGTGGGTTGAAGATGCGATTAGGATAACAAATAGCACATGCAGATGCGGCTGTTTGTAATGCTATAACGACTCATGAAGTTTCAAGTCGGTTCGCATGTAGCTCTTAAACTTTTAACATTTGTTTACAAAACAACATTATTACTTGTTACAACCTACAAACAATATTGATGTTTTTAAAATTGATGCAACATGTTTAATGGTCAGATATGTTCAAAAAATATTGTTATATATATATATATATATATATATATATATATATATATATATATATATATATATATATATATAATATCCAAATCTATAAATATTTAAAAAAAAGAACACCATTCTTAAAACGAAACCTACAAGTAAGACGATTATTATGTTCAGTTTTTTTAATCTAAAACTAATGAAGATGACAACTAGCGTTTGTTTGTTTGGGGACCATTTCTAAAGTTTACTCAAATATCAAACCATATATGTGTAATCAGCTGAACTTATTACAAAAGATTGTAATTTTCCCTACTTAATAATGATAGGGTCACGTGAAAGGTCCAATCAGAAAGCCGACAACAGCGAAAAAGCAGCTTAAATTTTCTCTTATTTTCCTGCTTTGTTTTGTGTTGAATTTATAAGGACAAAAATACATCACATGCTCAAAGATCCTCTTTGGCCCCCTCTTCGTCACCTCACCCACAAATTTAATAATTAACAAATCACCGTTCACTATAAAAAAAAATTTAAATTTAAAATTCAACAATAAAAAAAAAAATAATAATATATTACTACACAAAATCCCAGGTGCTTTAACGTGTAGATCATGACTCGTTGTCACTCAAGCTGTAGAGCACCCGCTCCGGGAAAACCCCAGTCGTGATCTTCCGATATCGAACTCCAACAAAAACCCTTGTTGCATTAGGTTTCCGATCACCGAAAACCCACCGGCTGACGTCACCGGCTGCAATGCTAAGCATTTTACGTCCGGCGCCGTGTCAATGAAGTAGTTCCCTACCGGTGGAGAAAACAGAGAGTTGCCGACGAGTTTGAAGCTCAGTTTGGGTAGACTCGGTCTTTGAATGCCAGATACGTTGAAACAAAGATCGAAGTTTGGAGGAGATCCTTCCGGAGTTGGAAGTTTCACACGCCGCCTGAACGCTGCCACAACATGGCGGTACGCGGTGTCGGGTAAGAAAGTGAGGGTGGTGCCTGAGTCGACAATGGTGCCGCCGTTTCCCATTGTGTCAATGTCCCAAACAGAAGGACTAACACGTAATTTCACATTATCAACGTATACGTTTTGGATCCCAATGTAGTAAAATGGGGAGGATAAAGGGTTTGTTAGCAATGGGGTGTACCGCATTCTTGAATTTCCGGCGCCCTTGCCGATCAAGAGGTAACTCGTCGGCGGCGGAGCGATGGTGTAGTCTTTTAGGCAGTAAGAGAACTTATTACCAAACCGGCGGCCGAGTTGAGTAACAAACGAGATTGCCCCACGGCCCAGGCCCATTACTCCTTGGGCCCCGTTAAAGCTTGGACCTGAAACACTCGGACCAGAAATCTTAAACCCGCACCCGAATCTTAGACTGTCGTGCTGTAGCAACTCGCCGGAGCTGGAGTTGAAAGACGTCGTCTCTTTGGCAAAGAAGCCGTTGGTGATAGACCCATCCGCGTATGAATACTCATACCGGCAGGGAGAGTGGAGGCGCGTGCGGTTGCACGCGACGCTGGGTCGAGGATGAGGGACGAGTCGACACGCCGAGTCAAAACAGTGGTGGAGGCAGTAGGAGGAGGAGTGGCGGGCAAGGAAGGCGGAATGTGGTGGGCGAGTGAGATTACAGTCATCTCGGCAGGCGGAGCATGTTACCCAGATGAGATCGGAGCCGGTGTCAGCAATGAGAAGGAGGCGTTGAGGCGGCGTGCCAAGGTGGAGGGTAACGAAGTATTGGCCGGCGCCGGCATAAGCCCCGGAGGTGACAGGGAGATTGGGTTTGCGGTGGAGGGTGGATAGGAGGGCGGAGAGACGGGCGGAGTCGGAGGTGAAGGCTTGAGAAGGGGATTGGAGAGGGTTAATGTGGAGGAGTGGGAGTTTGAGGAAGTGGTGGTTGCCGGAGTTAATGGTGGCGGAGTGGCAGAGATGAGTAAATGTAAAGAGTATAATAAGGAGCATGGTGGCTTGAGGGGTGAAGAGAGATAAGGGGTGGGTGGCAAGTGTAAAGATGTGCTCTGCAATTGGCTGAAATTATGGTGAGAAGTATTTAATGTGGACGTGTTTTTATTATTTTATTTGTTTTTTTTGCTATGTGTGCGTTCTCGTAGTTTGTAAAGACATATTCAAAAAAATAATGAGTAAAATATAAGACTTATGTTGTTATTTTTAAGAGTTAATAAAATGTGGGAATCTTTTTTAGATTGGAGAAGCAAAAGTGAACAAATGTCTGCACAGTAAAAAAGTTTGTTTACTCTTAAAGTTTACATGTTAAATAATGTGTTTGAAAAGAAACAACTTTGTGCAAAACAGTGGTCAATTCGTACATGTCACATAAACACACAAAAATTTGTTTGTACAAAAGGGTATCGCATTACATAAACATACACAAACTGATTCCACAAGTTAGTCCATATCATATAAACACACAAGCTGATTTCCATAAAAAAATTGTCCATAACATACAAAAATACGCAAAAACTAATTTCAATAAAAAAATACACTCAGAGACTCGCAAACAAGATCTCGTTCACGACATTTTTGAGGATGCCGACATTCGACGTTGAATCCGCTGACCTCGAAACGATACTCGCGATAAAGAGAGAAATCCGCAAAAGATACGCACGCAATTAGGAATTTTTAGGATTCGTAATTCTAATTTTTTAGGATTCGTAAATTTACTTTTTAGGTTTTGTAATTTTAATTTTTAGTTTTATTAATGTAATTTTTATTTTTAGGTTTGGTAAATTTAATTTTTATTAAATGAAATTTTTATTTGGAAAATTGCAATTTCATTTTATATATATTTGTATTAAATTAAATAAAAAAGAAATAAATTACGTGAGATTTATGGATATTTCATTGGTGGTATGGTAGGAAGGTGGAGATGATATGACGATAATGTGATTATCACTTTTGATACGATGAAAATGAAACATACCTTATAATTTTAATGGGTCTTTTATTTTATTTTAAGTCACACTAAACTCTAACTAAACTCACCTAAAATAAGGTATTTAAGTCACATTAGACCCCTAAGGTCACCCAAAAAAGTATGTAGTCCACATGGTTAATGCATCAGTCCAAGATATGGCCCAAAGATGAATAGGCCCATAGGTGAATAAGCCCAAACGAAACAGTCAATATCCAAATGTAAGTTAACCCAACATAACACAAGAACCCAAAGAAAACCTAGGTGGAATCAGGCCCACCTGCATTACGTGGAGCCCTCGCCGACTTCGCAACAGCTCCATCGCCAGCTTTCCTCCCGCGACGACGACATGCTTTCGTTCCTCCACCCTGCTCTACCCCCGTAGCTCCGACTGTACCTTCGTCTCCGGCGATGTCAAGATATCCCAGTTAGTCTCGATGGTTGCACACCCACACGGGCCACATCCCACACCATTCCCGTTTTCTGGCGACCCAAATATCTTAGTGGCACACCGCACACTCTTCTTCCGGCGACGACTAGGCACGTTGTTTCCTCATCCATCGGAACTTAACTTGACCTTCAAGCTCCAGTCACCACCTCCTTCTCTGGCAGTGCTTATAACTCCGGTTGGATCCTTGAAGCTTGGAAACCCATAGCAGTAATTCTCACCGTCGAGTGCATGTCAAACCAAGGGTCGTTTCAAGCTAATTTGGGGCCCGGGGCGAAATAGAAAAATAGGGCCCCTAACAATATCTTTCTTTAATAAAAGAGAGGGCACCTTCGAAATTTTTTATTAATTGAAAAAATTATTACAATTGAAGGCTGGGGACTCCCCACCTATGGAAATGAAAAAAGCTATGAGACATGTCTAATGAGCTAAACAACCTAACAACTACATATTACAATAGAATAAAATAAAATAAAAAACTAAAACTAAAGTTTATAATTTCGAGCTTTCTTAGATGCAAAATTATCAATAATATTATCAATATCAATGTTGTATAACATATTTTTCTCAATGAATAACATAGCCAACCCATTTAATCATTCTTGGGACATTGATGATCTTAAATAGTTTTTTAATAATTTTAATTTTGAAAAGCTTCTTTCGGCCGATGCTACGGTAACAGGTATAGTTAATAAAATTCGATATGCAATGGAAGCATTAGTATAAAAACCTTTTTTTAATAAACTCTAAAATTTCAAATGCGGACATAACCACATTTGGCAAAGTCATTTGCAACACTTTGAGTTCCGCAAACAACACTTTGTTATTCTCATTTTCAATATTAACATCTTCATGTGTGACATTTTCATCTACGTTATTGTTAATTTCATGATCAGTAGTGACATTTTCATGTGTAATGTTGTCGGATTCATTTGCTCCATTTTCTTGTTCATTTAAAACACCACAACTAGAAGAGCCTCGTTTTTTTATAAACTTATTCATGGATCCTTTTTGTTTTTCTATGGTTTTTCAAATTTTTTTTCCCTTTTTTCATAAAATTATACTAAATAAAGGTGAAAGGGAAAGAACTCAGAAAGTGAGAAACTACCTACAATGCCAATGAAAAAGCAGAAAAATAGAGCTTTGTAAACAATCAACCAACAGCAAAAAAATCTGTAAACAATCAAGCAACAACAACAAAATAAATCAATAATTAGTCCTCTGTAACACCCGGTCTTTAATAAAACATCTTCATTTAAATAAATATCAATTTATTCAATAATTAACATTTTGAAGATATTTAGAAATCATTTTAAACATCAATTCACTGCATGAATCCCCAATCAAGCAGCATCAGTGTGTACCCGTCATGCCTGACCGTCATTTCCACCTGTACAACCTGAAATGGTAATTTAAAAGGGAAAGGATAAGCACACGGCTTCGTGAGTTCCAACAACTACACAGCATATCAGCTACACATACTTTACCCCTAACAGGAAAAATACAACCACACGTCACATAATCTGCTCTACCCAGTATATTGGATATAACATTCTATACGTATCTGCTCAGTAAATCTAATTCCCCTGCTCAACACTTAGAGCCGCGCATACCCTGTACGTCGAGTCATGCGTATCTGCTTAGTGTCTTTTGCTCGTATCTCTATATTACTCAGTACGTCGAACCCACACACACCATAACCCAACCCATACAATTATAACAGAAAGATATATATCAATAATATACACACAACTTGGTACTATTTACCAACATCTTATAAGCACACAAAAATACGGTAAAGAACATATAACGTCCACACAATGTAGTGAGAAACTCACCTGATTATAGTCGACTACAACGTTTATCTTTGCTTCGTATTCCCTCTTTAACTGTTAACACAGTAAGACATTTATCACTCTTTACTCCTTAACTATACCATAGTTGCTTCACTAGACCCTTCCATGATACCTCGTGATTTATCAAGTAAAGGATAGCCAGGTAGAAGATTAGTTGGGGTGGCAGGATCCTTTCAGCATTTTAGCCTTTCGGAAAATCCAACAACCAGATCCCAAGTAATCGGCCTAGACACCATCCTTGTAAGTAAATCACTCGGTATTATTTTTGGAATTACGAATAGTATAACCTCTACATATTATAGTTTAACACTTATAAACTACTAGAGAAATACGAT
The DNA here is from genome assembly GCA_023525715.1 of Cichorium intybus. Classification (NCBI taxonomy): domain Eukaryota; kingdom Viridiplantae; phylum Streptophyta; class Magnoliopsida; order Asterales; family Asteraceae; genus Cichorium; species Cichorium intybus. The sequence goes on along the minus strand of CM042010.1, from coordinate 28,631,134 downwards.
AGTGATTACTCACTTAAGATTGGCGTTTTCGCAAAGCCTTGGCACGTTTCCCGTTCCGCTCTTCCAACACTTCCCGAGCACCTCGTTACCAGCTACCGCTCGCTCCTAACTCCTCCCGACCTATTTTCCTCACCAGAATACTCCTCGATATCGTAAGGTTGTTTGGTGTTTGTTGTGGGTTGAAATGAATAAGTTAGGTCTCTATTTATAGGGCTTGAAAGCACTATTCACGACGTCATCACGACATCATCGTCGACGTCATCACGACGTCATCGTCGACGTCATCACGAGGTAAGCGCTTACTTCATTTCTCAGGTACTATTCATGCCGGAGTACTATTCACGCCGGAGTTACTATTCACAACGTTTTTTTTTTTTTTGAAAAACGGTCGTTACAAGTTCTCCCCCTTTATAAGATTTCGTCCCCGGAATCTCCAACGTTGACATACGCTTATTCTTCCACTCAATCATTCCCTATTTCAACACAATACGGTTGTATTAGTAAACCCAAAGGGTATTACCACAATACTGGCACATTAACCACCTCTAATCAACTAGGCCAACCTATTAAGACTACAAAGTACTCGTTATGTAATCTCATACACTCACAATACAGACATCATGGATGCAAGGTACTTGTTATGCATCATATAATCACATGTTCACCACGTCATATCACAACCCCTGCTCTTAACAACCTCAACAGCTCAGCTATTCACCAAACACCCAACTGTATGTGTGTTAGAACTGCCAGCCAATAAAGCCATCACAACACTTGTATGTGGTCCCACCACAATTACTGCTCATAAGATCCACAACACATATGTGGTCTTACCAAATGTGGCCCCACTAAATAAGTGGTCACAACCACAAGTAATATTAACCCCCAGAATAAATGGTCTCAACTACAAGTTACCAGTGGCCCTACGGAATAAGTGGTCACAACCACAAGTACAAGTAGCCCCATAGCATAAGTGGTCCCATCCACAAGTACAAGTAGCCCCACCTAATAAGTGGTCCTAACTACAAGTATAAGTGGCCCCACAGAATAAACAGCTTTTCGCTCTAAAGGCTTAACAGTTAACACACATACGACTGCACAGCTCTACAACCAACCACATGACACCAAGAATCCTCATATCAGCTCAGCCTCCACATACAACTACAAAATCTCCACCCACAATATGATACTATATCCATGGTTGTCACCACTTAATACTCATGTATTCGTCCGCACAGCTAATATCAACTAGATATTCAACCAGCTACCGACACAGTTTATCCACGGTTACTTTCCTACGGGTTACTTAACGTGTCACTTTTGCACAGCTCATCTACTATAGTCACATCAACTGTTCATTACTTAATTATTAAGAAATGAAACGTCACTAGATTCTCAATCTCCAGCGTCCTAATTGATCCCAATAAACTCTATGATTGCCAACCAATAGAATGGACAAATACAGTTTATCAGCCTATACACCAATTAGTTATACCCTCAGTGTATTGGATTCCTTACGACCAACTCCCGATTCGAACGCGGATCCTGTGCTTTCAATAGTAGGAGCTCTACTACTATCTTCCACACCTACCCTCGTTCGTTTCAGAAGTTGTCCAGAAGTCCCCAATTCACTTCTCACGATAATTTTACCACCTATACCCCGGGTTGTTTTACGAACACAGTCGTAGAAAATCTTTCACATAAAAGGATTTACCTTATGGATATCACTTATCAAGGAACATGCAACTTGGCCAACTCAAAAATTGTAGGACTATTTAGTTCCTACTGCCTACACTTTAATGGCATTTAAGCACACATATATTACAGAAATAACAACAAAGACTAAGCACTTAACCTTTTCCCCACTGACGTCGGCTGACGGTACACACTGCATCTTTGCAACAACATTCATTTAACCCCTTACTCGAAAAACAACTTATAATTTCTTGTAAAAATATTTCCAAAGAAAACTTTTAAGTCTCAAGCTTGAGATCAAAACCCATCAAGTGAGTCTGATTCACTCAAGCCTTGGCTCTGATACCAACTTGTAACACCCGGTCTTTAATAAAACATCTTCATTTAAATAAATATCAATTTATTCAATAATTAACATTTTGAAGGTATTTAGAAATCATTTTAAACATCAATTCACTGCATGAATCCCCAATCAAGCAGCATCAGTGTGTACCCGTCATGCCTGTCCGTCATTTCCACCTGTACAACCTGAAATGGTAATTTAAAAGGGAAAGGATAAGCACACGGCTTAGTGAGTTCCAACAACTACACAGCATATCAGCTACACATACTTTACCCCTAACAGGAAAAATACAACCACACGTCACATAATCTGCTCTACCTAGTATATTGGATATAACCTTCTATACGTATCTGCTCAGTAAATCTAATTCCCCTGCTCAACACTTAGAGCCACGCATACCCTGTACGTCGAGTCATGCGTATCTGCTTAGTGTCTTTTGCTCGTATCTCTATATTACTCAGTACGTCGAACCCACACACACCATAACCCAACCCATACAATTATAACAGAAAAATATATATCAATAATATACACACAACTTGGTACTATTTACCAACATCTTATAAACATCTTATAAGCACACAAAAATACGGTAAAGAACATATAACGTCCACACAATGTAGTGAGAAACTCACCTGATTATAGTCGACTACAGCGTTTATCTTTGCTTCGTATTCTCTCTTTAACTGTTAACACAGTAAGACATTTATCACTCTTTACTCCTTAACTATACCATAGTTGCTTCACTAGACCCTTCCATGATACCTCGTGATTTATCAAGTAAAGGATAGCCAGGTAGAAGATTAGTTGGGGTGGCAGGATCCTTTCAGCATTTTAGCCTTTCGGAAAATCCAACAACCAGATCCCAAGTAATCGGCTTAGACACCATCCTTGTAAGTAAATCACTCGGTATTATTTTTGGAATTACGAATAGTATAACCTCTACATATTATAGTTTAACACTTATAAACTACTAGAGAAATACGATAGTGATTACTCACTTAAGATTGGCGTTTTCGCAAAGCCTTGGCACGTTTCCCGTTCCGCTCTTCCAACACTTCCCGAGCACCTCGTTACCAGCTACCGCTCGCTCCTAACTCCTCCCGACCTATTTTCCTCACCAGAATACTCTTCGATATCGTAAGGTTGTTTGGTGTTTGTTGTGGGTTGAAATGAATAAGTTAGGTCTCTATTTATAGGGCTTGAAAACACTATTCACGACGTCATCACGACGTCATCACGACATCATCGTCGACGTCATCACGACGTCATCGTCGACGTCATCACGAGGTAAGCGCTTACTTCATTTCTCGGGTACTATTCACGCCGGTGTACTATTCACGCCGGAGTTACTATTCACAACGTTTTTTTTTTGAAAAATGGTCGTTACATCCTCCAAATACAAAACAGAAAAAAAAACATACTCAAGATTCAAGAATCGATACTCAAGAATCAATTGTATAAACAGAAAAAAAAATCATTATTATATAAACAGAAAAAAAAAGATTACAGATGATAAACATACCCAAGAATGAAGAATCGATTGGCGATTGCTTGCTCTGTTGGTACTTGGTCAATCGATTTCGATATCATGTGCGATTGTTTGGTAGAGACGTAGAGTGAAATTAGAATTCTATCACTAATTAGAAATAAGAGATCAGAATTCGATTAGAGAGGGAATCAGGGAAATCAAAATCGAGCAGAGGCAATAAAATCCGAAATCAAGAATCGAGCAGAGGGAGAGCGACGAGTGTGCCCCTGGTGAAACGTTTGAGATACCAAGAATTATCGGCATTTGCGGTTATGCCTAGAAGGATCCGATTAGTTTCGCCTAGAAGGAATGATCGGCTTATGCAAATTTTGGGCATTTTCTGATTTTTTTGGGCCTTTTCTTGTATCAAATTTTTTTTTGGCATTTTCTTGTATCAAAATATTTTTGGGCCTTAAAATTTCTGAACTAATATAAGAGCTCTATATAAAAGGGCCTAGGAATTTGGGCGCCCTAAGAATTTGGGGGCCCGGGGCGATCGACCACCTTGCTCATGTCCACGCTACGGCCCTGGTCAAACATCTGACAAGTGACAACCAAAGATAGCTTGGAGCATTGTAAGAAACTCGACCCAAGATTTACTCCCCGCCATATACTGCCAGAGTTTGTATGCACACACAACAGCCCCTTCCAGCCAAGCTTCGATCTCCTTCCTTTGAAGCACTGGTAAGATAACCGGACACCTCCCAGGGAAAGCCCCAACTTGTCCTCCCGTTACCTCCGCTTCACAGGAGTTCAAATGAATGATGAGCTTGCGGTTGGTGAACGATGAACTCGGTCTGGCGATGCACCACACACACCCGCTCACGGCCATGCACCGCCTTGAAGCTTCACCGGGGCTCTCGACCATGAGCTTTAGGCACAAAAACGACAGGGAGGGGTTGAGGTCTCCTGTCTATGACTCTTTTCTTTCTCACCCTCATTCCTCTCTCTCTAACCTTCATTCCATCTCCCTTTCTTCGATTGCTACAGGTACAAATATAACAGAATGTCTTGAAATACCAGGCAACTCACCCACCAATGCATAACTTGATTTCTAGTTATTAGCATTTAACCCTCTACTTTGAAATTGTACAAATCAAGTCTTTTTTATAATCCACACAATAACTTAGCAAGCATACCATTACTCATATTTTATTATCCAGGTATTGTTGTAATATCATTTTGCTATATAAAATTACTTACCTACCCCTTAAAATATATGTGCTAAACTAATCATAATATAGTCTATCTCTATTTAGAAATTACGAAATTGCCATTCTAATTCAATAGGTATGAATAACCAAAATGTTAATATCTTAATTCTAGTTTTTCTCATACTCCTTCCCAAGGTTCATTCAAGTTAATTATTATGGAGCACAATCAGGTCCCTCTTACATGCACATTACCTTCTTGATCTAAGGTAAAGTCAAACGGTTGAGAATATTGGCATGAGGAGGCTCATTTCAAGTCCTTATCGTCATGAGAATTATACATGCTAATTATAATTCAATAATTAAATGACTAGAAACTTAAAAACATATAAGTCTCAACACCAAAATTCTAAGGTCAACTATCTCAGGGTTCAAACATGCTCTAGAGCATTATAGTATAAGTCTGAGCACTACTCCTAGTACCTAGTACCTAGTTAACTTAAATTGATGCTTTGATATCAATCTAACACCCCTCACTGAAGGTAATGATAAAAACCTAAATTTTTAAAACCCACAATATGTTATTAAAGCTTATAAGTCACCAAACACGGGGAATTGGTTCCAAAACACCTTAGGGTAGTTTTTTTTATTTTTTTTATTTTTTTGAAAGAGAAGGCACCAAAACAGCAAATTTATTAAACCAAAATTAAACGTCAACAACAAAAAGGGAAAACGGACAAAAACTAAAACTTTGAGACATGCTTCAAAGTGTGATCTAACCAGACATAAAAAAATACCAAAGCACACAAAAGCTAAGGACAAGAACACGACCAAAATAACAGCCCAAAAAATTCACGGCCCAACCATGCAAAAAAATCACAAAAGGCCAAGTGTCTTCAATTGGCATAGCCCACCTTTTGGGAAAAATGGCGATTAACGTCATCCGCCAAAAACAAATCAGGACCAAATCTGCAACTTTTGAAATTATGAAAAACTCCAAAGTATCTAACTTCATCCTAGAGGTGCACAAAAGCCGGTTAAAAACCGGTTTCGGTTATTTAAAAACCGGTTTTTTAAAAACCGGTTTTTTTAAAAACCGGTTTCGGTTATAACCGGTCCGGTTTTGACCGGTTTTTTTTAAACGAGATTGAGTTTCAAACCGATTTTTTTCGATTTTTAAACCGGTTCGGTTCGGTTAACCGGAAGAAAAACCGGTTTTTTTTCGGTTTTTAAACCGGTTCGGTTTCAGATAAAAAACCGGCTAAAAAACCGGTTCGGTTAAAAAACCGGTTCGGTTATTAAAAAACCGGTTATTAAAAAAACCGGTTCGGTTATTATTTTCGGTTATTTAAAAAACCGGTTTTTTTGTGCACCTCTACGTTCATCCTATGTCCACTGATTCCATGCCGGCAAAATAACGAATTAAATTTGCACATAGAACCCAAAAGCGCACAAAAAGAGGAAAACTTATGCCACTTCCTTAAACTCATAATCATCATCCCGTTCATCCGTCTATGCATATAACCCATGATACGCTTCCAAATGCTAAAAACCGTCAATTCCTTAAAAGTTACGATTTTAATTCCAACGGAATAAAACGTAACACAATATCCCAGAAAACCAGGATAATTATGAGTGCTAGAATTTCCAAAAGAAATTATAGAAACTACCAAACCATCAATTCCTTTGAAATACGGAAAAACTTCATATTTATCGTTACTTTTTCTCAACTTTTTGCCGATTAAATACCCCATAACGGCAGCAGTCCCCACAATTATCCAAGGCCAAATGACTGTAAACTTACTTTCTTCCATCATTAACATCATTTTTCCTTGTTTCCTTGCTAAAAAAAAGTCCCCTCGATGAGTAGGTAAATTCCAAATCTCGCAGACTTTGGAGTTTGGATAGCATTTAGGAGTGATTACAGTAATTAATTTTAGCCTAATCTCGACCAGAATGTCCTCACTCACCTCCTGTTCGCTTTTCGAAATCTTTTTAAAAATTCTTCTGTTCCTTTCCCTCCAGATATGATACACCGTGCCCCCCAATAGTAATTTTCTCAGAATATTCAGAAAAGATTTAGCTTTCGTTAATCCTTGGAGAATAGAAATCAAAGGTTGCCAACTAGCAGGGAACTATTCCATAAGGCCAAATTGTTTAACCTTGTACCAAACATTCTTGGAGAACTGACATTGGAAAAACAAATGATCATGCCAATCCATAACCGAGTTGCAAAAACTACACTTCAAGTTCGCCGACGTCTCCCACGATTGAACCTTATCTTGAGTTTTTAGCTTTCTTTTCATCACAAGCCATAAAATGAAAGCGTGATTCGGAATGGCGTTGAAAAACCAAACTAAGTGGGCCCACTCAACGACGTCTCTATTCTCCCTTATAACTTCCCAAACTTCATTAACAGTAAAAGGGACTAGGCCACCCGTCCTAGATTTCCACCAAATTTTATCGGGCTCACTCGCCCGGCAGGAGTACTCCAGGATGTTGGCAAGGTCAGGGAAAGAGCTGATCCACTCACTAGGCCAATGCCATCTTCTGTTTTGGACCAACTTAGCAACACAATCGTTAATGGAAAACCCTTCAGTTGCAATCATTCTTTTCGTGATTTTGGAATCGAGCGAGCCTGATAGGTGCAAGTTGTCATACCAAGCAGAGGTGTTGAAACTGTTTCCAATGCTGGAGACAACATTACTTCTCAAAATATCTCTTGTCGAAAGAATCTTCCTCCACCCCCAATATTCACTGGCTTTCCTAGGCGTGTCCCAAAAGTTCCTTTAAGATTATTAGAGTACACCCATCTAACCCATAAACAATCTTTTACCGAGACTATTTTCCATACGTGCATTGCAATGAGGGCGATGTTCCATCTAGACAAATTTCTTAGGCCGAGCCCTCCTTGAATCTTGGGAAGACAGCAATCAGCCCACGAGACTTTGGCTTTCCCTCTTTTCATCTCTCCACTACACCATAAAAAACTCCGTAATACACATTCAATATCTTTCGTAATGGAGACGGGGATAAGGAAAACAGACGCCCAGTATATGTGGAGCGAGGCAAGGATAGAAGAAATAAGTTGTAGACGGCCTTCAAAAGAAAGATTTTTATTTTTCCAGTTCAGCACCCGCTGCTTGACCTTATCCACCAAAATCTTACAGTCCCTTCTAAAGAGTCGTGTGGACGTGAGAGGGACTTCGAGATAGCGCACCGGAAGCTTGCCAACATCAAAAGGCAGGATGCTATTAATAATGCCCGCCGTGAAAGGCTTCACATTACCAAAAAAAACACCTGACTTTTTGCATGGCTAGGGACTAGCCCCGAGACACCCTAAAATTCATCCAGAGCCTCCTTAATAACAAGAACCGAATGATGATCCGCATGACAAAATAAGAGGAGGTCGTCGGCGAAGCATAGGTGCGTGATTTGCTCATCCTTACACTTCCAGTGAAATTTAAAGTTGTCGGTATTCTGAATTTTCTTCTTGAGAATGCGATTAAACACTTCCATCACCAAAGTAAAAAGATACGGAGACAACGAGTCTCCTTGACGAAGACCCCTTCCATCCTTGAAAAAACTGTGTGGTTCACACTTAACACAAATGGAAAAAGAGGGCATGGTAATACACTCGCTGATCCATTGTATCATGATATGATGAAACCCGAAATAGTGAAGGATGTCATGCAAAAACTTCCAGTCCACCGTGTCATATGCTTTCTGAATGTCCACCTTAAACGCGCCTGGGACAGAAGGATATTATCTAGAATCGATCTTCCCGGGACGAAAGCTGATTGATTATCAGAGACGACATTACCCAAATGATCCCGTATTCGGTTCACAATCACTTTACTAATACATTTAAGGATGACATTGCAACAGGAGATCGGTCTGAAATCATTGACTTTGCTAGGGGTGTTAGATTTAGGAATGAGGGCGATGTTTGTAGAGTTGAATTCTTTTAGAAGGGACCCGCTTTCAAAAAACTCAGAAACAACATTGCAAACATCAGTCCCAACAATGGACCAGGCTTTTTAAAAAAAGCAAGCGGTGTATCCGTCAGGCCCCGGGGCTTTGTTATCATCAATGTCGAATAATGCAGCTTTGATTTCTTCCGGTGTCACAGGTCTAATCATTGATTGGCGTTGGATTCGCTGATTATGTTAGTAAACAATGAATGCGGGTCATCAATGGGGTTCATCAGGGGACTTGGACCCAAGAATCTCGAGAAGTGGTCAACGAAAATCTTGGGAATCGCCTTAGACCCGTGCCAATTTCCGTTCCCATCCTCAATAGCTTCAATTCGTCTTAAGTTAGATAGTTCCTTAAGGGAGTTGTGGAAATATCTAGAGTTTCAGTCACCTTCTTTTAGCCACGTTACTTTGGTTTTTTGAATAAGAAACTTTTCTTCATCGAGAACCGCCGCGTAGTAAGCATTGAGGTACTCACACTCAATATCACGAAGATCCAGATTAGTCGGGTCCTTATCCACTTCAAGCTGAATTAAATGAAGTTCATCTCGTAGGAGGGAGATCTTCCTACCCAGGTTTCCTTGGACATGCATCAGACGTCGGAGAGACTTTTTAAGCAATTTTAATTTCTGGGACAGCTGAAACATGGCGTAACCATCAACTTTGGTGTTCCACACACTCGCCACAGTGGTGAGGAATTCAGGTTTTGAAGCTAGGTAATTCACGAACTTGAAAGGGTTACGTTTTCTTTTAGACGGGAAGAAAGGAATGTTAAGAATGGCGGGACTGTGGTCAGACGAACCCCCTGGGCTTTAAAAATAGCGGATGCATTGGGGAACACTTCAAGAAATTTTACATTGGCCATGTCACGATCCAGATTTTTACGAATGCCCGTGCCATCCTTGCGCGCTTGAATCCAAGTGAAATTTTTTCCAGCACTACAAATGTCTACAACTTCAATCATGTTTAGGCAATCGTTAAAATCACCCATACCCTTGGTAATGCCCGAAGCACCAGTAGAGGATTCACTAGGGTTGAGAGAAACATTGAAATCCCCCATGAGCACCCACGGTTTGTTGTTAGTGAACACTTTGTGATAATTAAGGTTGTCCCAGAGCTCCCGTCTTTTCACATGGTTGTTATCCGTATAAATAAAAGAACAGAAAAAATCATTTTTCGACTCCTCGTGAATAATCTGACAGTGCACAACTTGGGAACTACTATCAATAATATTGACTTCAAAAATATTAGGATTCCATCCAACAATAATACGCGTGCCTCTATGGCAACAGTTGGCATTATTTTCCCACGACAAATTCTTGTAGACTTTTTCACACAACTTTTTAAGCTTGGGAAACTAAACATATGACTCAAGGATAGCACAAAGGTTAAGTTTGTTGGTGTTGATAACAGCTCTTATTTCATCTTGTTTGAAGGACCTGTTCATTCCCTCACGTTCCAAGCGGCTAAACTAATCATTTAGAAAGGGGGTGGGGTGCACATCCTCTAATCTGGTTCCATGAAACTATAACATCCGTGTTTTGGGCTTAAACCGACAAAATAAAACTTATTTTGTAAATAAGGAAAACAAATAAATAAATAAATTTGATATTTTGTTATATTTTTATAATGTGAATAAATGAGTCAAAAATAGTTTTAAAATCAATTTGTAACCAAATGTGAGAAATTTTGTCATAAGGACTAAAAGTGTCATTTTGACCAAACTTCCCTAAGTAAACTTGACTAGTCAAAGATTTAGAATGATTAGAAAATATTATGAAGGAATTGATGTGGAAATTTAGAATGAGATATATAATTCCTTAAGTTTATATTAATGACAAAATGGTGAAAAATCTTGGAGTAAGGGACCATTTGTGTCAAATTGGGAAACTAAGGATTACTGTTGACCTAGAGAATGACTCAAGTGAAATAAATAATCATATTTGGGGCATAAGTGTGAATCTAGAGACTTCTAATGCAAAAGAGTTAACTTTATGGGTGTTGGGTGAAGAAAGACCAAACTATAAGGACTAGTTTTGCCAGTTGTGAAAGATACCAAGCTTTTGATGGGGGTTTCACCCATTTCAGCCATATCACGTATTTGAGAGAAAAAGAGGGAGAAGAAGGCGATTTTAATGGCTTCCAAGGAGATGTGTGTTTCGCTTTGAAGGATTATGCATACACTTGAAGATTCCAAGCAATCTAAGGTATAAACCCATATTTCTAGCCCTAGATTTTCGAGTTTGAGTTTGGGGCTTGGACCCAATTCGAGATTTATGTTGGGATGAGGTTCTTCCTATGATTCCTCAAGGTTTATTTGATGTTTCTAAGTTGTTGGAGTCTACATCCAATCCATGGATGATCTAGATCCAATTACTTGATTGATTTGGGTGTTATGAATCCTAGAAATTGGGGATTTGATAATTAGTTGAGGAATCTAGAAATTGATGGATGATTATGGTGGTTTTGGATGAGGGGATTCATTTCTAATGATTCCCTAATGATTCCAACCCTTGATGTGTAATATTAAACCTTGAATCACTAGAAAATGGGAATTGGGTGTTGAAATGGGTTTTATTCATGATTATGATAAATGGATCTCTTGTTTAATGGATGAATGGGTTTATTGCATCAATTTCAAAGTATAAGTGGAGTAAGATCATTTCCTAATGATTCCATGGAATGGAAGAAGGAATCTCCACTTGTAGTTATCAATTGATGGATTGGAATTGGGTATTCCATAGGTTTTAACCATTTGGACCAATGATTGGAATTGGGAATTCCATGAGGCTATCTTCTTTTGAGTTGTGTGGGAATGACTCCCTTAAGGGATGACCTAGGTTAAGAACTTAATTGGGTACTTGATGGTGTTAAGTGTAATGATTGACTTGGAACATAGTTCATGAATCACTTGTTAAGAGATAAGAATCATGGATTGTGATGTTCATTGAATTAAGTCATGAACACTTGGATTGGTAGTTGAATACTTGGAAATGAGTTATTAAATGTGCATTTTTATGTATAGTTGGTCTTGGGTTGATTTGGAACTTGAATTGGGTCAAAAGGGAGCGAAAATGAGCAAAAACGAAGCTACAGCGTACAGAACACGACCCGTGTTGCAGAACACGACCCGTGTAAAAGGGTCTGTGTAATCTGCTGGGTCCTGACACGGCCCGTGTCAGGGAGCACGACCCGTGTCAGAGGGGTTTCCATATTTTCATCATTTTTGGGTTTTAAGCTTTATGGGTTGGGCCTTGGGTCCTTGTTTTGATGCCAAACTTTGGGAATGTTTTAGCTAAGATTTTCCTTATATTAGAGGGTCAAGGACTTCATTTTGGGATGGTGAATGATAGTTCCTTCTTAGTTCAAAAGAAGTAATTATAGTGAGACTTTTAGATGAAACGAGTATGATACATTCCGTTCTTGTATTGTAGGAAAGAGATATGTTGTAATGACTTGGAGGTGAGACTAAGGACTTGAGCTAGCACTCAACTAAGAGGATGTGATGGATGAGATGATGTCTAGGAGCGCCTCCTAATGCATCAAACCCGTGTGTGGAGTTAGTGTTGACTCGTCAGTTGACCTTGGGTGAGTTTACGGGAGTACACATCCTTCCCACTACCTTTTTTGTGTGTGTTATAACTTATTTTTCATGCATGTTATTATGTGCAATGTGTTATATGATTATTACTTGTGCATGGCATGAAAATGAGTTTCTAAAAGATGTTTTCAAATAAAGATTATGATGATGTTTTGAAAGATGTTTTGAGCATCCTATTTGTGCATTGCATTGCATATAGGATGGGATTGACCGAGTAAACCTTATGATGAAGATGAGATGATTGTCCTGGATTTAGGGAAATCATGGGCCAAATGCCCAAAAATGAGATGTTTGTTCCGGATTTAGGGAAAACCATTCCAGACAATAGGGAACCGCATGAGGGAGTTGCTAACCCTCATGGGGCTAGTGTGATGGCCACTAGTTCTAGTTTAACCTATACGGGGATCGAGTGATATGCTTTGTGTGTGTCATTTGTGAACTTAGGTAGGTGTCATTAAGGTGAGTTGGACTTTTATGAGATGGACATGGGATTGGGATAGTTGCATCATGCATTGCATTTGTATATCATAACTATCTATTTTAAGTAACTATTTACGATGTTTTAAACAACTTTTAAAGTGTGTGTCAAAACTATTTTTGGGGGGTTGTCCTGAGTGTGGTGGTTACACTGCTCACTCAGAATGGGTCAACCTTGGGTAAGCTCACTAGGTATTTCATTTGCCTAACTATTTTGATGTGTACTCAGGTTGACGAGTTTAGAGGAGCTAGATATTTTAGAAGGCCATGAATTGTGTGGTTTCATTCTAAGCCGTGTAATGGTATTTGAATTGTAACAACCTTTCTACTTTATAAACTAAAACGTTTTATCTAAAGTGGGACCAAATGACTTTTACGCAACTTGAACTTTGAACGATTTCTTAACAAACCCAATGTGTTTTTAAAACGGCTTTTGAAAAAAAGTTACATCTTTTTGAAGATGTTGAAATTAAGGTTTTTCACTAAAAGGGGATTTTTGAACAATGATGATAATATGTAGGTTTTAAAAGGTATTTTATGAAAATCCTTAAGCAAGGGTGTTTCAATTTGGTATCAGAGCATGAGTTTAAGTGAACTAGCTACTAGGAGTAGTGCTTAGACTTAAACTATGATGTTCTTAAGGATGTTTGACCTCTTAAGTAGTTGGCCTTTAGAAATTAGTGGTAAGTGCTTGCTTGTGACTTAGTTTCTAACCATTTAATTAGTAAATTCGAGCTGGCATGAGGAATATTTTGGGCAAGCGGGATTTATGCATGAGGATACTTATGGGGATATGAAGTGCAACCTTGAAGGATCATGAGTACTTGGCAACATGAGGAGAAACTTCGCGTGAATGGCAACTTCTAAGGATGGTAGAAGACGAAGAAAGGGACAACTTTTATTGGATGAAGCTCGAGGAGTAGTGAGATTTACAAAGTGTTCTGACCTTGAGGAGTTGATTAAGGGTTAAAGGGGTGTTAGAAGACTTGTGGAATTGTGGTGTCAACTTTGGGCAAGTAAGGAGCATGATGAGCATGGTGTTAGTGAAGTGAATGGTAGGTGAAGACTTGAAGCTGTTGAAGAAATTCTTTGTCGTGACCCTTAAACTTTTCTTCCTTACCCTTACCTTCTTTTGAGACCCATCCGACATCTTTTGGTGTTCAGGCTGGTGACCTTGCCTTAGCTCTAGAAGACTAAATGTATGTAAGAGTAGCATGGTTTGCGCCTTAATGTCTGAACTAGAGAAACCTTAATGTAAGACGCAAGAAGGACTTAGATCGTTAGGTTCTTTGGTAATAGCGATGGCTTAGTGACCAATGGAACCATATGGGAATAGTGATTTACCAATTCATGTTAGGGTGAAGAGTCATGGATGCATGATGAGACTAGAGGCCATAGGATCAAACCGTTAATCACCTTGGGGTGTGTGAAGTAGTGAATAACATACCATAATAAGAACTTAAGAATGACGTAAGGCCAATATTTTCAAAAGTATGGTTAAAAATTTGAGAAATTTTTTGTAAACAATTTTGAATGAGTATATCTTACAAAATGCAAGACTTTTATAGAAATAACTGACAAAGGGGCCATCATGAATCGGTAGGAATACCGGGGATTGATGATCTCTTTGGAATTTTATTATTATTTTGATGGAACCATATTTCAAATTAGATTTGGAAATTTATTGTTTTACATAAGGGATGCGAAATCTGAAGGATGCTTTTCATGAAGTCAATTAGATTTTCAAAGAACGGTCCTTTCTAAACACTAACCACAAAGCGGAGTGTTTAAGTTTTTGTAAGGACACCGAGTCGAAATTGGAAAGATTTTAAATTTAACATCTCATATTTAAGAGGAACGTTTATGAAATGAATTTTGGATAAACAATTTTTGGAAGTAACAGGGTTTTACAAAAGTGGAATTTAAGGTATTTCGAGTTATAATATTTTAAAACTAAAAGTATGAGTAACTTTTGAGATTTTGGATAAATTAGTACTTTATTTCTTATCATTGATTCCGGGGACGGAATCCTTTTAAAGGGTGGATAATTGTAACATCCGTATTTTGGGCCTAGGAGTTTTGGGCTTAAACCGACAAAATAAAACTTATTTTGTAAATAAGGAAAACAAATAAATATATAAATTGGATATTTTGTTATATTTTTATAATGTGAATAAATGAGCCAAAAATAGTTTTAAAATCAATTTTTAACCAAATGTGAGAAATTTTGTCATAAGGACTAAAAGTGTCATTTTGGCCAAACTTCCCTAAGTAGATTTGACTAGTCAAAGATTTAGAATGATTAGAAAATATTATGAAGGAATTGATGTGGAAATTTAGAATGAGTTATATAATTCCTTAAGTTTATATTAATGACCAAATGGTGAAGAATCTTGGAGTAAGGGACCATTTGTGTCAAATTGGGAAACTAAGGATTAGTGTTGACCTAAAAAATGACTCAAGTGAAATAAATAATCATATTTGGGGCATAAGTGTGAATCTAGAGACTTCTAATGCAAAAGAGTTAACTTTATGGGTGTTGGGTGAACAAGACCAAACTATAAGGACTAGTTTTGCCAATTGTGAAAGATACCAAGCTTTTGATGGGGGTTTCACCCATTTCAGTCATATCCCGTATTTGAGAGAAAAAGAGGGAGAAGAAGGCGATTTTAATGGCTTCTAAGGAGATGCGTGTTTGGCTTTGAAGGATTATGCATACACTTGAAGATTCCAAGCAATCTAAGGTATAAACCCACCTTTCTAGCCCTAGATTTTCGAGTTTGAGTTTGGGGTTTGGACCCAATCCAATATTTATGTTAGGATGAGGTTCTTCCTATGATTTCCCAAGGTTTATTTGATATTTCTAAGTTGTTGGAGTCTACATCCAATCAATGGATGCTCTAGATCCAATTACTTGATTGATTTGGGTGTTGTGAACCCTAGAAATTGGGGATTTGATAATTAGTTGAGGAATCTAACAAATCTCACATGCTCTAATCTGGTTCCATGAGACGTAGATGAAGAAGCTTCTGCCATGGAACTCAAGCTACCGGAAGTAGAAGGAGATTTATCCGAGTTAACAGCAGCCTTATCTCTTGTTTCAATTGGATACACCCGTCTATTTTGTTCACATAACACATTGAACGATTCATCAATAGCATTAAGAACATCAAACTTATTTTTTCCGCAGTGGTCATTAAGGTCCATGTCATAAATTGACGTGGCAGGTATAATTCCTTGGGAAGAAGGATTGGGCGAGGAGGGAGGTATGGGAGAGGGATGCAGGGCACGTGAAATTTTTTGACCCCAGGTGGATTAATGACAACACTAGAGCTTCTTTTAACCGAGTTCGAGTTTTTTACGACGTCAACATGCACCACATGTGGGTTCTGTTTCTGAATGTCAACTGCACCAACATTGGTGACAAGATCCTTCAGTCTCCCATTTAACCCCCTAGAATAAGGCATGAACTGAACTCTTTTGTTGCCCTCTCTGAATGAGTTTTGGTTGTGGTTTGTGACAACGCCTAGTGATATCAAGTATTTTAGGCGTTGTTGAGCCCTGTTCTTGATGAAATTATATCAGATATGTCTGGGTATTCTCACTTTTTGTGCCAGGACTTGTTTGGAAGAAAAGTAAGGAAACATGGACTAAAAGCGTGTAAAAGGAAGAAGTTTGGAAAAGAATGAAAAATCAAGGAAATAAGTACGCGCGCCGCGGATCTATGAAACGCGCGACGCGGGCTTAAGGCGGTGTAACACATTCAAATGACGAAAAAACGGGGAAAGATAAGTACGCGCGCCGCGGATTCTTCATTTGCTCGACGCGGCTGCGAGAAACTTGCAAATATAAATAGAGGCAATTCCAGCCGAAAACCCTAGCAAAGTTCGGGTGTAAATCGACCTTGAAGCTCTTTGACTCCAAGATTTCGTTCCATCAACTTCTCAATTGGAATTTTCATGTTTTGGATTTTATTTTCAATTAGTTAGATATTTGTAAGCTTTGGTTTGTATCTTTGGGAGTGACAACCATTGATACCAAGCTTTGGTTTATGTTTTAGTAGTATTTAGTTACTGTTTTGATGTTTGGATTTGAGTTTGATGAATGAGAATCATTTGGTTATGATTATTATTGGTATTTCGGTATTTTGGATGTTTTTTTTGTGTTTTGATTGTTTGAGTTGTGTTTGAATATTGTTTTAACCTTTTTTGAGACTATTTCCTTTGCTGAAATCAGTAGCCAATTAGGTTAGTTTTGGGCATTTAACTTTAGCTAGTAGCTGTTCAGTCAGAACCCTAGTTATTAGTTAGGTTATGCCTTGTTTGGTTTGGATGCCTTTGTTTGCTTCTGATTCAGAGATGCACTTCTGATTTCAGAAAGTGACTAGGTTAGTTTGAGTTGAGTTTAGCTTATGCTTGGCTTGACTTTGTTTGGTTATTGTTTTTGGGTAGTTGAGCACTTAGAAACTAGGTCCTCCGACTGTAGCGTGACACTACTAGTTGGTAATCTGTCATTTAGTCTAACCACGAAGCTCCTGCGGATCGACCCTGACTACCACTGTACTAGTGTGTGTTAGATTTTCTTTATTTTTGACCGCACGACGACCGCTGCGATGTTAAATTTTGGCGCCATTGCCGGGGAGCTGTGAGCTTAGATTAGGTGATTTGTAGGACTTAGCTTCTGATTTTTTTGATGTTTGATTTTAGTTTGCTGATTTTTGGTATGTGTACATTCTTGTAATGGGTGATTACATGTACCCGGATCAGTATTATGAGTATTATGAAAATCCGGACGACACCTATTACGAGGATGATGGCTACAATGGATCATTCAATGACAATGGATGGCGGACCGAGGAGTCATCTCAACCTGACATTTCTGCAACTTGGGCCCAACTTTGGGTACTCTGGTATAACACCCACCAAGAGCAGAAGGATCAGGCTGATGCTCTTTCAGGATTGCAAGCTTCTTTAGATATGTTAGAGGAAAGTTGGAAATGTTCACCACCTTTGCCAGAACCGGAGGCGAGTGATTTTTATACCAATGATAATGTGTGTGAACTTTCATCACCTGAATATGTGATGGAAGTGCATGCACCGTGGGAAAATCAAGAGACCATTGAGAGGGTCGAAAATATTGTTGAGGAAGAGGTTGTAGGTGACAATGCTACCTCTGACTCAACAGCTTTTGATGTTTTTGGTGTTTTTGAAAATGTCGAGCTGGTGATGAGTAAATCCATACCATCACCAGATAATTTGGTTGATGAGGATGTTGAGGAGGAGGCTGTAAGTGACAGTACAGACCCCGGCCCAACGATCCCTGAAATTGTTGATATTATTGGGGAAGGGGGTGTAGATAACAATACTACCCCCGAACGTAGAATTTTTGAAAATTTTGAGTCTTTTGAAAGTAAGGATCGGGTGATGGATGACTTTGTACCACCACCAGATCAAACCAGTCGCTCACTCTTGGTCTCGATCCACCTGTTGGACGATGATCAAGATGATGATGCTAATGAGTTAATCTTTGAAAATAAAAAACATGATTTTATCACCACTCATGATCCATTCATGAATGGAAAATTAGATGTGATCAATACTATCGATGAGGACATATGGAAGCATCCCGATATGTTGCCTTCCGATCCCATTCGATTGGAAAATATTTATTGGTACTGCAAGCCAAAATTGCAAACTGGAAATAACACGCAATATGAGAGCAACAAACGAGACACAACACAACTACTGGGAGTGGCACTGGGCGCGCTTCATGTCAAGCCAGTGATTTTGAAGAGATATAGAAGGAAGGACCGAGCTTGGAGGTTCAATGCTACCTCCAAGCATTCGCGGGAAATCATTGGGAAACAGCGACTGGGCAACAACAAGAGAACCAACAAGCCATTCGACCCAGGAAAGTTTGAAGGGCAATGGGTCAGCGAAGGGACGGTGGAAGCAGAAAAGCAGCAAGGAAAGATGGCGTACGATCCACCGTAGCTGTAGTAGGAATAGTACGTCTGGCTGAAGACGTTAAACTTAGCGCTTGTTGGGAGGCAACCCATCGTGTCATAGGTTAGGTTTTATATTTCTTAGAATTAATTAGGAAAATACATCAATCTTTTTGCAGGTATTAGTGGTCTAAAATAAGTGTGGGGTCGTGTGAGAAGTTTTTAAATTTTTTAAGACCGCGCCGCGGGTTTTTGAATTACGCGACGCGGGGTCGTAAACCAACCCGATGCGCAGGGGTTGATTTGGTGACACGCGCGACGCACAAATCGTAAATGCGCGACGCGGGGAACGATCAGTCGGTTTTCTCCTATATTAAGGTAAGCCGCGACTCAACACACACCTCACACGACTCGGAGCTCTGATCGACGAATTTCTCTCGCGTTTTTTCTTGCTCATTTTGTTTCTACTGCCAAGGTACGTTATTCTAACTATCTATTAGTTGTTAAAACTAGCAATTAGGTAGTTAATTTTAGTGATATGGCCAGAAAAGTTCAAACCTTAGAATCGCCAATGCTACCTCATAGGGTGTTTGTTTTGCCAAATGGAGACCCTAGATGAGTTAGTCGGCACTTAGGCTACCTTGTGGTATAATTGGATCGAGTTTTAGCAGGTTAAATTGTGAGTTTGATTCGGGGTTTTGCAAACAGCCGCTCGCCGCGACGCGCCTCGCTCTTGGGCCACGCCGCGGTGCGGTGGGGAAGAAAAGGACTGATTTTGCAAAATATTTTGTCTTTTGTGGCTATGTATCTTTTTGAAGATGATGTTCAGGTTAGATCACCCTTTCCTCCAGTTCCTAGAGGGACTGGCCAGCTCAGCGGAGTATGTTTCGTGGAGAGATGCCTTGACTGGTCGCCGGGTTCTCGAGGCGACAGTCATTGACAGGGATATTTTGAGGGACGCCGGACTCTAGGATGCGATCGAGCCATTCTTACATCGCACCTGGACTCATGAGGAGGCGTCATTCACATGCCGGGGCTGGGACAGGATCATGGTCACCGAGGAGGACGTCGTCTACACCGAGCTGCTATTGGAGTTTCTATCCACCATCCACTTCGCACCTCGGGCATCAGACCCACGTTCCAGGATTATACGATTTCGATTGGGAGGTGCACAGAGGGAGTGCAACCTCCGGGAGTTCGGGAGGAGAGTTGGGTTATACACTCCAGCGGACCTCCAGCATCGCCATTTCACGCAGTTCTTCGGGGCGTGTATCCAGGGGCAGCCGGAGAGGTCCGACAACATGGAGATTTGGGCACCACTGTCCAACGTTATCTACGAGGCGGGGACCTCGAGGGAGAGCCACCTCCGCGACCCACTCCACCGCATCATGCACCGTATCGTCTCCACCTCCATTATGCAGCGGGAGGGGGGCGAGAAGGTGTCTGGGGAGGACATGACGTTCTTTTGGGCTCTCCTTGACCCCTCCAGGTTCATCCACTTCCCCTACGCCCTCGCAGTTGCTCTCTCCACTCACTCGACGGGAGCCTCCACTAGCAGTCCATTGGCCCGGGGGTATTTCATTACCCGCCTGGCCCATTCATATGGGATTCTTACTGTCTCCGTGGCCGCTTCTTTGACCGTGTTGCCTCCATCTCGCACGACAGCACGCACTTTGGAGAGGATGCGGCTCATTGAGCAGCAGCGCCCGGGGCAGTTCATCCGGGCACCTACAGAGCCTCCCCAGGCACCCCAGCTCGCATACGCTCAGCCAGACAGGAGACACCGGAGGCCAGAGCCAGCACCAGCAGCCCCGGCAGAGTCACAGCCGCAGGAGGACCCAGCGGCCATGCACCGACTAGAGCCTAGAGTCATGAGGATCGAGGACCAGCTCGAGTGGATCGGGGAGATACTTCTACAGATTGCATCAGCGCAGGGTATGCGCCCCCGACCATTCCCAGCCAGGGCCCACGATCACGAGGCTGGACCCTCCAGGCCACCTTGTGGTGATTGACGTATTTTTTCTTCTTTCTTTTTTCTTTCTTTTTATTTTTTGGATATATGTACAAAACTTATGACACACTTTTATATTTTGTTTACATTTTGTATAGTTTATTTGTCACGATTGCTTTTAATTTGTTTGTTGAGTTATACATGATATACCAAATGGGAAGGAGTTGTCTCAGATGAGTGTGGGGTCACCGTGCCCCCTCCACTTGTCTCGACCACCGGCGTGTTCACTGTAGCGCTACAACTCCAGCATACGAAATCAGGGATCCGTTTGTTCGCAATTATACCTGTGATACTGAGCACCAAGCAATCTATCGTCCAAAAGGGGTAACTCTTTCTCCCTTGTTTTGAAATAATTTTTATACAACGGGGACGTTGTACGGTTTTAAGTGTGGGGTGTGGACGGTCGAAAGAGAAATCTTTTTGAAATTTTTGCAGAAATGATCAATTTTTCAAAATTTTAGCAACTTTTTCAAAATTTTTAATAAATTGCAATTTTGAAACGAATGGTTTGTGATTGTGATAGCATTAGTATTTTTCAAGAGATACTGTTTATTTGTGATCATGCTATTAGTTAGTCAAATAAGTTGAGTTTTTACGAGTTTAGAAGATTGAGCTGTTTTAGGATTGGAATTTAGGAAGGAAATGTCAATCTGTAGCCTTTGTTGTTCGAGCCGGTAAGTCTAAAATGGGTGGGACTTATGCACCTTACCACCTAAGATTGTCTGGTCTGGGATGATATTTCTGAAAGCTCGTTACACGGACAACATCGAAAGTCATGGACAAATCCTTAATGGCCTTTAGAATCTGAATGAGTAAGTACACTTCATTGTGGACATAAAATTTGTAATCAAGGGTTCTCTAGAAAGCCATAAATTCCAAAGAACAATGCAATTATGTTTTCGCGAACTATTCCACTCTAACTCATAGAGCAATTAACTTTGAAACTGAACACAATCAGAAATTGTTTGAGTCTTTATTATAATTTGTTAAAAAACTCTCTTGCTTGGGGACAAGCAAGACACAAGTGTGGGGTGTTTGACAACACCTAGTGAAATCAAGTATTTTAGGCGTTGTTGAGCCCTGTTCTTGATGAAATTATTTCAGATATGTCTGGGTATTCTCACTTTTTGTGCCAGGACTTGTTTGGAAGAAAAGAAGGGAAACAGGGACTAAAAGCGTGCAAAAGAAAGAAGTTTGAAAAAGAATGAAAAATCAAGGAAATACGTACGCGCACCGCGGATCTATGAAACGCGCGACGCGGGCTTAAGGCGGTGTAACACATTCAAATGACGAAAAAACAGGGAAAGATAAGTACGCGCGCCGCGGATTCTTCATTTGCGCGACGCGGCTGCGAGAAATTTGCAAATATAAATAGAGGCAATTCAAGCCGAAAACCCTAGCAAAGATCGGGTGTAAAATCGACCTTGAAGCTCTTTGACTCCAAGATTTCGTTCCAGCAACTTCTCAATTGGTATTTTCATGTTTTGGATTTTATTTTCAATTAGTTAGATATTTGTAAGCTTTGGTTTGTATCTTTGGGAGTGACAACCATTGATACCAAGCTTTGGTTTATGTTTTAGTAGTATTTAGTTACTGTTTTGATGTTTGGATTTGAGTTTGATGAATGAGAATCATTTGGTTATGATTATTATTGGTATTTCGGTATTTTGGATGTTTGTTTGTGTTTTGATTGTTTGAGTTGTGTTTGAATCTTGTTTTAACCTTGTTTGGGACTATTTCCTTTGCTGAAATCAGTAGCCAATTAGGTTAGTTTTGGGCATTTAACTTTAGCTAGTAGCTGTTCAGTCAGAACCCTAGTTATTAGTTAGGTTATGCCTTGTTTGGTTTGGATGCCTTTGTTTGCTTCTGATTCAGAGATGCACTTCTGATTTCAGAAAGTGACTAGGTTAGTTTGAGTTGAGTTTAGCTTATGCTTGGCTTGACTTTGTTTGGTTATTGTTTTTGGGTAGTTGAGCACTTAGAAACTAGGTCCTCCGACTGTATCGTGACACTACTAGTTGGTAATCTGTCATTTAGTCTAACCACGAAGCTCCTGCGGATCGACCCTGACTACCACTGTACTAGTGTGTGTTAGGTTTTCTTTATTTTTAACCGCACGACGACCTAGGCGTGTCAATTTGTGTTAGATGTTATACGTTTAGAAGCAATGTTTGGTTTTTTTTGGTTTTCCTTGTTACAACTGTAAAGCTTTCCTCGGGGGTAGATTGGTCATCTTTGGGCATTTCAACATTTTTTAGATCCAATCTGTTTTCAACCACCTTGGCGTTGTTAGTAGAAATAGCAGCAACACAAACCTTCTCATCATGCCCAAAAACTGGACAATGGGGACAGGAAGCTGGTTTCCACGAGTATTCAACTGGAAGAGAGAGGTGTGTTGGCGAGTTAGTAAAAAAATCCCATGTATCAACTTCTACTGAATCTTTCCATTTGTTGTCAACTGAGATTTCAATAAGGATCCTTGCATAGAATTTCCTTCCTTTGTGTACCAAACACAGGTCCTCCATGTAGGAATCAAAAGCAAGAGGAGTGCCTAACTTACTTGCCACCATGCTCAGATTGTCACCGGTCCATAGTTCCAAAGGAATGAAAAATCTTCACCCATACTGGAATCTTAGAAAAAAAGGATCTGTTTAGCACGAGACCAGGTCTCCATCATTGCAGAGTGATGGGAGAATCATACAGTTGTTGGATTAGGTGTCTAAGCCATGACTAATAATTAGTATTTATCTAATTAATAGTAGCATAGTCCATTTGGGTTGCCCTCATAGTTGGAGGATTGGCAGAAAGTCCGGTAGAGAGAAAGATTGATTTATTATGTGATTAATAAGTCAATAGAAATTAAATAAATAGTTTATTAATATATTTAAGTGATAATATATTAATTAGAAACTATAATAATTAATTAGAAATTTTTCTGGAATTATTGGAATTAATTTGACAGTTAAATTGATTAATTAAGGTGCAGGGACTAAAACTGTAATTATTCAATAGTTGAGTAAGTGACAGTTGAGTGAGTGAGAGTGGTGAACGAAATTATATATGGAAACATATATATTTTCGATTTTGATAATGAGGATAAAAGGGTTTGAATTATTAAGATAAAGGCTTATCTTAATTTGAATTCAAAAAGGTTTATCTTTAAGGTTTATCTGATCACCATTTGGATCCTATAAATAGGGAGGCTCACCCTAACCCTAAAGCCACGATTTTTGAAGCTCTCTTTGAAGGATTTTCGGCCAAAGTTCCAGCTTGGGTGTGACTGCATTTGAGGCAAGAGATTTCTGTTGCTTTGCTTCCAAGATTCACCTTAAGGTTGGTTTTTCTTGATCTTTCTTTTAGTTTAATTCTTTCTGGCCTTTTTAGGAATTGTTATATGTTTAATTAGAAGAAAAACTAGATCTATATAGGTTGCATGTGAACTTAGGATTTTTAGTTCATAGTTGCAGAAAACCTTTCAGTGGTATCAGAGCCAGGTTGTTTTTCTTGTTAAATTGCTATAACTGCTTTCCTTGTAATTAGGGTTTATAGTCTCTAAACCCTAATTTTGGGCAAATCGACAATTAGGGTTAGGGTTTTGAAAACCCTAGCCCCTCCCCTCTATTTTGGCGATTTTATGATTAGGGTTTAGAAGGTATTCTATTTTTGGTAACTTTAAATTGTTTAAAAGATAAACCTTAAAACCTTTATCCTAAAAATCGAAAATTAGGGGATAAGGATAGGTTTTAATTAATTTGATTAATTTGATAAACCTATCTACATTTGAATTAATTTAATTAATTGGTAATTAAAAGATAATTCAAGGATTTAATTTAATTTAGAATTTAATTGTTTAAATTGGCGAAAATTAAAAGGATAAATCCTAAAATATTTTAAAAGGTTTAAAATATCAAATTTAATTAATTTAATTAATTGGTTAATTAAAAGATAATTAAATCGGCTTTAAATGGTTTAATTTAATTTTAAATTTAATAGCTTAAATCGACAATAAATTAAAAGATAAACCAGAAACAATTTTTTAAAGGTTTAAAAAATTACATCTTATATATATTATAACTAGGAAGTTATTTTTATATGTATGAGATTAAATGGTTAGTCAAATCATTAGTAGGCCTCATTCACGAAGCTGGTCTATAAAGTGGGTATAAGGAGACTGCCTATAAAATGGCGGTCTAATGGGTGAACACTCTCGCCCACCACTCGCCTGATCAGTGGAGGGTCGTTAGCCGAACAGGTTTGATAGGACCACCTAATAATCACTAAAATTATAATGATTCAAAGTACTAGAACACTTAATAAAACCCAAATCTAGTTACTTTAGGAAAAAATGTGAATTGGTGCTAATCCATGAAATTGCACATTGCACTTTATGAAACATTGGTAGAGCGTGTGTGGTTTACCGGCATGCCAATAGGGGTTCATAAAGAGTTGCAATGGGTTTCCCGGGTATTATCATTATTGATGGAGCGTGTGTGGTTTACCGGCACATCAATTAGAGATGATAATTAACCCGAGAGTACCAAGCTAATTTGCATGGTTATTCACATCCAGTTTGTGATCCTCGGCATCCCAGTCACAAACAGTGGAGCACATCCGAGATTAAACATGCCACTGAAGAGTTTAATGAATCTCAACAGATCTAGGAATTTCATAAGATGAAATTGATAAGTGTTTATCTACCTTAATGACCATTATGTTGTGATTACGGCATCCCTCTTCATACCATAGTTGGGGTATTTTGGATCCTAGCCTTATTAAATAATATATATTGGGTAATTATTTAAAAAAGGACCAATTAAGCTAATAAATTCTATTTTCTTTTATAGATGTCAAGTGTCAATTCTCCTCCTTCACCTCCTTCACCCATTTCTGAAAGCATCAGAATGCACCTGCTAAATATGGAAAGGCTGACTGGTCTCAACTGTAAAGAATGGCTTCGCAATTGGAGACTGGCTCTCAGCATTGCTGGCAAGCTACATCTCACTGAGTATCCGATCCCAGTTCCACAGGAACGAGTCATCATAAAAGGTTCTTATGATGAATCCAAAGAGATTCGTGACCTCATGCTATCAACCATTGACCCCGAGTTCCGCAAGGATTTTGAATCCTTGGGGCCATATGAGTTAATGCAACTGGTTGAGGAAAAGTTCCAGAAACCAGTTGAAGAGGAACGAACCAGGATCTTCAAAAGACTTGCAGAGTGCAAGCTAAAAGCAGGAAGTAGCGTCAATTCGCATGTTCTTCAGATTGAAGCGTACATAGGCGAGTTGCATAAACTTGGTTATTCCATGAGTCAGGAAGAGAGTGTTAACATTCTGCTCGCTTCGCTGACAAATGAGTACGATCTGTTCATTCAGACGTATAGAAAGGAAGACCAGAAAAATACCCTTATGGAAATGCGTCCACTGTTGACTTTATACGAGTCACTCTTGGACAGGCATAGCTCCAATGGCTCAGCTACTTCTGGATTAAGTCCAGTGAAGAGACGTAACAAGAAACGGTCAAGATTGACTAGACATGTCTCAAACTGGGAATCCGCTAAATCGGATACAGTCACGGAAAGATTGGAAGACGCTCCAACTCTTTTGAAAGCTCAGGTATATCTAAAAACCTCAAAACTCCTGTTCCAAGAGTTCTTGATACATAATGTGACAGTCGCATTTTGGATTGTATGCAGGGAATCAAGAAGGCACGGGACTCTGTCGCATAGGAGCACATTTGGATTGGATCTCCAGCTCGTGCAGTTTTGAAGTTTAGCTAGATATTAAATATTGTTATTAGTCTTTAGATACATTTTTGACATTGTCTATTACATTGTTCAAGGATTTTATTTTTAATAAAATTGTCTTATTTTCTTTTAACACCTGTTGTCTGAAATTATCCTTGAAATGTTATATGAATGTGTTGAATGTATGATTAGTAATAACTTGAATGTTGATGCATCCAAAGTGTTTGGATTCAAGAATTGTGTCATTTATGATTGTTAATACAAATGTTATAAGAATCAATTCAACCAAAGGTCCAGTTGGACAGGACCTTGGAATCATTTGACTTAGAGTCACTTGATGAATTGAGTTCTTAATGTGAATCAACCAAAGGTCCAGTTGGACAGGACTTTGGAATCATCTGACTTAGAGTCAGATGATGATTAAGTTCTTCATAAAGCACATATGGCAAGAAATGAATCACCCAAAGATCCAGAGGATAGGATTTTGGAATCAGTTGACTTAGAGTCAACTGAAGATTGCAAGTCTTAAACCAAGTTAACAAAGTCATTAGTCTACATAGATATGTAAAAGACATTGAGATTAAGAGCAACGGACACACCTGTTGCGGTGTGTTGCTCGAATCTTGAGATAGAACACAATTGTTTGTACTTCACAATATTCATCATTCGGTATGATGAATATGACATTGCTTATCGGTATAAGTAATTGAATTGAGACCTTAAACAGTCCAAGGCTGCCAAAGGAAGTACAAGTTCCACAGAACCTGAGCGATAACATAAACTGAGAAAAAGGTTTCACAGTTCATTCTCTTCCAAGAGCATTAATGGTTATAATGTGTCTTAGGGAAGATAATGGAGCATTGGTCGAAACAGTTCGATCCTCGATGTATGAGATACAATGCCAATTAGTTTCCAATAAGATGAACACTATACCAGTCAGTCCATATAAACCATACTCCGACCACATCCTAGACTAAGTAGGTCTTGCAAACACTGCTTGAAATGTAAAGCTGGGATTATCCCACTTGTACATAGAAAGTCCAGGGTCTTGTAGTGTTCATCTGAACCTCATGACCAGCTGAACTTGATCAGCATTGTCATTTCATTAGCTATCCCACTGTAACTAAAGAGCTCTTTTAGAAAGAACTCATGGTCTAAGGAAACAGTGGGAGTTGGGACAGTCCTAAATGAGTTTAGGATTAGCAATGAAAGAACCTTTTAGTCATCACTAGGCTTGGAGCAGAAATCAGATTTCTGCTTTACAACTGACATAATCTCCTCT
This sequence comes from Cichorium intybus, assembly GCA_023525715.1. Classification (NCBI taxonomy): domain Eukaryota; kingdom Viridiplantae; phylum Streptophyta; class Magnoliopsida; order Asterales; family Asteraceae; genus Cichorium; species Cichorium intybus. The sequence goes on along the minus strand of CM042010.1, from coordinate 28,603,376 downwards.
TAACCAGTAGTATTGATCACCATCATAAGTAGTTGTGATCAGGGTGACATACCGATTGGTGGTAAAACACTACAGTTGGTACGGATTTGCAATCCGACTACTTGGAAGCATTGGTGAGCCCGGCTGCTGCCAAATAAGAGGACCTTAGGGCGAGACACGGTCTGTATGAAAATTTGATTGATTTTACACCTGGTCTAAAAACCAGTGGGAGTAACTGAGTTATCAAAAGAAAGCAACTTGGACATATACATACCTTCAGAGCATCTAGTTGAGTGAGTCGATACTCAGAGTCAAGCAATTGATTTCGAGTAAAGAACTCTCAATAGCAGATGAAATCCGAGAGGATTCTGCGTGGCATAGTGTGAGTCGTTAGTGGAGCGTGTGTGGTTTACCGGCACACTAATAGGGACACACATAGAGCATGCCATTACAAAAGGTACATGGCCCCGGGTTTCGTCCCACGGGGATCTCGCAAGAAAGGATATTCAGATTCTCAAAATATGCCAAAGGATTGGATTTTGAGAAAGGACTGAAAGATTTCCATTAAAATGTCAGAAAGGTTTGGATTCTCAAAATGTACCATAAGTCCTAAATTTTGTGAATAGTCTATAACCATGTCAAAGCCAGTGGGAGTCGCCGTTATCTACTATCTCCATACGTGGGATACATAATGTTTCTAGGAAACGTCTCTTTTCGTTACAAAGTGTAATGACTTGGTGTTAAGAGACAGATCGCTATGAAAGCCTTAATAGAAATACGGCATACTCAGGTGGTTGTAAACGTCTATGAGATAGATCCAGATTCTGCCAAGATGATCTTGATGAGATTCAAGATGCATAGACCTAGGAAAAGTTTTCTTATCATTTCAAAGTGTGATGACTTGGCGTGAAAGAAACTAAGAAGGTGCAATATACTCACATAATTCAAAGTCATCTATTAGATAGATGAAATCACCAGCATAGACCTAGCCATTCTAAGCATGATCTTGATAAGATTCAAGATGCATGAGAAGAGTCTCTGAAAGGAAATAGTTTTTCGAAAATCATGACACAAAGGATTATAAATAATCCTTGGATTCCGAAAGGGTTTGGAATAGGATTAGATCGGGTTCCACAAGTTTTGGATCGATCATAAAGTCATGAACATGTCCTGATAACTTAATGCTTAGGGCATAGTAAGTTGGATTCAGGACATTGCCTGGCTGGGAATACTGGATGGATTGGTTGAACTAAAGTGAGAATTCATTAGGAAATGATTAGGGTGAAAGTGATAGTATTAATTTGAAAGATTTTCAAAGTGGTAATTATTAACATCAGGGCATGATGTTAATAGACTTCATGGTTACAAAGTCTCGTTGGTATTCTGATGGAGCGCGTGTGGTTCACCGGCACATCATAACACCTCGAAATAGTCTTAGGGTGCAGTCAAGTAGACTAAAGATCCCAAAACCATAGGAAGTCACAGTACACATTCACAGAATGGAGTTAAAAGAGAAATTGACAGGATAACATATTGAGATGTTATCGGATGAGCATCCGATTGGATCATCTGCAATAAAATGTATAAGTATAAGATACTTTGGATACATAGAAAGAGTGTAAGGTTGATAAAGACATAGATGTAAAATTAGAATTGAAAGTTTAAAAGAAATCTTGAAACCGATAACAGTTTATGACAAGGTCCGACTTGGTGATTACCTTGTGGAGACTTGGTAATAAGCAGGAGTAGCTGCCAGTCAGATCTTTATGTTTCACTTTTGCATGTTTTACTTCCCGAATAATTTAATTATTCAGATAGGTCCATAGTCGCTCATACTTTGGGAAGTAAGTATTGAATCAAGACTGTCATGAATTGGTTTGTAGACTGTCTAAAGAGTTAGACATAGCAATAGGATTGCTACAACATTCATGAGTACTTAGAAATAGAGATTTGAGTATTGGATAAACCCACGCTCAAAAGATTGCTTCATGGATTATATCACAAGCAATGTTGAGACGATAATATCTTATGATCTTAAAGTGGAGAGATATGAGTTATGATTTACAAGGCAGTTGTTCATTGATAATATGAAAACGCATCGGTAACTCGATGTTATAAAACATGTTGTTGTGAATGTTTTGACTTGTAAAAGATATAAGCATATAAGTCAAAGCTTATTCGTTCCTTGACCCTGATGGGAAACAGATATCTGTAGGCCTCTCGATGATTTTGAAGTTGACTAAAGTGCTGGCCAGCCTGGACTAAATTGATGTGTTCAATTAGAAGTTCTAAAGTCATAAGCAGAATCGGAAATCGGGAAACAGAGTATCGGACCGAGATTGATCTCAATCCATGTCTCGTGTCTGAAAATATCTTGTTGGACGAAGGATCATATGATCACTTATCATTGGACAGAACTGACTAGGTCAGAGTTCGGCAGCGGTTTCTAGGAAGCTACAGTTGCTAATTAATTAGAGGTTAAATTGGTAATTTTAGTCATAGACTTATCCAAGTGGGAGACTGTTGGATTAGGTGTCTAAGCCATGACTAATAATTAGTATTTATCTAATTAATAGTAGCATAGTCCATTTGGGTTGCCCTCATAGTTGGAGGATTGGCAGAAAGTCCGGTAGAGAGAAAGATTGATTTATTATGTGATTAATAAATCAATAGAAATTAAATAAATAGTTTATTAATATATTTAAGTGATAATATATTAATTAGAAACTATAATAATTAATTAGAAATTTTTCTGGAATTATTGGAATTAATTTGACAGTTAAATTGATTAATTAAGGTGCAGGGACTAAAACTGTAATTATTCAATAGTTGAGTAAGTGACAGTTGAGTGAGTGAGAGTGGTGAACGAAATTATATATGGAAACATATATATTTTCGATTTTGATAATGAGGATAAAAGGGTTTGAATTATTAAGATAAAGGCTTATCTTAATTTGAATTCAAAAAGGTTTATCTTTAAGGTTTATCTGATCACCATTTGGATCCTATAAATAGGGAGGCTCACCCTAACCCTAAAGCCACGATTTTTGAAGCTCTCTTTGAAGGATTTTCGGCCAAAGTTCCAGCTTGGGTGTGACTGCATTTGAGGCAAGAGATTTCTGTTGCTTTGCTTCCAAGATTCACCTTAAGGTTGGTTTTTCTTGATCTTTCTTTTAGTTTAATTCTTTCTGGCCTTTTTAGGAATTGTTATATGTTTAATTAGAAGAAAAACTAGATCTATATAGGTTGCATGTGAACTTAGGATTTTTAGTTCATAGTTGCAGAAAACCTTTCAACAGTGACCATGAAATTTCTTACATAACTTGTTTTAGACCTTAATCCGAGCTAAATTTAAAGAAGTAACAATTCTGGTTGTTCATGAAAATGTCTGTTAACCCAAACTTACTCCATCTTCTCCTAAGAACATGATTCGCTTTAGGAAAGGAAATGTTTTTGCCGAGAAAGATTCCCACCAGGGTGTTCACATACGGGATGCTAGCAGCTTTCAGATTTTCAAGGGGGATAACCGCTGGGGAATCATCTGAATCAAGAGGGGGGGGGGGAAGAATTTGATAGAGACTCTTCGTTTTGAAGAATTACCATTAACTACTTTTGCAAACGAAACAACATTTGAGATAGAATGAGGGGGGTACCTTCAAAACTGGGATTAAGATGCAAAGAGACACGATTAGTGTTATCGGAGGAGTCAATCCTTGGTTGAGAATTCACGATTTGGGTATCAATCATCACAGGAGACGAAGAGCTAGGGGAAGAGGCTTTTAACAGATATCCCAAGATGGAGGGGGGTTCCAATTGAGTGGACAAAACTTTGGGGGGCACATCAACAGATTGTTTAGAAGCAGATTTGGGGAGTGGGGGGAATTGAGTATAATCTATAGCACTATACGGCTGCACATGGGGGGAGGTGGGAGGGGTATTAACAATCATACTTACAGTATCAAACTCCTTTTGGTGCTCAGCATTTACATCTCCCAAATCGGAATCTGGGAGGAGAGATTCAACACAAACCGACGTGGGACAATCGACACACTCCTTAGGTAGCACAGAGTTCAGACTGAATAATTCAGTCTCCGACCTGAAACCAGTCACATGATCACGATTGGGGGGACGTACATACACCGACTTTTTCTGTAACTCAAGAGGGATAGACTCGGAATCAAGAAACATATCTTCGTCATCAGTCGATTCAACCATTCCCTCCATTTGAGTATCCATCGGAATAGAGACCTGCTTCCTGGAAGACGGCCTTCGGCCTGTCGTTAGTCCTGGTTTTTTCACCGTGGCCCTTGGATTTAGCTTATCATTCGAGTTTGCAATCGCTTTTTCGTGTCTCGCTCTGTTCGCATAAGACGGAATGAAGATATGCACAGGAGGCGGAGTCTCATCCGGATCCAAGAATGATCCAAGAATGATAAAATGGTTAACAAAGGCGAAATTGTCATTTCACATGACCGACAAGGAAAAAAAACTAGGAATGAATATTATATGTAATTATATAAGGTTTATATAATTATGACACAAAGGTATCAGGTTTAAACATGAAGGTTGAAAAGAACGTGAAAATATAATTTCAGATAAAATGATGAAAATGATCAACTTCGGGACTGTAAAACCCTATCCTAGAAGCAAGATACGGAAAAATGGAGAATATGAAAACTGTAAATGACATAAAAATGAAACATTTGCAAAAAGAATCAATGGAAACGAAGTTTGTATGAAGAAGTTACAGACTTGCAAAGTTGGAAAATAAGTTAAGAATGTGCTGATTAGAAACGTGACAATCCGAAGGTCTATGTTTGCAGCCCGATAAGTTGAAATCCGTGGGTTTTTGGAGAAAACTCAAAACATGAAAGTTGTCGAGGACATGACCAACATTTCAATGATAGAAAGAAATTTAAAAACGGAAATCATATGAAGCAGTTATAAAGAATTAAAGTTAGGCAAATACTTGGGTAATGTTGGAAAATTATTCTAAGTATTAACAAAAGGGGCATTCTGGTAATTTTCTATATAGTTGACTGAATCAAAATAAAAACCACTGTTGGAGTGAGAAATCACATGAACGAAAGAGATAGAGATGAATGGAGACGGGGAGACGGCCATTGATGGCGGTCGCCGGTACTGTTACCGGCTGACAGAAACGACAGAAGAACAATGGAAGAAGACCAGTGGTGGTCGTGGTTGGTGCGATTCAGAAGAAACGAGAGAGAGGAAACGATACAGAGACAGACCAGACGAGATATCGAGGAGGGCAGGTCCCCTTCGACCTTGTATCAGGCAGCGGAGGTTGAAACGTCACCTCCGACGGTGACGGTGATTTCCGACGGCTACAACGGGAAGTGCGACAGTGACCCTTGTGGTTTGCGATTTCTAACAAGAAACAAAAAGAGAAAACGATTTGTAGAGAATGAGAACAAGATCGTGGGTGAGATTATAAGAAGCAACAAGAGCAGCGGTTCCTACTGTCCGATTGTGAACAACAGTAGAGGAAAAGTAAGGAACAACATCGGAGATGAGGTTATGGCAGTGTTTCACAATCACGATGTCGCTATAAGCTCTGGTGGGGGTCAGGGAAATCCCGATGGTGGTCAATTCCTCACACAAACGTTACAGTCATTCCAGTTTTTCCATAAGATTGAACAATTTCTCTCAAGGTAACATTTATAACCCTAAAAATAGCATCTCTAAATTTATGAGAAACTAATTGACTGATGACAGAACCATTTGTGAAATTCGGTTTGTAAAGTTACAAGAAAGCAGCAACACCAAGAGGAAACGAAGGCAGCAGCTATTGCCACTGTTGTCGATGTTGCTGATAGTGAAGGGCAGCAGTAGGTGATCGGAGATGGTGTTGGTAGCAAGTACTTGTCATTTGAATATTATTTCAAGCACTCTAATTTCAGTTTTGGGTACTAACTGTGAAGGTAAATTATGTTGGAATCTTCAAGAAATCAAGTTTGATATTGGGTTTTCAATTGAAATACTAGATGCATGATTGTTAATAGTTTCAAAGAAAGAAGAACACAACATTGGTTGTTTGATCTTGCTCATGGTTGACAACTTGCTAGTCAAACTTAGCAAATTACATTAAGGTTGGTCTATGTTGAGACTTTAGATTTTCGAGTTCAAGTATAATGAGAAGAATATATCGTGATTGAGGTTGACTTTTGTTGTTTTAGTCAAACTTGACCACAAAAGCATATTTTTATCCATGTTTGATTTTTGGGGATATATTGGTTAATCACATGTGAAAGATAGTTCAAAAGTTGATTCTTAGAACACCTTTATGTAACGACTTCATATGTATATAATTTTTTTTAAGTAATAGTGATGGTACTCTGCATAACCCGTTGAACTCTGTTGAGTAGCTCCACAGCTTCAGGTGCGAGAAAACCAAAGGTATCAAAAGCGAAAGGGATAAACACATGTTGATTTTCACGACATGCCTTATCGTGTTTATCCACTTTGCATGCAGCTGCTTTCAAAGCCGTCTGCCTCCCTGTGAAACCTCCATTCCTCAAGTTTAGAAGAGGGGAAACCCCAGTAAGATCCACACATGCATGTTTACCTCCCATCCATCCGAAGATTAAAATGTCAGCAGGCCTGAGAGTAGATCTCCCGTTTGCCCAACGTCTCTATGTAATAGGTTTGTTGGAAGATATTATGCAAAATGGAATGGAATTGTGAATTCCACCCTTAATGGGACAATTTTAGTATGTGTAAACATAGTGTTTAAAAGAAGGTAAAACTTAATTGAAATGATATTCTAAAGTATTGGGAATGTGTTAACATCACACAAACGAAAGATAATACGATTTATAATGTTTCTATTTTTAGAAACTTTATTCCTTGAAATTTGCCAAAATGGCATAAATGAGTAAAGTGAAAGATGTTTTGATATCTAGCCGTAGTAGTGAGCTTATAGATGGGTAAAAGTTTGAATGTTACTAAAATAACCTCATAAAAACCAAATAATACCATTTTTGGTCAAAATGGGACAAAAAGGGCAAAAATGTCCAAAATGGTTATTATGCTTTAATAGTCATACTTAACCATTATAATAGAATTATGTTACGACTAGTAGTAGTTAAGAATGATTAGACACATGATATATGTTTAGTTGTCTAATATGTTCTAATCTTCTATTAGTTTAATAGAGATTGAAGGACGTTGGAAGCAACGAAATGATAGAGTTATGTGGAGTAGTGTAGCTAGACGTACCTAGCTATTAAGGTGAGTACATGTGGCATTTTCCCTCTTTGGGGTACATGGCAAAAATGTTTATATAGTTTATGTGACTTTTGAATATGAAATGATATGCAAGTTTATTCACTTATGACATGATTATAAAAGTATTATAACGATTTGAAAGCTATTTGAAAAGTATGTTTTGACATCAAGCCACAACGATTTGAAAGCAGGTTTTGGGATTAAGCCCTAACGATTTGAAAAGTATATTTTGGCACAAAGTCATAACAATTTGAAAGCAAGTTTTGGCATTAAGCCACAATGATTTGAAAGTACGTTTTGGCAACAAGCCACAATGTTATGAAAGAAAGTTTTGGCATATAGCCTCAATGTGCTTGTAATGGACTGGTATTATGATATGAAATTCACAGCAATATGCAGTAATAGAAATGTTCTTGTACCCGGGGGATGACGTTCCCGCAAGGGAATCTAGAGGAGTCTACTGGGGTGGTACCAACCCCTTCACGAAGTAGATTTCTTAAAAGCATAAGACGCTAGGGTGGACTGATTATGTTCTTTCCATGCTAGTCCAGTCTTGGGGTATCACCAAGAGTGATTAATGCCCTAAGTATAAAAAGCTAGCGTGTTGAGATACCAGTCAAAGCATGTGATATGACGCTGAGGTGGTCTGATTATGTTCTCACCATCTCAGTCCAGACTTGGGGTATCACCAAGAGTGATTAAGGCCCTAAGTATAAAAATACTATCATGATCAAATGCCAGTCAACCTAAAGGAAAGAAAAAGAAAAACATTGCGTTTCAAGTTTTCTTACTTGATTGTTTAAAGGACTTTGAAAGCAAAATATTTTTACATGACGTACGAAATGTTTTGACAACTAGTGTCATTATATGAAAACTGTTCATAAAGGTTTGAACACCAGTCAAGTTGAAGTAATGAAAGTTTATAACGACAAACTTTTTATGAATGGCTTTAAAAGCAAAACGATGATATATTTCAGTTATAGTGATTTTAACAGCAAGTGTTATGATATGATTTAACTACAAAGGTTTTGAAAATGATATATGATATGTTTATAAATGTTTTGTGTCCAAATCCATGTAGCTCACGAGACGTTTTCGTCTTACGTATTTTATTTCATGACATATATTCCAGGTTCTAGACACGAGGGTTAGAAGCAAGTAGATGACCCGAAGGAATTGAGATTTTAGTTGGAGTGGACTTTGGCAGATGAAATGGTTAGTAATCCTAACTTGCTTTCTATGGTTTAGTTTGATATGAAGTTGTAACCCCCGTAGTTGTTCAAACACTTGTACAACTTATAATTGTTTTTGTTGGGACCAAATTTTTAAGACATGACACGAGGTCATGAAAAAAGTTTTTAAAGCTTGACAATTTGTTCTATAAAGAAACACGTTTTTCGAAATATGAGATTTTTCAATACCGAGTTTTATAAAATACTACACCAGCTATTGCGCTTTTGACGTTAATGCGCTTTTGGTGTTAATGCGCTTTTGGTGTTAATGCGCTTTAAAAAAAAGGGACAAATTTTGGGGTGTTACAAAATTTGTTTGTTTTAAGAGAGCGAGGTGGTTACAATCCAAAAATCATTACACAACTTAAATAAAACCACACAACCCCTGTTATTCTAAATCGTCCTCAAAGCTCTATGTGTCATCTTATGGTCTTCAATCTAAACACACGTCAAAATAAGTTAGGCAATGGAATGCCTAGTAAGTTCACCTGAGGTTGATTCATTTAGTGTAGGTGATGTCAATCATCCCACTCGAGACGAACCCCCAAAAATCCGTGAAAATAATCAAACAGCTAGAAATAGAATACCTTGTTATAAACAACTTAATAACTTCAAAAAATCTCTAAATTTTATATAACATACAAACAAATGAAGTGTGTGTGTATGTGTGTGTGTGTGTGTGTATATATATATATATATATATATATATATATATATATATATATATATATATATATATATATATATATATATATATATATATATATATATATATATATATATACTAGTTGTGAGACCCGTGTATTACACGGGATGGTACAAAAAAATATTAATTAAGAATATCTAAACATTAATAATTTTACATAAGAAATTTGTTTGTGTATCGTGACATCTTGCTTCTGATTTTTACTATTACGACATTGTATTTTGATAAATATAATTGATTATGAGAATATCACCGGTACTAATATCAAATTCACTATTATGATTGAAATCATTCTTCAAAATATTATGATGTCAATTGTCTCTCTATTGTCTCCCAAATTATTCTACATATTAAAAAATAATATGATATTAAAAAACAATTAATTTTGAAATTGAATTATAATTAAACCGATCATTAAGGAGTTAGAAACGTTTCAAACCAATTAGTTTTTTTAAGAAATTTAAAATTATGAGAAAATGACATGTGACAAATTCAATGAGAAGATGACATGTGGCTTTGAGTTACTTATTTATTAGGATATATATATATATATATATATATATATATATATATATATATATATATATATATATATATATATATATATATATATATATATAAAGCATGCTGATGCAACGTGCATCTATCCCATTTCCTTAAGTCCATCTTAAAAGTCCAAGCTCACATGATGGTTATGTGGGTTCCAAGCATGGAGGCGTCTCATCTCCATGGTGATATGGTATCACAACATAGTGAAATCACCCTATACATCCCTTTGTAGCCCGATCTTCATTAGCATACGAACATAGACTTTGTGACTGACTTTGCCGTATAAGCATATCTATCTAGGTAGCATGTGAACCATCACGCATGTACCACACAAAGGGAAATGAGCCTCCTTATGCATGATGATGATTATCTAGGATGCCAAAAGTATCATACTTCTCAAAATAACATCATCTTCAAAATATTTTTCATGCTATGCACAATTAATACATATACTAAGCATATTGCACATATGGAAGATGCATGCAATAAATCAACAAAACTTACACAACAAAATAGTTTTAGGGACATGTACTCCCAATAAACTCATTTGAAGGTCAAGTTAAAAGTCAACATTAATCACTATAATCGTCGTGTCTGGAAATGTTGAGTCCTAGACTTCGTCTTCTCTTTTGTCAAAGTCCCCTATGGTCCAATGTATAAAAATTAATATGTGATCTGGAAGGTGTCTCAATGACGCAAACTTAATATAAGCCTCATTTAATAGTTGAACTTATGTCTATACGATGACTAAGTTTAATTGTCTACTCTATAAATCATTTAGACGACTCATCATGTATTAACTAGCCATATAAAGATCTTACATCGTTTATTAAACCATGTTTTTACCCAAAAAGCCACGTATGTTTAAAATACATTTATCGCTAAAATCATCTTAAAATCCATATTATTCCTAGTAATGGATTTAAAATATGTCTAACTGAAAAATTTTATCTTAAATAAATACTCAATTTATTAAAATATGACAAAACTTCATAAATGGTCCCTGTGGTTTCACAGGATATCAACTTTAGTCCCTAACTTAAAAAACCTCAAGGATAGTCCTTGTGGTTTCATTTGTAGATAAAAAATGGTCCCCGAGCAATATTAAAGAACTAATTTACCCTTTTTATTTTCTTTTAGATTTTTTTAAATTAAAATTAATTCCATGAAAAACAAAAACAAAAAATAAATAAAATAAATATCCACCACCCCCACCCGAACCTCACCCCACCCCCACCCGTCCCCCTTCCCCTCTCTCTCTCTTACCTCCGGTTCCACCCTCATTCCTCTCATCTCTGTCATCTCTCTATTGCTTCACTCACCAACTCAACTCAGTGAGTTCGACTGAATCAACTCAGCCGATGATCGATCAGAGAAGGTGGTGGGTGGGGTTTTCTGCGAAGGTCTTTGGAGCTCGGAACCGGTGGTGAAAGGTGGGAACCGGCGGCTAAGTAGCCGAAAGCGGCAGTTGGAGGCGAGATGGTGAGGTACGGTTGTGGGTGTGACTGGTGCGAGATCGAGAGAAGGAGAGGGTAGGGGTTTGCACCGGAGGTTCACCAGTGCTCAGAATCGGTGTCTGAGTGGCGAAACCGGCGGTTAAGTGGTGGAATTCGGGGGTTGCATGTGGTCCTCTATAGGTTTCGACTTTGGTGGGTTGGTTGGGTTCGCAAAGGTGAGGGAAAGCGAGAAGAGATGAGGGAGAAAGAGAGGGACGACAAGGTGAATGGCGGTTAAAGTGTTTGCAGGTCGGCGGTGGCAACGGTGACGTCCGGCGAGGTGGTCAAAGAAGGTGACCGGAAATGGCGAGGAGGGAGATGGCGGTGGGCTGCTCGCTCAAGAGAGAAGTGGGCGTAAAGGGTGGGGGTGGGGGTATTTCTTATTTTTTTTCAATAAAAAATAAATTTTAGTTAAAATTGTTAAAGAAAATAAAAAGAAAATGTAAATGATATTAAAAAGGGTAAATAAGTCATTTCATATGGGTGATGGACCATTCATGATAGACTGAGTCAACTCAGCTGATGACGGATCAGAGAAGGTGGTGGGTGGGGTTTTCTACAAAAGGTCTTTGGAGCTCGGAACCGGTGGTGAAAGGTGGGAACCGGCGGCTAAGTAGCTGGAAGCGGTAGTTGGAGGCGAGGTGGTGAGGTACGATTGTGGGTGTGACTGGTGCGAGATCGAGAGAGGGAGAGGGTAGGGGTTTGCACTGGAGGTTCACCAGTGCTCAGAATCGATGTCTGAGTGGCAAGAGCCGGCGGTTAAGTGGTGGAATTCAGGGGTTGCAGGTGGTCCTCTGTGGGTTTCGACTTTGGTGGGTTGGTTGGGTTTGCATAGGTGAAGGAAAGCGAGAAGAGATGAGGGAGAAAGAGAAGGACGACGATGTGAATGGCGGTTCAAGTGTTTGCAGGTCGGCGGTGGCAACGGTGACGTCCGGTGAGGTGGTCAAAGAAGGTGACCGGAAATGGTGAGGATGGAGATGGCGGTGGGCTGCTTGCTCAAGAGAGAGGTGGGCGTATTTCTTTTTTTTTTTTCAATAAAAAATAAATTTTAGTTAAAATTGTTAAAGAAAATAAAAAGAAAATGTAAATGATATTAAAAAGGGTAAATAAGTCATTTTATATGGGTGATGGACCATTCATGATAGTAAATTGAAACCATAGGGACTATCCTTGAGGTTTTTTAAAGTTAGGGACTAAAGTTGAGTTTCTGTGAAACCACATGGACCATTTATGAAGTTTTGTATTAAAATATTGAAATTTATTTAATATAAAATTAAAACTAATTTTATTTGAAATTATATTTCTAAAATCCGTATCACTTAGTGGGTTTAATTTTAAATCACATTAGACCTTTAACTAAGCTCACCTAAAATAAGTGTTAGGTGAAGATTTTGTTCAAAGATTAGTTGGTAGTTTGTTCAAACTTTGGTTGGTGAAGCCTTTTTTTGTCAAAGTTTGGTGAAGCTTTTTCTAAATTGGCTAGTAAACTAAAGCCTATATAAAGGGCAGTATAACACAATACAATATGTACCACACCACACAAAAAACACAGGAGCAATATACATTCCTAGTTATCCGCCGTGGACGTAGGTCATTTTTGGACCGAACCACGTTAAATTCTTGTGTTCTTAATTTGTGAGCTGAGTGTGTGAGTTTAGTGTTCGTATGCTAAGTGTCTTGATCCTAACAAGTGGTATCAGAGCCTTGGTATAGCTCCAGAGAGTGATTTTCTGTTTTTGGATCGAAAATTTTTTGTCTCAAAAACGATTTTGGTTTACGCCGTTGGAAAGGTCTCGTTCCGCAGATTCCGAAAATATATTTTTTGGATTTTTTCGACCACCGGAAGACCTCCAAATCGCCGGTCAAACGTTCGCCGGAATAGTGACCGAAGAAACCAGATCGCTGGAGAAGACGACACTGTAGCGCCGGAGTCCGCTGGAGAAGACGACACTGTAGCACCGGAGTTTCGCCGGAGAAGACGATACTGTAGCGGTACTGTAGCGACACTGTAGCGGTACACTATAGCGACACTGTAGCGGTACTGTAGCAAATTTTGAAAAACAGTCCCTGAAGTTCCAGAAATTGCAAAACAGGTCCCTGGAGTTCCAAATATTGCAAAACAGGTCCCTGAAGTTCCAGAAATTGCAAAACAGGTCCCTGGAGTTCCAGATATTGCAAAACAGGTCCCTAAATTTCTAGAAATTACAGTTTAGCCCCTGAACTTTCAGAAAATTGCAGTTTAGCCCCCAAACTTTCAAAAAATTGCTGTTTAGCCCCCAAACTCTCAGAAAATTGCTGTTTAGCCCCCAAACTTTCAGAAAGTTGCTGTTTAGCCCCCGAACTTTCAGAAAATTACAGTTTAGCCCCCTGAACTTTCAGAAAATTGCAGTTTAGCTCCTGAATTTCAAAAGAATTGCATTTTCACCCTTAACTTCTGAAAGAAAATTGCATTTTGTCCGTTAAAATGGCTGAAGACGGTAAAATCAAGATTGACAAGTTTGATGGAACCGATTATGGATTTTGGAAGATGCAAATTGAAGATATGTTGTATCAGAAAAGTTTGCATTTGCCTATGTTGGGCGAACAACCAGATGACATGTATGATGAAGATTGGAAGTTGTTGGATCGACAAGCCTTGGGTGTAGTTAGGCTTTCATTGGCAAAGAGTGTTGCATATAACATTGTCAATGAAACAACTACTTATGGAGTATTTAAGGCTTTGTCCAACATGTACGAGAAGCCGTCCGCTTCAAACAAAGTGTTCCTCATCAAACAACTGGTTAACACCAAGATGAAGGAAGGCATGTTGGTTACCGCTCACATAAACGAGTTTAACTCGATTATTTCTCGTTTAGCCTCAGTTGCAATAAAATTTGAAGATGAAGTACAAGCGCTCCTCCTTTTATCATCTTTGCCCGACAGTTGGTCAGGCACAGTCACAGCTGTTAGTAGTGCATCTGGCACTACCAAACTCACTTTCGAGAGTATTCGTGACTTAATTGTAAATGAAGATATCAGACGGAGAAGCAATGGTGAGACTTCTAGTTCTAGTTCTATATTGCATACAGAAAGTAGAGGAAGAAAAAACGTAAGAGGACGTGGTCGAGGCAGATCAAAGTCCAGAAAAAGAGGCCAGTAAAAAACCAGAAAAGACATTGAATGCTGGAATTGCAAAGAAAAAGGTCACTTTAGAAGCCAATGCCCAAAACCACAAGCGGAAAAGAAAGAAGTAAACAATGTATCCTCTGAAGAATCAGGAGATTTTCTCATATGTTGTGTTGAGAATTCAGCAGAATCCTGGATTATGGATTCAGGTGCTTCTTTCCATGCCGTCTCATGCCCAGATATGGTCAAGAACCTACAAACAGGTGCTCTTGGCAAAGTTCGTTTGGCTGATGATCAAGTGCTTGATATTACAGGTATGGGAGACGTAAATTTGAAGACCTCCTTAGGAACCACGTGGACATTGAAAGATGTCAGGGTTATCCCAAACTTAAGGAGAAAGTTGATTTCAGTTGGTAAGTTGGATGATGAAGGGTTTGATGTTCACTTTGGGGGGGGACAATGGAAAGTGATCAAAGGCAACTTGGTGATTGCCAAAGGAAAGAAGAAAGGCACTCTATACATGGTAGAGATACCTAGTGATGGTGTTCATGCCGTAACCACAAATCCGAGTCCATCTAATTTATGGCACCAACGACTCGGACACATGAGCAATAAGGGATTGAAGATGTTGGCTCAGAAAGGGAAGTTTCCAGACTTGAAGAAAGTTGAAACTGAATTTTGTGAATCTTGTGTTCTCGGGAAACAAAAGCGGGTTACTTTTGTAAAGACGGGGAAGACACCGAAAGCTCAGAAGTTGGAGCTTGTTCACTCGGATGTATTTGGACCAACACCAGTTTCATCCCTAGGAGGCAAAAACTACTATGTAACCTTTATTGATGATTCAACACGCAAGGTATGAGTCTATTTTCTTAAAAATAAATCTGATGTATTTGATACTTTTAAGATATGGAAATCTGCTGTTGAAAATGAAACTGATTTGAAGATAAAATGCCTGAAGTCGGATAATGGTGGTGAATACATAAGCAAGGAGTTTGTTGACTATTGTGCCAAGCAAGGGATAAAGATGATCAAACAGTCCCAGGAACCCCTCAGCAGAATGGTGTAGCTGAGAGAATGAATAGAACTCTGAATGAAAGGGCTAGAAGCATGAGGTTGAATGCTGGTTTACCAAAGACATTCTGGGCTGATGCAGTTAACACTGCAGCCTACTTGATCAACCGTTCACCGTGTGTTCCCTTGGATTTTAAATTGCCAGAAGAAATGTGGCAAGGGAAGGAAGTAAGTCTCAAACACCTAAAAGTCTTTGGTTGTACTGCTTACAGTTTATTAAAAGATGGTGACAGGGATAAACTTGATTCAAAGACCAAGAAGTGCACATTCATTAGTTATGGGTCAGACGAAATGGGGTACAGGCTTTGGGATAGTGAAAGTAGAAAGATAATCCGAAGCAAGAATGTCACCTTTAACGAAGCTGAGTTATATAAAGACAGAAACAACAAAAGTCCAGAAGTTCAGAAGGAGTATGTTGAGTTTGAAGGTGTTGGAAAGAAGAAAGAAGCTCTAGTCGAAATCCCTGAATCTGGGGATGATTCAACTGACAGTGGGAGCTCAGGGGATAATTCCAGTAATGATTCTGAAGATGAAGAAACTAGTCCTCCAACTCCAGAATCCCTAGCCACACCTCAAGTTCAACCAAGAAGATCTTCCAGAATCATCAGACCACCACAAAGATACTCACCATCTGTCAACTACATTCTTTTGACAGAAAATGGTGAACCCCAGTGTTACTCTGAAGCTAAGAGGTTAAAAGATTCATTGCAGTGGGAGCTAGCAATGAAAGATGAAATGAAGTCGCTTAAGAAGAACAAGACCTGGCTTCTAACGAAGCTTCCATCCGGGAAGAAGGCTCTTCAAAACAAATGGGTTTTCAGGGTCAAGGACGAACATGATGGTACCAAACGGTACAAAGCAAGATTAGTAGTCAAGGGCTTTCAACAGAAAGAGGGAATCGATTTCAATGAAATATTCTCTCCAGTAGTGAAGATGACCACTATCAGACTTGTTCTCAGCATTGTAGCAGCAGAAGGTTTGCATCTAGAGCAGCTAGATGTCAAGACAGCTTTTCTACATGGTGACCTAGATGAAGAAATTTACATGACTCAACCAGAGGGTTTTCAGATTAAAGGCAAAGAAAACTTGGTGTGTAAATTGAAGAAGAGCTTGTATGGTCTGAAACAAGCGCCCAGACAATGGTATTTGAAGTTTGATAACTTCATGAGAAGAGTTGGTTACAAGAGATGTGACAATGACCATTGTTGTTATATCAAGAAGTTTAAGGGTTCTTATATCATTCTACTACTCTATGTAGATGATATGTTGATTACAGGCTCAGACATGATAGAGATCAAGAAGTTAAAGAAGCAAATGTCTGAAGAATTCGAGATGAAAGACTTGGGAGCTGCAAACCAAATACTCGGGATGAGTATTTTCAGAAACAAAGAAGATGGCTCTTTGACACTCTCTCAAGAGAAATACATTGAGAAAGTATTAGAGAAATTCAGCCTTAAAGATGCCAAGATCAGAAGTACACCTTTGGGAAGTCACTTTAAGCTTTCTAAAGTTCAGTCACCCAAATCAGATGAAGACAAGAAAGAAATGGCTAAAGTACCTTATGCATCTGCAGTTGGTAGTCTCATGTATGCAATGGTATGCACGAGACCAGATATTGCACATGCAGTGGGAGTTGTTAGTCGGTTTATGTCTAATCCAGGGAGAGAACATTGGGAAGCAGTTAAATGGCTGCTAAGATATCTGAAGGGGACTTCAAAAATGGCATTGCATTTTAAAGGGAAAGATGTCATTCTGAAGGGTTTTGCAGATGCAGACCTTGGTGGTTGCAAAGACTCATACAAAAGCACTACCGGGTGTGTCTTTACAGTAGGAGGCACTGCAGTAAGTTGGATGTCTAAACTCCAGAAAAGTGTTGCCCTTTCAACCAAAGAAGCAGAGTATATGGCAGTTGCTGAAGCAAGCAAAGAGCTTATATGGTTGAAGAACTTTCTCGAAGAACTTGGCAAGGAACAAGTTGATTGTGCACTGTTTTGTGATAATCAAAGTGCAATACACCTTGCAAAGAATCCTGTCTTCCATTCGAAGACAAAGCACATACAGCTGAGATATCACTTCATCAGAGAAAAAATTAATGATGGTACTCTGAAGTTGAAGAAGATCAAAGGAACTGAAAATCCAGCTGATATGTTGACTAATGTTGTTACCTTAGAGAAGTTGAAGCTCTGCATAGCTTTAACTAGCCTTCAGGTAAATTGAAGAGAAGGCCAGGGTAACTAGGAAAGAGCTAAGATCAAAAGTGTTTTTTGGAATGCACAGTTGAAGCACAGGTGGAAATTGTTCCGTGGCTTCAAGTGAGGGATTGAAGAATTGTTGCAACAATTGGATGATAGAGAAAGACTACGTTGTTCAAAATCTTCAAGTGGGAGATTGTTAGGTGAATATTTTATTCAAAGATTAGTTGGTAGTTTGTTCAAACTTTGGTTGGTGAAGCCTTTTTTTGTCAAAGTTTGGTGAAGCTTTTTCTAAATTGGCTAGTAAACTAAAGCCTATATAAAGGGCAGTATAACACAATACAATATGTACCACACCACACAAAAAACACAGAAGCAATATACATTCCTAGTTATCCGCCGTGGACATAGGTCATTTTTGGACCGAACCACGTTAAATTCTTGTGTTCTTAATTTGTGAGCTGAGTGTGTGAGTTTAGTGTTCGTATGCTAAGTGTCTTGATCCTAACAATAAGATATCTAGTACGCGTGGTTAGTGCATTGGTCTAAGATATTGCCTAATGGTGAATAAGTTCAAACGAAACAGTCCATATCCAAATTTAAGTTAACCCAACATAAATACAAAAGCCCAAAGAAAACCTAGGTGGAATTTGGCCCACCAGCATTACATGGTACCCTACCCCACAATCTCAATTTCGTAACAGCTCCATCGCCAGCCCTTTTCCCGCGACGACGGCATGCT
The DNA here is from genome assembly GCA_023525715.1 of Cichorium intybus. Lineage (NCBI taxonomy): Eukaryota > Viridiplantae > Streptophyta > Magnoliopsida > Asterales > Asteraceae > Cichorium > Cichorium intybus. Next base: position 28,585,053 of record CM042010.1, on the reverse strand, counting down.
GCCGTTACTCCACCCTGCTCCACGCCTTAGCTCCGACAGTACCTTCGCCTCCGGCGATGTCGAGATATCCTAGTCGGTCTCGATTTTTGCACACCCACATCCCATAACATTCCTGTTTTCTGGCGACCCAACTATTTCAGTGGCACACTCTTCTTCCGGCGATGACTAGGCACCTTGTTTCCTCATCCACCGGAACTCAACTTGACCCTCAAGTTCCAGTCACCACCTCCTTCTCCGACAGTGCTTATAACTCCGGTTGGATCCCTGAAGCTTGGAAACCCATAAAAGTTCTCACCGTCGAGTGCATGTCAAGCATCTGATAGCCAAAGATAGCTTGGAGCATTGTCGGAATCTCGACCCAAGATTACTCCCCGCCAATACACCACCGGAGTTCGTATGCACATACAACACCCCCTTCCAGTCAAGCTTCGATCTCCTTCCTTTGAACCATTGTTAAGATCACCGGACACTTACCAAGGCAAACCCTAACTTGTCCCCCCGTTACCTCCGCTTCACGAGAGTTCAAATGAGTGCTGAGCTTTCGGTTGGAGAACGATGAACTCGGCCTCCCGATGCACCACACACACCTGCTCACAGCCATGCATCGCCTTGAAGCTTCACCGGGGCTCTCGACCATGAGCATCAGCCACACAAACGACGGGGAGGGGTTGAGGTCTCCTCTATACGACTCTCTCATCTTTCACCCTTGTCCCTCTCTCTCTCTAACCTTCATTCTCTATCGGTCTATCCTTTCCTTCGATTGCTACAGGTACAAATATAATAGAATGTCTGGAAATACAAGACAACTCATCAATGCAAAACTTGATTTCTAGTTATTAGCATTTAACCCCTCTAGTTTGAAATTGTACAACTCAGGTCCTTTTGTAATCCACACAATAACTTTGCAAGCATACTATTACTAGCTCATCTTTATCATCCAGGTATTTTTCTAGTATCATTATTTTATACAAAATTACCTGGCTACCCCTTAAAAATCTATGTGCTAAACTAATCATAACATAGTCTATCTCCATTTAAAATTTACGAAATTGCCCTTCTAAATCAATATGTATGAATAATCAAAATGTTAATATGATGAATAAGTGTATAAATTATTATTGTAAGAAATATAAATGTTTAATATTTGCATAAAGTAGCAAATGACTTATACAACATCACTCATTTATGGTTCTTCATTTATGGTTAATTAATTTCTAGATTTATTTTAAAATTTCAAAAATTTTATTTACTAATTTAGGCTAAATTACTCTAACCTCGTAACACGGATGCTACAATTATTCAGCCCTTAAAAATGATTCCGTCCTCGGAATCACCAATAAGGAATAATGTGACCATATTCCAAAATTCAAACCATATTTTAAAAGGAATTAGGTAGGTTAAGTTCACTAACGCATACACATTAAGGTGTTGCTAAACCATCTTAAGCCGATATTTCTCCAATTGAAAAAATATGTACTTATGTATTTTCAACATAAATATGATTTGACACAACATCCCTTCTATTGGGATATTTTGGTTGTGACGTAGTGAAGACTTGATGGATTCCGAAGTCGTCCACTCCGAATGTAGATATGTATGAAGATACCGAAGTTTGTTATGTCTGTTTTACTTTTTGGTGCACGTTGCATGGTCAGATCGTACATAGTACACTAACATGCAGTACACGTCTTAGGTCAGATAGTGGTGCGATACGCATTTGTGCTATATTTCCTTTTTGTTAGTACTATTGTCCCCTTGATTTAGTATATATATCAGGGTGGAATACCAGGTCGATAAGTGTAAGACCCGTTCCGCCGAGTCGCGGCCCGAAGAAATCCGCGATGCGGCTTTTGGAAGAATCTAGAATCGCGTAGGATTTGTACGCGCGGCGCGGTTCGAAAGAATCCGCGGCGCGGTGCGCCGCAGTCATGGAAAAACCCTAATTCGGATTTAAACGCCTATAAAAAGGACCCCAGCCCTAGGGTTCATGTTTTTGGAGAGTTTCTAGAGTAGAGGTGTCTGGTTTCGGCAGATACTCTTTGGTCTCGAGGTGTTGAACGATTTGGGAGATTAGAAGAAGGAGATCTACGCGGGAGAAGGTTTAGAACGGATCGTGGGCATCACTCCGTCCTTCAGAAGTAAGGTAAGAAGATTTACTCTTCTGACTTTCCTTTTTATCCCGTCATATGGTGTTACCAGTTGGTTTGTAGCTTTAGACGATTTGTAGCCCTTAGGGTTTGGACCAAGGACATGCATGGACTTGCATGTCCATTAGGAAGTGACCTTAGGGTAGTTCCTGATCCCAGGAAGGGTGTAGAAAGGAACCCTAGCCGATTGATGTACTGTTAATCGCTGAAAAACATTTTGGAATGTTACGAGCCGCGACGCGGACTGGCTATGTCAGCGGCGCGGACTCGGCTGAAACCCCGTAATTATTTCGATGATAGCCGCGGCGCGTAGGATGAGGTGCCACGCCGCGGCGAGCGACTGTTTGACCAGGAACTTAGTTTTGACCACGGTTTGATGGCAAATAGTGAGTCTAACCTTTAGACAGATCTGTAAGAGCCTAGTCAGTAATTGATATGTTGTGTGTGTGTGGGATTTAGGTGTGTGGACGAGCTAAGTGGGGATATTAGAGAATATCTGTGCGGTTTCGAATCAGGTGAGTATCCTCACCTTACTATATGATGTTGCATGTTAGGCATCTTGTGTGTTATTTACAGTTATATGATTTGCTCTATATCTGTGGTTATTTGTTGTTGGGCTCAGTACTGATGCGTGTCCCCTCGTAGCTGTTGTATGGCGAGTTGGACTATTGTCTTGTCCCATAGCTGTTGTATGATGGGCTGGGCCATAACCGGGAACCCATAGCTGTTGTATGATGGGTAGAACCGCCCCGTGTCCATAGCTGTTGTATGATGGACGCCCGTAGCTGTTGTATGGCGGGTAGGGTTGGGTCGTTCTCGGGGACGGGTTGTTTAATGTGTGGGCATGTATGGTAATTTGTGGACTCACTAAGCTTTAAGCTTACCCGTTGTTTTTATAATATTTCAGGTAAATCGATTGACAAAGGGAAGGGCAAGGCGTGACGGCGGCGCATCGCATACAAGAAAATTTATGTTAATGAATTATGTTATGATTTTCCATTGTTTCCGCTGTTGGTTTAATAAATAGGTCGAACGGATCTACTTTTGGAATAAATGTTTTTATTGGAACCTTGATAATGAATGAATTTTAGAAATTTTGAAATTGGGGCGTTACAAATTGGTATCAGAGCCTTGGTTTGAGGGATTTGGATGAACTGTATTGGGAATCCAAACTCAAACTTAGGACTGAGCGATTTTGTTAAGAAAATATTTTTGGAAGGTTAAATTAAAGTAAAAGAAGATGGGATGCGAACCGTCAGCCGAGCTCAAGTAAGTTTTGTGATTCCCAATTACCCATGCCAAGTTTGTGTTATGTGATAAAATGTATTGTGCTAGGATGTAAAGCTGCCTGGATAATATACTCTGTAGACTGTTTTTGTACCATATGTGCTGCTTTGGAATTTTATGCTACTGTCGTTAGGTTGCTTAGTGAATGCTGGTAGGTTATATACAATTAGGGTAAGATAGCCTAAGAATTCTTGGTCTGGCCTTACTGGCTGTTCCTTGTTTGGTTGTGACTTTAGGGTAGATCAGTTATTCAAACGTCTATCTTATTCCTGATTGTGTACGGCTGTGCGTCCGTGAGGTGACTCGACGACATTAGCAATAGTTCTCTTAAGCACGTGTGAGATGGAGAGTTAGATCAAAAGATTAGGCACCACGGTGCATGACCACATGAGTCAAAGGAAATGGTTTAGTGTGAGTGACGTTTTAGGAGGATGGTTGACGAACTTGGAACAAGGGCGAATAGGTGTGGAAGGTAGTACCAGGCCAGTATTACCGAAAGCACATGATTCACGCTTGAGTCAAGAGTAGTCAAACAAAGTCCTAAAAAGTCAAGTAGTTGGATAGATAGGAGTGACCCGAGTATTGATATTAGAAACTGTTGCGCATTTCAGAATGGCAGTCACTCGAAGTAACGGTGGACCAGATGCGGGTGCCTCGAGTGGGGGAGGACCGACTGATGAGAATCTCCGTAACCTGATAGCGGAGGAGGTTTCGCGGGAAGTGTTGGCTGCGATACCTCAGTTCTTTGGTACGATTAAGGCTGAGCTATGGGCAATGCTCGAGGAACGACTGGCTACTCAGGGCACGTCACGTGCGAGGGATGCAAGTTATAAGGACTTTTCAGCTTGTTCGCCTCCGATGTTCGATGGGGGCAGGGATCCGATTGTTAGCATGCGGTGGATTTCCGCAGTGGAGGGTGCTTTCCGCACATGTTCCTGTCATGAGAACTCCAAGGTAACGTTTGCGGCGAACCTTTTAAGAGAGGGTGCGAAAGATTGGTGGGAGATACGAACGAAAGATCTCACTCCTGCTCAGTTGGATGCCATTACATGGCCGCAGTTTAAGGAACAGTTCAAATTGGAGTATGTTCCACAGGTGGAAATGGAACGTTTGGCGCAGGAGTACCTAAATCTGACCCAGACTACTGAGACGGTGACGGAAATCACCAAGAAGTTTAATGAACGGGCACTCTTCTGTCCAGAGTTTGCGGCAACCGAGCGCATGAGGATGACCCGATACTTGGTAATGCTTCGCACAGACATTCGGGAATTTGTGTCTGCTGCTAGGCACCAAACTCTTACTGATATGATAGCGGCCGCTCGGGCCCGAGAGTTGGAACTGGAAACCCAACAAAAGCAGAAGCATCCGGCGCCTGCTCAGACTCAGCAGGTGTCCAAGAAATTTCGAGGGGCAGATCAGGGAAAGCAAGGGCAAAGGAGCCAGGGTAAGTGTGGTAAATGTGGAAGGAATCATGAAGGGCGTTGCTGGGTGCTAATATGTCATAAGTGTGGAAAGGAGGGCCACTATGCTAAAGATTGTCGGCAAGAGGTCAAGATTTGTTTTAATTGTAACCAAGTGGGCCACTTCAAGGCCCAATGTCCCCGTCTGACTCAGGGAGTGGTTCAGAATCCGGCACCCACTACACTCCGGATTACCGATGGTAGGCAGGGGAAAGGGGAAGCCCCTAAGACCAAGGGTCGAGCATTCGTCATGACCGCCGAGGAGGCACAGGATGCGCCCGACGTCGTCACGGGTACTCTTTCTTTACTTGCCTCGTGTTTGTGGTGTGTGTAATTAAAATGTCTATTATGCTTTGATTAGGAACATTCTTAGTCAACTCTACGCCTACCTTTGCACTATTTGATTCGGGTGCTAGTCATTCTTTTGTGTCTGCCGCGTTGGGAAAGAGTTTCGGTATTGCTTTAGGAACTCTTCATCAGCCGTTAGAAGTGGAAATCGCGGATGATAAAACCGTGCAAGCGACTAGTGTTTATCGGGGATGCGAAGTCGTGATTCAAGGAATAAAGTTTTCGATCGATCTCATCCCTATACCGTTGAGTGACTCCCGAGTCACATCGGTATGGATTGGATGGGTCAGCACGAATCATGGATCGATTGTAAGAACAAGCGAGTGTGGATTCACACCCCAAGTGGGGGAGAGCTGGTTGTGCAGGGCGAGAGAAAGAATCGAGGTGCAGTTTTCTGTTTAGCTGCTAGGGCACGCAGACATTTTCAGCATGGAGGTTCGGGATTTGTGGCTTATGTTGTAGACACATGAGAAAGGAAGCCATAGCAGAAAGCAGGTGATATACCAGTGGTTCGGGATTTTCCTGATGTTTTTCCCGAGGACCTGCCTGGCGTGCCGCCAGAGAGACAGGTGGAATTTAAGATCGACTTAACTCCCGGTGCAGCTCCGATAGCCAAAGCACCGTATCGTCTTGCGCCTCCGGAGATGCTGGAGTTGTCTATTCAACTTCGAGAATTATTAGATAAGGGATTTATTCGACCCAGTTGCTGGCCATGGGGAGCGCCTATTTAGTTTGTTAAGAAAAAGGATGGTTCCAACAGGATGTGTATAGATTATCGTGAGTTGAATAAGCTTACGGTGAAGAATCGATATCTATTGCCTCGCATCGACGACTTATTTGACCAACTGCAGGGCGCTTCGTGGTTTTCAAAAATTGATTTGCGGTCAGGTTACCATCAAATGCGAGTTCGGGAGGAAGACATCCCGAAAACGGCTTTTCGAACGAGGTACGGCCACTTCGAGTTTGTAGTAATGCCGTTTGGACTGACCAATGCACCTGCAGCTTTTATGGACTTAATGAATCGGGTGTGTCGACCGATGTTGGATCGGTCAGTTATAGTTTTCATTGACGACATCTTAGTCTACTCTCGGAGTAGGGAACAACATGAACAACACTTAAAGGAAGTATTAGAGACCTTAAGGAAGGAGAAGCTTTATGCAAAATTATCCAAGTGTGACTTTTGGCTACGGGAGGTTCAGTTTTTGGGTCACATTGTAAATGAGCAAGGAATCATGGTAGACCCGGCTAAGGTGGAGGCCGTGATGCGGTGGGAGGTTCCGAAGACTCCCTCGGAGATTAGAAGTTTCTTGGGTCTGGCTGGTTATTATCGTCGTTTCATCCAAGACTTCTCAAAGGTTGCAGTACCTTTGACCCGGCTGACTAAGAAAAATGCCGCTTTTCGGTGGGGTGAGGAGCAGCAGCAGGCTTTTGAGACTTTGCGGCGGAAATTGTGTGAAGCTCCGGTTTTGACTTTGCCTGAGGGCATGGAGGATATGGTAGTTTATTGCGATGCATCAATCTCGGGATTGGGGACAGTCTTGATGCAACGAGGCAGGGTGATTGCTTACGCCTCACGACAGTTGAAGCCCCATGAAACTAACTACCCTACTCATGATTTGGAATTGGGAGCGGTGGTCTTCGCTCTCAAGATTTGGAGACACTATTTGTATGGAGTGAAGTGCACCATTTTCACGGACCACAAGAGTTTGAAGTACCTGATGGATCAGGCAAACCTCAATATGAGACAGAGAAGATGGTTGGATGTATTAAAAGACTATGATTGTGAGATACACTACCACCCTGGAAAGGCCAATGTGGTAGCGGATGCGTTAAGTCGTAAGGCTTCGAGTGCACCCCTTCGGGGCGTTTGTCTAAGGATGACAATTGTGACACCGCTGCTTGAACTGATTAGGAATGCCCAGGTGGAAGCAAGCAAGAGCGAGAATCAGAAAAGTGAGAGGATTGTGGGTCAGTTGGCAGCTATGGTCAAAGATAGTAGGGATTTGTTGACTTGTCACGAGAGGATTTGGGTACCGAAGCTGGGCGAGGTTCGTCAAACCCTATTGGAGGAGGCGCATAAATCCAGGTTCTCTATCCACCCTGGAGCGACTAAAATGTATAGGGATCTGCGTGAATATTATTGGTGGCCAGGTATGAAGAGGGAAGTAGCTGAGTTTGTCGAAAGATGCATGACCTGTCGTAGGGTCAAGGCCGAGCACCAACGGCCTCATGGTAGATTGCAGCCCCTTGAGATCCCAGAATGGAAATGGGAGCATATCACAATGGATTTCATCACGAAGTTGCCAAGAACCCCTCGACATATGGACACTATTTGGGTTATCGTGGATAGGTTGACCAAAAGTGCTCATTTCCTCCCCATCCAAGAGACTTACTCTGCAAAGGAATTGGCTAAGGTCTTCACAGATGAGATTATCTCTCGGCATGGTATACCGGTCTCGGTGATATCCGACCGGGATGTCCGGTTTACGTCTAGGTTTTGGAAGAAGTTTCATGAGGAATTAGGCACTCGCCTTCATTTCAGCACAGCATATCATCCTCAGACGGATGGGCAGAGTGAAAGGACGATTCAAACGCTGGACGATATGCTTAGGGCATGTGTCATCGATTTTGGTGGGAGTTGGGATTCCCATCTCCCTTTAGCTGAGTTTTCTTACAATAACAGTTATCATGCGAGCATTGGCAGAGCTCCCTTTGAAATGTTGTATGGAAGAAAGTGTCGGACACCTATTTGCTGGGGCGAAGTTGGCCAGCAGGTATTGGGTAGTACAGAGGTGGTGGTCAAGACAACTGAGTTAATTCAGAAGGTTCGGGAGAGATTGTTAACCGCACAAAGCCGACAGAAAAGTTATGCGGATAGGCGACGGTCCGATCTCGAGTTTCAGGTCGGGGATTATGTTCTTCTAAAGGTGTCACCTTGGAAGGGAGTTATTCGTTTTAGGAAGCGAGGGAAGCTTGGCCCTAGGTATATTGGACCATATCGAATTGTCGCCCGTGTTGGTGAGGTAGCTTACCGGTTGGAGCTGCCCGAACAGCTTAGTCAGATTCACGACACGTTCCACGTTTCGCAGCTCAGAAAGTGCGTGACTGAGGAATCCACAATAGTACCTTTGGAGGATATTCAATTAAATGAACGTCTAAATTATGTGGAGCGACCAATTGCCATCATTGAAAAGAAGATAAAGACTTTACGGAATAAAACAATAGGATTAGTTAAGGTTCAGTGGCAGCATCCAAAAGGGTCCGAATGGACTTGGGAACCGGAGGAGGAAATGCGGAGGCATTATCCAGAATTATTTACCGGCACGGATTTCGGGGACGAAATCCAGTTAAGTGGGGGAGAATTGTAAGACCCGTTCCGCCGAGTCGCGGCCCGAAGGAATCCGCGGCGCGGCTTTTGGAAGAATCTAGAATCGCGTAGGATTTGTACGCGCGGCGCGGTTCTAAAGAATCTGCGGCGCGGTGCGCCGCAGTCATGGAAAAACCCTAATTCGGATTTAAACGCCTATAAAAAGGACCCCAGCCCTAGGGTTCGTGTTTTTGGAGAGTTTCTAGAGTAGAGGTGTCTGGTTTCGGCAGATACTCTTTGGTCTCGAGGTGTTGAAGGATTTGGGAGATTAGAAGAAGGAGATCTACGCGGGAGAAGGTTTTGAACGGATCGTGGGCATCACTCCGTCCTTCAGAAGTAAGGTAAGAAGATTTACTCTTCTGACTTTCCTTTTTATCCCGTCATATGGTGTTACCAGTTGGTTTGTAGCTTTAGACGATTTGTAGCCCTTAGGGTTTGGACCAAGGACATGCATGGACTTGCATGTCCATTAGGAAGTGACCTTAGGGTAGTTCCTGATCCCAGGAAGGGTGTAGAAAGGAACCCTAGCCGATTAATGTACTGTTAATCGCTGAAAAACATTTTGGAATGTTATGAGCCGCGACGCGGACTGCCTATGTCAGCGGCGTGGACTCGGCTGAAACCCCGTAATTATTTCGATGATAGCCGCGGCGCGTAGGATGAGGTGCCACGCCGCGGCGAGCGACTGTTTGACCAGGAACTTAGTTTTGACCACGGTTTGATGGCAAATAGTGAGTCTAACCTTTAGACAGGTCTGTAAGAGCCTAGTCAGTAATTGATATGTTGTGTGTGTGTGGGATTTAGGTGTGTGGACGAGCTAAGTGGGGATATTAGAGAATATCTGTGCGGTTTCGAATCAGGTGAGTATCCTCACCTTACTATATGATGTTGCATGTTAGGCATCTTGTGTGTTATTTACAGTTATATGATTTGCTCTATATCTGTGGTTATTTGTTGTTGGGCTCAGTACTGATGCGTGTCCCCTCGTAGCTGTTGTATGGCGAGTTGGACTATTGCCTTGTCCCATAGCTGTTGTATGATGGGCTGGGCCATAACCGGGAACCCATAGCTGTTGTATGATGGGTAGAACCGCCCCGTGTCCATAGTTGTTGTATGATGGACGCCCGTAGCTGTTGTATGGCGGGTAGGGTCGGGTCGTTCTCGGGGACGGGTTGTTTAATGTGTGGGCATGTATGGTAATTTGTGGACTCACTAAGCTTTAAGCTTACCCGTTGTTTTTATAATATTTCAGGTAAATCGATTGACAAAGGGAAGGGCAAGGCGTGACGGCGGCGCATCGCATACAAGAAAATTTATGTTAATGAATTATGTTATGATTTTCCATTGTTTCCGCTGTTGGTTTAATAAATAGGTCGAACGGATCTACTTTTGGAATAAATGTTTTTATTGGAACCTTGATAATGAATGAATTTTAGAAATTTTGAAATTGGGGCGTTACAATAAGCTTAGAGTTAAGAATACCATATCCTTCAAGCGTTACTCATCTATTGATTTGGAGCACGACTCTCATGTATTCTCGGTAGTCAATCTCGCGCTATCTCGTTGGTATAGCGCCGAGATAGCGGTTCTCGGAGTTAGGCCTAGATAGCAATGGAAATCTCGGTTAGTGATCTCGCTGGCGAGATTAGCGCCGAGATTGTCCGAGATTTGAGGCCGAGATTATCCGAGATTGTTAGGAGAAGTGTTTTATGTGACATTTTTATGTAATTATCCATGTTTGACACTTTGACACTTTTCATATTAGAATACTATTCATGTTTTATGTGACATTTTCATGTAACTTTTTGTGATATTAATTCTACGCAGTACTAATAGTCTAAAAGTAACAATACAAAAACAACCGCTATACCACCGCGATAACCGCTAAATCAAATATCGTTAGGTGACCGCTATTAGGTTTAGGACCGCGATAACCGCATAGCATGTATTCTTACTCAAATTTAATCTAAGCATTCGACACTATGTTTATCAATCCTTATATTGCTTGATTGTTTGCTTGCTTGTTTGTTTTGCCATTTCGTGTTGATTAAAGAGTTATCAAGTAATATCAGAGCGGGTTCATATCTAAACGTTTTTGAGAACTTTTTCATTCCATCTTTCGATTTCTAGATCTAGTCTTCCATAATCAACAGGTTATTCTCATACGTTTTCTGTTTTGATTCGTTTATTTTTGACTTGATATCAATGGCAAATCTAAATGTGAATTCTCTCATGATAAATTACGTCAACATGATTGGTTTAGCAAACAAAGCACCAGTTCTTATGTCGGAACATTATGATCAATGGGTTGATCGGATGGAAGACTATCTCACGGGTATTGATGAAGACTTATGGAGATCTGTGATCAATGGTTCCTACGTCAATGTTCAAGGAGACGTTGGTGAAAACGAAGCCATTATTGCTGCCAATAAAAAGATGATCGACAATGATAAAAGGGTTATGAGGGAGTTAAGGAGTGGACTTCTTCCCACCTTGTATCACCATGTTCGCAGTGCTAAGTCAACTAAGGAAAGTTGGGACCGATTATCCCCAATGTTTCTGAACTCGCTATTCAATACTCATTCGGCCGACTGGGGAGTAGCGAGCACTCGGATTACTCGGAGAGTACTCGGGGAGTACTCAGATTGGATAATTTAAATTATTTTTAAGGAAATTATATATATGTCAAAAATTATAAGTTGATTGAATTTCATAGCATATTTAGTGGAAAAATCAATAAAAAGATACAAGTTCAAATGTTAACTATTTCTAAAATCAATATTCATTAGTTAATATTAGAGTAATCATTTAACCATTAGTTGTTTTTTTGTTTCTCTATCAAATTTACATTAAATTTAACAAAATTAAAATTAAACAATGTTTAACAAATAACTAAATATATGATATATGTTAGAATTTTAATTAACAATTATAATTATTTATTTTTTCTAAAAAAAAGTGAAAATTACCGATTTTTACCGAGTTTGACCCGAGTACCATAGTTGTTAAACTCGTACGAGTCACGAGTCGACTCGTACGAGTCGAGTCAAATAAAACCCAAAAAGAGTCGACTCATAGGACTGACTCGTTTTTGTGACTGACTCGATCAATTTTTGTGAGTCCTGGTGTGACTCGGTACGAGTCGATTCGACTCGTAACTCGGACGGGTCATGTGACTTACGGGTATTTGCATGATCCAGCATGTAAGCATGTAATAGACCGATCCACTAGTTAATAACCCGCCTTTTTTAGAAAGTATCAAGTTGAACACGTTGGAAGCTCTATGGTTATGGAGAAGGCTAAGATCCATACTTTTGATGAAGGAAAGATCACCATGGAATGGGGTATTTAACCAGAGAGTTGGTGCTTGGGGCTTGAAATTCAGAAAGTCTCAAAAGTGCACGTTAGGGGTTTTATGATATGGAGGAAAGTATGGCAGTACATATATGTAGTACTTTTTAGGAGAGGTACTAACATATAAAGTTGACTAGGAACCTAGTATGAATGTCACTCACTTAGGATGAAAAAAGAAGACAGAAAAGCCTATATCTCTACGCTACCTGTGCCAAGACAAAGAAGTAAAACCAACTTTTCCATCCATCTTTTATATATATATATATATATATATATATATATATATATATATATATATATATATATATATATATATATATATATATATATATATATATATATATATATATATATATATATATATATATATATATATATATATATATATATATATATCATGACTCTTACGAGTCGAGTCACGAGTTGAAAATTTACATTTTCGAGTCACGAGTCGAGTTACGAGTCAACAACTATGCCGAGTACAACCGAGTTTGACCGATTTCCGAGTTGTTTGGCCGAGTTGCCCTAACTCACCTCAGTAAGAAGCCGAGTCCGAGTACTCGTCCTAGTTGGCCGAGTTTTACAACACTGATTATCCTTAGATATGCGGAAAATGATGTAACGAAGAAGAGCATAATCACCAATATCCTCTCTGAATTCAGCGAGTTTAAACAAAATGATACTGAAAACATTGATCAAGCCTTTGAGAGGTTTAGCAACATCCTCTACAACTTGGATGATGTCGAAGGTCTTCAGTATCCAAATTGATCAATGACTTCGCTGGCGGAGAAGAATAGTTGATTTTAATTATTGTGGGGAAGACGTAAAAGACAAAGAAGATGAGTCAAAAAGAATTTCTGGAGAACACATGACGTGAATACCGATTGCTATAACCTGAATGAAATAATGAATGGTAGTTATTGACCAAAAGTGATTAGAAGGTAAAGCTTTACCGTCAGTAATGGAGAAGATCAATTGATAGGCGATGATCTGTTGGTTTTTTTTAGCTAAATGAAAGAAGAGCTCCCATCCCACATTGCTAGAAGGATGAAAGCTTGGGAGGTCTCCAAGCTTATAAATAAAGACCAAGGCTTTGGTTTCAAAGCACCCCAACCAACAATACACTATAAGTGTTTGGTTATTTCTTTATTTCTCTTATTTTAGAGTGGTGAAAGTATTAGTTAAAACTTTGAGAGTGTGGGTGTAATTTGGGGGGTGGCTTGAGAGATTAGTCTATGTGATTGTAACAATTTATCATATAGTGGATCTTTCTCTCTGGAGGCCCGTGGTTTTTCTCCGGTTTTGGAGTTTTCCACGTATATTCTTGTGTTCAGTTTATTTTTCTATTATTGTCTTTGGGAGGTTTGTAGGGATTATTGAGGCCATTTTCCCAACAAGTGGTATTAGAGCTTCAGGTTTTGGAGGAGGTCTCGGTTTTAGAAATCGGAGTATGCTCTGTGGTTGCAGCTTTGGCTGATCTTCCACATCAGAAACAAATTTCTATTAATCGTATTGGAGTTGTCTCGGTACTTTGAAGGTTCGGAGTATGCTCTGTGGTTGCAGTTTTGTCTGATCTTCCACATCAGAAACGAGGATTCGACTAACCGTTTTGTGTACGATAGAATTATATGCGGGCTGTAAATACGTATATATCTGAAGAAGGTTCTGTCTAGGAAAGATTGGTATTTAAGCGTGTCCGTTGTGACCCTCCACTCTTACCTGAGAATCCTTTATTGGGTGTATTGCGTATAGGTCTGGTGCATATTTTTCTAGTATACAATACTGTTTTTGAGATACGGATACGATGGCAAAATACAGTCCCATGAAGTTTGATGTAGAAAAATTTGACGGAAGAATCAACTTTGGTTTGTGGCAAGTTCAAGTCAAGGATGTGTTGATTCAGTCTGGGTTACACAAGGAGTTGAGGGGGAGACCTGTTCCCGTTTCTAGCAAGGATTCAGCCGGAGCCAGTAAAGTCGATGATGAAGAATGGGAAGATCTAGATTTGAGAGCGGCAAGTGCTATTCGTTTGTGTCTAGCAAAGAATGTTCTTGCAAATGTGCATGGGATTGCAACGGCAAAAGATTTGTGGGAGAAGCTTGAGCAGTTGTATCAAGGCAAAGGCATCTCGAATCGGTTGTATCTCAAGGAGCAATTTCATACTCTTCGTATAAGTGGAGATACAAAAATCTCAGATCATCTAAGTGTTCTTAATAACATCGTGTCAGAACTGGAGGCTATTGGAGTGGTGACTGAAGATGAGGATAAAGCTTTAAGACTCATACTGTCTTTACCATCTTCTTATGAGCATATGAAGCCTATTTTGATGTATGGGAAAGAGACCCTGAAGTATGCAGATGTTACCGGTAAACTCTTGTCTGAGGAGAAACGACTGGAAAGTAGCAACTATGCTTCGTCAGAAGGAATGGCTATGGTATGCAGGAACGAGAAGAAGAAACACTCCCAGAAGATTCTGGTATGCTGGAAGTGTGGAGAGTCTGGGCATGTCAAGAGAAATTGTCCAGGTGTAGCAGCGAGTTCGACAAAAGGCTCCGATATAGCTAACAGTATCTCCGTCGCTACTGACGGCGATGAATTCTTTTGAGTTGTGTCATCCATATGGTATGCCCGTGATACCATGAAAAGGGATGTGTTTCTGTTAGTGGGGGAACTGCACATGGGCATTGGATTGGCATAAATGCAAGATGTGTGGTGAAGTTATGTTGATGGCTGATGAACTTCCGGGTATGCCAAGTGGAAGTTGCACCATAAAATTTTCAGCAGGTTTTTCAAAATGTATCGAGGTGAAATTCTTAGGATGGTTTATTCTAAGTGGTGATACTTTCTTATGGTGGAGTATGATAATTCTATGCCTTTAGAATTATGATCGTCGATGAAGATGATGTTCCTTTATGTGGTTGCGGTTTTCTTTCATTTATCCAAGGTGGAGATTTGTTGGTTTTTTTTAGCTAAATGAAAGAAGAGCTCCCATCCCACATTGCTAGAAGGATGAAAGCTTGGGAGGTCTCCAAGCTTATAAATAAGGACCAAGGCTTTGGTTTCAAAGCACCCCAACCAACAATATACTATAAGTGTTTGGTTATTTCTTTCTTTCTCTTATTTTAGAGTGGTGAAAGTATTAGTTAAAACTTTGAGAGTGTGGGGTGTAATTTGGGGGGTGGCTTGAGAGATTAGTCTATGTGATTGTAACAATTTATCATATAGTGGATCTTTCTCTCTGGAGGCCCGTGGTTTTTCTCCAGTTTTGGAGTTTTCCACGTATATTCTTGTGTTCAGTTTATTTTTCTATTATTGTCTTTGGAAGGTTTGTAGGGATTATTGAGGCCATTTTCCCAACATGATCGTGAGGTTTTTTTTTAAAAGACAAAGAAGACGAATAAGATCAATTGATAGCGATGATCGTGAGGTTCTTTTTAAAGACAAAGAAGACGAATTAGTAAGATGTCTGGTGGTCAAATGATGTCAAAGATTGAATATTTTTTTTACCAATGTGGATTAGATCATGTGGAAGAGGCTTTACCCTCTTAGACAGGATGTCTAGGGTTCTATCCCTGACACATGCGTTTACTAATTAGGTGTTAATAATTGCTAACCACTAACCAACCGTTTAACTAACTAACTGTTACTAACTGCTAACCACTAACCAGCCGTTCTAAAAAATAAAAAAATAAAATAAATATTTTTAAAGGGTATTACGTGTTTAATTTTAAGTGCGAAGCATTAAATGAACTGTCAGCCATTCTCTTTTATTATCGGGAAGTTACACTACACATGGCCATAATGCCTATCCCATTTGCACAATGTGGACTTGCATTAACTTGGATTTGATTCCCATTTAATTGAAGAAGATGACATGGATAAATTTCGGCCACATTTATTCATATGGTTTGCAAGATAGTTCGGAGTCGTGGGCTAATTTGGGCTAATATTTGTTGATAGTTGGGCTTTAGTAAGTCACAGTTGTTGGGACTCATACCCAAAAGTAGATACACCGAATGATGGGCTGCATATTACCGAAGGCTGGTGTTTATTTATCGAAGCCTAATTTGCATTTTTTCCTGGCCTTTGACACCTGGGATTTCAACAAAAACAAAGATTTAATATCCATTTTATCGAAGCTTTATCATAGAATAATTTGGGTTTTCATCTTCCAAAGCATTGAGTGTTTATGATGTTTCGAAGCTGCATTTTGACGTTATAGATTGTTCGACACATGAAGCAAATATTTTGGAACATCTATTTATCGATTCGGTACACACGACTTTGGTACTTCAGATTGTAGATGTTGCGCTTGTGCTCATTGGATGTCGTACATTTATGTTGATTACTGAGTTGCTTCGGTACTATCTTGCATCCTTCAATACGTAAATATTTTTCCGTTACTCGATATATATTGGTGCTTGATCAAGGTGGATATAAGCTTTACTACATATGCTCGTTGCGTTTTTGCAACTCAAAGCTCTATCTTTTCTATTTATTGTTAAGAATATGGAGGCTTGGAGTGTGAACATTTAGTCAAAAAAAAGTGGGGAAACACACATGTGGGAAACAAATAACTTGTTCTCATTTGCCAACCATAGCCTCTTCTTTTTTCACAAATTCACATTCATTCCCAAGCCTATAAATATGAGGTTTTTGGTTGAAGAACAATGCACCACACAAACACAAACACAAAGAAACACAAACACATAGATAGATATATCACGATTTTGTGAGATAGCTTTTTGTGCAGGGTCCAGTTTGGCAGCCAAAAGTGCGAGTGATATTTTCTTGTGAGTGATCAGACTACAAGTGCAGTTTAGCCTTGTATGATTGTAATTTCTTGGTGTTAATAAAACCCTCTCTCTCTCGTTCGCCCGTGGACGTTGGTCGTGATCCCGTAACCGAACCACGTTAAATATTGTGTTCCGATTTTCAGTTTTTTTTTAGTTTGCCGTTGATGCGAACTCTTGGCTTGGATTGATTCCCTGAACGCCGGAATCCTTGACCTGAGCTCACAACAATAAAGAAACTGGGTCAGACGCACACCGGGAGGCGATCCCGGGAGGGCGCTCCGACGATTAAGTTAGTATGGTGATCGGAGAATCTGGAGAGAATACGGAAAAGGATCAGATAAAGTGGTTATGCGATGATGATCTCACCAAGGGCGTGATCATCATATACCGTTATACCTGCGAGGGGACCACTTGTCAGTTAAAGGTGGATCTTTTCTTATTGGTCGATCGTCTGGCACTGACTGTGATTGGTTCATTCCTCTGGCCAGGTGGTAGTTCGGGGACCACCTGATTCGTTCGTGCCTAAATGGTTCGCACGACGACCATTACAGGGTGACGTGTTATTCTGGCATTGGTACATGTGGCAATCAGCCATTTAGCGACTGTCGAGTCGGATAAGGTCCAGCCAGACCTCTGGCGGCTGGCTGTCTGTCTGAATGCTGGCAGGCCGTGCTGCTGGCGTGCTGGTGGGAAGCTTGCGCGTATCCGTGTGATATACCATCAAGTCCCCCAGTCTTGTTAGTCAAGGCGATGACGTGGTCTAGTTTTGACTAACAAGATTAGAAAAAGGCGGTTCGCTTTCCGAAGGAATCGGCGTTATTATGGTTGACGTGAGTGATGTGACTTGTCCGTTCCCATCATTAGGAACGATTTTCGATTTCCCGCTTCCTTTCCCATCCTCTTAGGGTTATTAATTTCTCTTTCTCCGTTTTACTCTTTTCCTTACTCACTTTCAATTTTCTTCTGTTACCTTCTCTCCCGTGTTCTGCTCCCCCCTTTTCGTCTTAAAAAATGACTGAATACGATCGTCAGGAGATTCCGGACGATGTTTACGGTCCTTTAGTAGAACGATATGGTTTTCAACCGGAAGATGGGGTTCTCCTTCCTGATGCTGATGTAGGGTTTTCTTTGCCTCCCGATGGGAAAACTGGCGTTTACTTAAAAACTTTTGATGCCGGATACCGTCTTCCAACATCCGACTTTATGGATGAAGTTCTGCGTCGTGACAACATTGGTTTGCACCAGTTGACACCAAACTCTGTTAATAATATAGTGGCCTTCGAGCTTTTGTGCCGTGGTTTAGGTATTATGCCCGATTTCTTTGTTTTCAAGCATTTTTTCCGCCTCGCTGCCTCTGGGGAAAACTATGCCTTTTATAGAAGGACTTCCGTTCATACATTGATTCCGGAGCCCAAGTATTCTCCTAAAAACTGGCAGGATAAATGGTTGTGGGTTAATCTTTCGCGTGTTGGTAAAGTGTATTATCGGACTGGCGCTGCTTCTGATCAAATTCCTAAATTATATCCCCATCAAGAACAGGTAGTAAAAACCCTAAACGGTTTTCGAGTCGTTCCAGAGGAGTTTCCGGAATTCATTCTGGCCGGAGGGGGCCTGAGTACAGCATGACGTCTGCGAGGGAAGATGCCGGAGTTTTATGTTCTGCGAAAAAGTATAGATCGTCCTTTTCCTTCTTTGTTTTGGTCTTAAAATTTTTTTTTATATATATTTTTCTTTTTGCCTTGTAGATGCTCCGTGTAAAGTGCCTTTCGAAGACGTTCTGGCCAAGGAATGGGGAAAAGGGGAACTGAAGTATCGAGAGGTTGATCTTGTTGACAAAGTGGCTCCATCATTTGCATTTCGCAATCCGGATGTTGCTGCACGGGTTAAAGAGGTGCATGATTTGGGTGACAAAAAGACTGGTGAGGGTGCCTCCGGGAATATTCCTTTGATTGACACAAAAGTTGGGGGGTTGTCGAAGGGTAATCGTGAGGAGTCTGTTGAGCCGGTACAAGATAGTAAAGAAGGTATTCTGAGGGGGTCTGCTAGGTTGGCGCATAAGAGGAAGTTGGCGTGGGAGTCAATGGGGGGAGTCGAGAATCCTCCAGACATGAGGTTGGTGAGGAGGGTGAATCGTCGCCATTTGCTAAACAAATTGAAGGAGGATGATCTCTGTGTAATAGATATCCCTAATGATGAGGGGACAAAAGCTGGTATAAATAAAACTTCTGCAGGGTCCGAGAGTATTGGTGGTGAAAGTCATGAGGAGGAGTTATCCTTTGACCCGAAAATCTTGTCCGGGTCTGGCGGGGTGAAGGGTTTTGGGGGCGACGTAGATGGTTCTTCTGATGCTGGTGCTGGGGGTGAAGATGGTTCTGGGGCTGGTGGGAGTGGCGGTGCAGCTTTGAATACTCGTGTGTTTACCGATTTCTCTTCTTTGCCATTCGTTCCTAAGTGGAAGCTTGTTAATGGATCGCGCTTGTTTCCTCAAGAGAACGCTGTTGATTTCGCTCTTCATGCGTTCCCACCGGCTGCAGAGGCCGAGATGGAAAATTTTTCTCACAAGAATCTGGTGAGTACGCTTAGGTTTGCTTCCGCGCAGTCTGCTTATTACTTGTCAGCTGCGGCGAAGAGGATAGAGCGCCTATCAGCCTCCTCCTCTCTTCAAGAGTCTTTAAAACTTGAGGCTCGGAATGCTCTAAGTGAAAATGCTCGTTTACTTGAGGCGAACAAAGAATTAGAAAGCCAGATTGTCTGGCTGGAAGCTGCTGCTCGCCACTTCGACATCAAATGTGAGATATTGGTCGCAGAAAAAATGTCCGTGGAAGAGCAAATGGAGAGACTTAATCGGGATAATGAGACCCTGATGATTCGGTTGGAGAATGTGGATGCTGAGCTGTGTGAGAAAGATCGTCTTTTAGAGGAGAAGGGGGTCGCTTTGAAAGCGGTAGAAGAGGATCTTAAGTGGGTTGTGGAAGAAGGTGCCGCCAGGATCGCGGAAAAGGTTTTCCTAATTCCCGAGTTTATGCACGGGATTAATCGCATTCGCCGAACAAGCTATGTGGCCGGAGAAGAAGCGGGTAGGCGCGGTCTCCGCCAGGAATTAAAGATTGAGGGTCTGGATATCGGGGAGGGGAGTTCGGCGTCTGAGTGTGATAGGGAGGTCGATGATGCGATGGAAGAGTTCGCGACTCTTGACTATGCAGGTTTGCTGAGTTTGGGAGAGCTTGGAGTGGATGGCTTGAAGGAGTTGCTCAAGGTGGAAGCTGATGGGTGAGGCATTTGTTAACATCTTTTGGTATGGTTGTAGTGATATTTCTAGATAATTTGTTTTGTTTTAACAGCTATGGACAAATGTTCTGTTTATGTGTGGTGGACAAGGATATGTTTGTATGTTAACATTGCTTGGTTGGATGTGTTTAGAAGCTGTTTTTCTTGTGAAATGGTATTTGGCTGTTTATGTTGTATCTATTCTTTTTTTTTTTTTTGAATATGGTGGGTATCAATGTAGGTGGTGTTTGGTTGGTTGCTTTGTGATGTGTTTTGATGTGAGTAACATATGACTGGTTGTATTAAGTTGTGACTTAATACGAGTGGTGCTCGGCCATGTAGTTTTAAGTTGCGACTTATTATGAGTGGTGCTCGGCCAATAGTGTTAAGTTGTGACTTAACATAGATGGTGCTCGGCCAATAGTATTAAGTTGTGACTTAATACGAGTGGTGCTCGGCCAATTGTGTTAAGTTGTGACTTAACATAGATGGTGCTCGGCCAATAGTATTAAGTTGTGACTTAATACGAGTGGTGCTCGGCCAATAGTGTTAAGTTGTGACTTAACATAGATGGTGCTCGGCCAATAGTATTAAGTTGTGACTTAATACGAGTGGTGCTCGGCCAATTGTGTTAAGTTGTGACTTAACATAGATGGTGCTCGGCCAATAGTATTAAGTTGTGACTTAATACGAGTGGTGCTCGGCCAATTGTGTTAAGTTGTGACTTAACATAGATGGTGCTCGGCCAATAGTATTAAGTTGTGACTTAATACGAGTGGTGCTCGGCCAATTGTGTTAAGTTGTGACTTAACATAGATGGTGCTCGGCCAATAGTATTAAGTTGTGACTTAATACGAGTGGTGCTCGGCCAATTGTGTTAAGTTGTGACTTAACATAGATGGTGCTCGGCCAATAGTATTAAGTTGTGACTTAATACGAGTGGTGCTCGGC
Organism: Cichorium intybus; assembly: GCA_023525715.1. NCBI lineage: Eukaryota > Viridiplantae > Streptophyta > Magnoliopsida > Asterales > Asteraceae > Cichorium > Cichorium intybus. The sequence goes on along the minus strand of CM042010.1, from coordinate 28,564,076 downwards.
CAATTGTGTTAAGTTGTGACTTAACATAGATGGTGCTCGGCCGATTGTTAAGTTGGTTGGGTGATCAGGCCAACCAATGATTAATACGCCTTAAACATAAACGTCATGCTATATAACCATCAAAATTCGAGTTTTTGCAACATCAAATCCATTACATGTGTTCGAAGATAGCAAAGAAAGAAAAAGAAAAAGAAAAAAGGGAATGTTGCAATTGGTATTTGGGCTTCCTTGTATTAATCTTTAGAAATGAAACTTCTTCAGATGCTGGATATTCCATGTCCTCGGTATCGGGTTGCCCTCCATGGTTTCCAGCACATATGCCCCGTTCTGATGTGCCTCTACCACCTTATACGGACCCTCCCAAGTTGGGCCTAACTTCCCCCTCGGCTGGGCATGGCTAACTTCGTTTTTTCGCAATACCAAATCACCTACTTTGAATGCTCTTCCTTTCACCCGTCTGTTGTAGTATCTTTTTGTGTTAGATTTGTATCTTGCTTGTCTAACGCTGGCAAGTTCACGTCTTTCTTCCAACAAATCCAAATTGTGTCTTAGGTCCTCCTCCGTCTTTTCGGTGCTGAAGGCAGAGACCCGTAGAGAGGTTATGGAAAGTTCTGGCGGAAGCATTGCTTCTGATCCATACACCAGGCTGAATGGTGTTTCTTGTGTGCTGGTTCTTGGTGTGACTCGGTAGGACCAAAGGACGCTTGGTAGCTCTTCCACCCAGTTGCCTTTGGCTTTTCCCAGCTTTTTCTTGATTCTATTTACCATGGTGCGGTTAGTTACCTCCGTTTGGCCATTAGCTTGTGGATGGGCAACCGATGTGAACTGCTGTCGGATTTGCCTTTCCTCGCACCATCCACGAAAGGGGTTCTCGGCAAATTGTAGCCCGTTGTCACTAATTAGTACTCGAGGGGTGCCGAACCTAGTGAGTATATTTTTCCACATAAACTTGATGATGCTACGTCCAGTTATGGAAGCTACTGGTTCCGCCTCTACCCATTTGGTGAAATAATCCACTGCTACAATTAAGAATTTCACCCTCCCTGGAGCTTCCGGGAAAGGTCCAACGATGTCAATACCCCACTGGAAGAATGGCCATGGGCTTGTTATGCTTGTGAGGGGGGCTGCGGGTAGATTCTGTGTTGGAGAAAAAGTCTGACATTCTGTGCACTTGCGTGTTATCTCCATCGCGTCGGCATGGATGTCGGGCCAATAGAATCCCATTCGCAAGATTTTGCCCGTTAGTGCCCTTGCTCCTTCATGGGCCCCTGCCAGCCCAGAATGTATCTCATTTAATGCGCAGCGTCCTTCTTCTTTTGTTATACATTTTAGCAAAGGGGTCAAGTATCCTTTTTTGTAAAGATTCCCTTCAATTATTGCAAAGTTGGGGGCTTTGACTCGAATCTTACGAGGTTCTGTGTCATCCTCTGGCAGAGTCCCATGCTGGAGGTATTCCATGAATGGAGTACTCCAAGTCGGCGATTCTTCTGATGTCACGTTGACCTGTTTTTCCTTGATGCTACTTTCGTGTAGTACCTCGACCAACACCTTTTTAGTCAGATGGTCGAATGATGTTGAGGCTAATTTACTTAGGGCATCAGCCCGTCTGTTTTCTGACCTGGGAATTTGTTTGATTGAGAAATTGTCGAAAGATTTTATTAGCTTTTTCACCGCCTCTGTATATTTTTGCATGCGTTTGTCTCTGGCTTCATATTGACCATTTATCTGGTTCGTCACCAATAAGGAATCGCTCAGGGCTGTCACTCGTGTGGCCCCGTTTTCAATCGCTAGTCGAAGTCCTGCTAGCAGGGCTTCGTATTCTGCTTCATTGTTTGATGTTCGAAAGTCAAAGCGCAATGCGTACGTAATCTCTTCACCCTCAGGGCTTTTCAAAATCAAACCAGCCCCTGACCCTTCTTTTCCAGCCGCTCCATCGGTGAACAGAGTCCATTCGCATAACTGTTCCTTGGTTGGAGGATGAGGGGCAGTCGGTGTTTCTATGGCTGGTTGGTCAGGGACTTCAATTAAGAAATCTGCCAGCGCCTGTGCCTTGATGCCTATGCGAGGCCTGTAAGTGAGGGCGTGTTCTCCCAGCTCTATGGCCCATTTGGCTAGTCTTCCGGAATTTTCTGGTTTCAGGAGAATTTGCTTAAGTGGCTGGCTGGTCAGTACTTCGATGTGGTGCGCTTGGAAATATCGGCGGAGACGTCTGGCAGCATGTACGAGTGCTAAAACCAATTTTTCAAGCATTGGGTAATTGATTTCAGGTCTTTGGAGTGCTCGGCTAATGAAATATACTGGGAGTTGTATATTATTTCTTTCCACTATTAATACTGCTGAGATGGCTTCATGCGATGCTGACAGATATATGGATAATGTTTCCCCTGGGATGGGGCTGGCCAACGTGGGTAAGTTGCTTAGTGCTTGCTTAAGATTTTGCCAAGCTTCGTCAGTTGCCATTGTCCATCTGAATCCTTCCTTGCTGACTTCTCCTTTTAGCGTGTTGAAGAGCGGTAGAGCCTTCTCTGCCGATTTTGCAATGAATCGCCCTAATGCTGTTAACTTTCTGTTCAGCGTCTGCATGTCTTTCAGTGTGGCTGGTGGTTTGGTTTCGAGGGCGTCTTGTACTTTAGTTGGATTAGGGAGTATACCTTGATTTGTCACGTAATATCCCAAGAAATGGCCCTCCTCTACCCCGAATGCGCATTTCGCGGGGTTCAGCTTCATCTTGGCCTGCTCTAATGTTTTTAATGTCTCTTCTATATCTGTTATCAATGTAGTTTCTTCCAAACTTTTGATTACCATATCATCGACATAGACTTCGATGTTTCGCCCAATTTGATTGCGGAATAAATGGTCCACCAACCGCTGGTACGTTGCGCCTGCATTCTTTAGTCCAAAAGGCATTTTCCGGTAGCAGAAAGTTCCTCGGTCAGTATAGAATGCTGTTTTCTCTTCGTCCTCTTTTTTCATTTGTATTTGGTGATAACCCTTATACGCATCTAGGAAGCATTTCCACCGAAAGCCTTGAAGTGATTCAACTTTTTGATCTATTTCTGGAAGGGGATAGCAATCCTTAGGACAAGCTTTGTTTAAGTCTGTGTAGTCTATACACATCCTCCAGCTTCCATCACTCTTCTTGACCATTACCGGGTTAGCAATCCAGTCAGGGAAAACGGCTTCCCTCAGTATTCCTGCTGCAACTAATTTGGTCACCTCTGTATTAATTGCCATGTTTCGCTCACCTGCCTGGCCCCTCTTTTTCTGCTTGATTGCCTTACTTCCGGGTTTAATGTTTAAGCTGTGCTCTATTACTTCTCTGTCCACTCCCATCATATCTGCGGGCTCCCAGGCAAACACATGTTTATATTGCTTAAGGAGAAAAATCACCTTCTTTCTCGTAATTATGGACAGACTGGTGCCGATACGGATCAGTTGCTCGGGGTAATCTTGATTAATGATCTCTTGGTCATTTGATCCTTCTGTCCTGGCTTTCTTGGCGGGTCTGATGATGTCTTTTGGTTGCATCACTTGACAGCAGCTCAGAGTCTGGGGGCTTGTAGCTAGAACACAGGCTACTCCATTTGGTGTTCTGAATTTCAAGAGGCCATGTACTGTGGATGGTACCGCCCCAAATTTTAGCAACCCTGGCCTTCCTAGAATCATATTATGTTCTGATGGTGCTCTGACGACCACAAAATCAATGAGTGATGTTTTATGGAGTTTTCCGTCGAAACTCTTCAACGTAAATGGTAGAGAGATGGTTCCAATTGGCCATATGCTGTGACCTGTGAACCCAACGAGTCGTCCTCTAGCAGGTTTTAGTTCTTCTTTGATGACTTGTGGTAATAAATTGAAACAGTGTTAGTGTATGATGTCGGCAGCACTTCCGCCATCTACGTATACTCTGTGGATCTTGATGTTTTGAATATGTCCGGTCAATATTAGAGGGTTATCTCCCTGCCAGTTTTCAGGTCTTGGGTCGTTGACTGAAAAACTTAAGTTTAGGGGACCGTCGTTGTGATGTGTGCGTTCTCCATTGGAGCGGTCATATCGCTTCTGACTGGTCCGGATGGCTAGGATTTCGAGGGCCTTTCCTCCGGCCGTATTATCCTTTCTTCCTCTTTCAGTTTTTCTTTCCGCCTCAAATTGTTCTCGTAATCTTTTTGCTGTTTCTACCAGGTTACCTTTCAAATTTTTCTCTTCCATTTCTTTCTTCAGCATGGCACAATCATTGGTGTCATGAGCCCTGCTCTTATGGTACTCGCAGTATTTTTGTCTACTGTCTGGCAGTTTGCCCGCAGTGGGCTCTTTAACCGCGTAGATGTCTGCCTGCCTATTCCGAGGTTCTTCCCGGTAGAGTGGGTTAAATCGTCGTGGAGGTATTCCTCCCCTTAGGGGGAGGTTGAAATGGTCCTGGCGGCGACTGTGAGGGTAGCGGTCGTGTCGCTTGTGCTGGCCGTCGGTTGCTGCTTTGAGGTACTGTTGTTTCTCCGCTGTGCCTTCTTCCTGTCTAAGAAACCTTTCGACTCGCTCCTTCAGCTCGTGCCGGGTTTGCGGTGGTCGGCCCAGGAATTTTCGGGATAACGGTCCTGGTAACAATCCCCAAGTGAATGCTCCCGTCACCATGCGGTCATCCTGCCCCAGGACGTCTAGGGTAACTCTGTTGAATCGCTTGAAATAATCTTTCACAGACTCGCCCTCTCGCTGTTTACAGCCCATTATAGCGTGGTTATTGTTGGATTAGGTGTCTAAGCCATGACTAATAATTTGTATTTACCTAATTAATAGAAGCAAAGTCCATTTGGGTTGCCCTCATAGCTGGAGGTTTGGTAGAAAGTTCAGTAGAGAGAGGTTGGTTTATTATGGAATTAATAAATCAATAAGAATAAAAGATATGGTTTGTTAATATATTAAAGTGATAATATATTAATTAGAAACTATGTTGATTGATTAATAATTAATCAGAAATTAATTGGATTAATTTCTATGGCATTAATTAGATTAATCAGGAGGTCAGGGATTAAAGTCGTACAAATTCAATAGTTGAATTGCGGCGCGCGGCGCGCCAATGTAAAGACCACGACGCGCGTACATATTCGTAAGAATTCAATAGTTGAATTGCGGCGCGCGGCGCGCAAACGATATGGCCGCGGCGCGCGTACAGATAATCCGGAAAATGGGCTGCGGCTAGGGTTTCTAGCTTTGCCACTTGGTTCCCTATAAATAGGGAACCCTAGACCTCATTATCAGTTGCTCATTTCTATTATTCTCTCTGGAATTTTCGGTCCCTTCCTCTGGCTCCCTGGGTGTGATCTCATTTGAGGCAGGACACTTGTGCTGCTTAGCTTCAAGATTAAAACTAAAGGTTAGTTTTTCTGATTTATTCTTTTAGTTAATTTTTGTTTGGCCTTTAGGAATTAGTTACATGTTCAAAGAAAGAAAACATAGATCTTTTCTAGGTTGCATGTGAACTTAGGTTTTTAGTTCATGGTTGCGGAAAACCTTTCAGTTATCGCCTCTATATTTGCGTAGTTGCATGAAATTTGTGAGGAATAGTTGTTTTAATTGTTCGAAGTTGTATATGCTGTTTGGTGCTAAAATTTTGAACCATGCGCCCGCGTTGCCGTCCAGCGTTGTCGGGAAATACGTGCACCAAAAGCGTTGATCTAACTTCAGCGAGGTCATGTGCCATTCATAAGTATCGATGTGATTGTCCGGGCATGTGGTTCCATTGTATACCTTCAGCGTTGGGAGTTTGGCGGTACTTGGGATCTCGTAATCCAAGAGCTCTTTGACAAAAGGAGAGGGCGGTGTGGTGATTGTCGGAATTGGGTTCAATGTTTGAGGCTGAAACGATTGGTAGAATGGCACGAATGGGTATTGTGGTGTCATGTACGGTGTGTTTATTATTGGGGCAGTAAGGAAACTGTTGACGTAAAATGGTGGTGGGGTGAACTGAACTGGAGGATTGGAGGTGCTTATGAAGAAACTTTGAGGTACAGTGGGTGTTGGAGTTGGGGTTGACGGTGTTCCTGAGGCAAACAGTGGTGGAAAAGGCGGTAAAAAACTTGCCGGTACTGGGGTTGATGTGGGTGTTCCCGCCGTTGTTAGAGTGATTAATGGGGGTGGAAATAACGATTGTGTTGCCGGTGGCCTTGTGTGGAGGAAAGGATTATCATAAGGTAGTGATGGCGGTATCAGGGTTGGCATCGGGGTCTGCCATGGCGAGGCGGTTGTGATGGACGGTGCAGTCACTGGAGTGGGAGGTGTCACAGCTCCTAGGGACGGCATGGGTCGCACTAGACTTCGCTGAGCGTCGTCCTGTTGACTTCCAGATGAAGTCGCCATTCAGGATTGGGAGATTGTAGTTCTTTGCTTCGTCACACAAGCGGATGGCGCCAATGATGCGAACTCTTGGCTTGGATTGATTCCCTGAACGCCGGAATCCTTGACCTGAGCTCACAACAATAAAGAAACTGGGTCAGACGCACTCCAGGAGGCGATCCCGGGAGGGCGCTCCGACGATTAAGTTAGTATGGTGATCGGAGAATCTGGAGTGAATACGGAAAAGGATCAGATAAAGTGGTTATGCGATGATGATCTCACCAAGGGCGTGATCATCATATACCGTTATACCTGCGAGGGGACCACTTGTCAGTTAAAGGTGGATCTTTTCCTTATTGGTCGATCGTCTGGCACTGACTGTGATTGGTTCATTCCTCTGGCCAGGTGGTAGTTCGGGGACCACCTGATTCGTTCGTGCCTAAATGGTTCGCACGACGACCATTACAGGGTGACGTGTTATTCTGGCATTGGTACATGTGGCAATCAGCCATTTAGCGACTGTCGAGTCGGATAAGGTCCAGCCAGACCTCTGGCGGCTGGTTGTCTGTATGAATGCTGGCAGGCCGTGCTGCTGGCGTGCTGGTGGGAAGCTTGCGCGTATCCGTGTGATATACCATCAGCCGTTATTCTCCATTTTATTTCCGCGTGTTTTCGGAATCGTTTATTGTTTGTCAGAAGTGCCTAACTTGTTTTGTTATATCCTAACAAACTGGTATCAGAGCTCCGGGATTAAAGGAAGTCGTATCTCGCGTATGCTCTGTGGTTGCAGCTTTGTCTGATCTTCCATATCAGAAACGAGGTTTCGATTGACCTTATAAAATATTATTTTTCGAGCTATGGCTGAAGATGGGAAAGTTAGGATCGAAAAATTCGAAGGTCACGATTTCGGATTTTGGAGAATGCAAATCGAAGATTATCTCTACCAGAAAAAATTACATCTACCACTGTTCGGAACAAAACCTGAAGCGATGGCGCAGGAAGAATGGGACTTATTAGATCGGCAGGCACTTGGAGTTATAAGGTTATCATTGGCAAAGAATGTAGCATACAATATTGTCAATGTGAAGACAACCTACAATCTGATAAATGCGCTGTCTAATATGTACGAAAAACCTTCAGCGGCAAATAAGGTTTTCTTGATTTGGCAGTTGGTGAATCTGAAGATGAAAGAAGGAGGCTCTGTGACAGACCATGTGAATGAATTCAACTCAATAATATCAAGATTGATATCTGTTGATATTGGATTCGAAGACGAAGTCCAGGCGTTGCTGTTATTATCTTCGTTGCCTGAGAGTTGGTCCGGTACAGTAACAGCAGTTAGCAGTTCAGCCGGAGGTGCTAAGCTGTCATTCGAAGGTATTCGCGACTTAATCCTTGGAGAGGATGTGCGAAGACGAAGTGCCGGAGAATCTTCTAGTAGTCTCCTAAGTACAGAAGACAGAGGAAGAAGGTCCAACAAAGGAGGTGGTGGTAGAGGAAGATCGAAGTCGAGAAAGAGAGGTGGTCAGAAAAACAGGACTGATGTTACATGTTGGAACTGCAAAGAGAATGGTCATTTCAGAAATCAGTGACCAAAGCCTTCGACAGACAAAGGCAAGAAGGAAGTCAATATGGCAGTAGATTCTGAAGATGATGCGCTCATTTGCTGTGTTGAAAACTCAACAGAATCTTGGATCATGGATTCTGGTGCGTCGTTCCATGCTAGTCATTCCAGAGAAGTAATGCAGAATTTCCAGCAGTACAAAGGAAAGGTCAAACTAGCAGACAACAAGAGCCTGGATATTACAGGTGTTGGGGATGTGGTCCTCAAGACAACTTTAGGTACAGATTGGACTTTGAAGAATGTCAAGTTCATTCCTGACTTGAAGAGGATGTTAATATCCGTGGGGCAGCTTGATGATGAAGGTCACCATGTTACATTTGGTGATCATCAGTGGAAGGTGACAAAAGGGAATTTAGTTGTTGCTAGAGGACAGAAGCGGGGTACACTTTACATGGTGGAAGTTTCTGATGCCGAAGCACACGCTGTTGAAGAAATTGGGACATCCACTCTATGGCACCAAAGACTTGGACATATGAGTGAGAAGGGAATGAAGATGCTAGTTTCCAAAGGAAGAATACCAGAGCTAAAGACTGTGAAAGTTGATTTCTGTGAGCCATGTGTTCTTGGCAAACAAAAGAAAGTTACTTTCAAGAAGGTTGGTCATCAGCCCAAGTCCGGAAAATTGGAGCTAGTTCATTCAGATGTCTACGGTCCCACTTCAGTTTCTTCAGTGGGAGGATCCCGATACTATGTCACGTTCATAGACGATTGCACAAGGAAGGTTTGGATTTATTTCTTGAAGCATAAGTCTGAAGTTTTCAGCACTTTCAAGAAATGGAAAGCTACTGTGGAAAATGAAACAGACTTGAAGATCAAGTATTTCAGATCAGATAATGGGGGCGAATACAGTAGCAAATAATTTGTTGATTACTGTGCTGACCAGGGAATCAGAATGCAAAAGACGGTTCCAGAGACACCTCAGTAGAATGGAGTAGCTGAGAGGATGAACCGTACATTGAACGAAAGGGCTAAAAGCATGAGACTGCATGCAGGTTTACCCAAGATGTTCTGGGCAGATGCGGTCAGCACAGGAGCGTATTTAATCAACAGAGGACCCTCAGTCCCCATTGGGTTCAAGATTCCAGAAGAGGAATGGCAAGGTCGTGATATTTCTCTCAAACACTTGAAGGTTTTCGGTTGTGTCTCTTATGTCAAAGTTAAAGACTCGGAGAGAGACAAGCTAGAGGCAAAAGCAAGGAAATGCATTTTTATAGGCTATGGGTTGGATGACATGGGGTACCGCTTCTGGGATAACCAAAATAAAAAAGTTATCAGAAGCCGGGATGTGGTGTTCAACGAGAATGTCCTATATAAAGATGAACTTGCCGAGAGCTCAGGCAGAAACAAACAACCAGAGAAAGCAGAAAATCAAGTCGAGTTTGAAGAGATCTCTGAAGATGACGTTGTGAAACCTATCAGTACTCCAGAGATAGGTGAAAGTTCAGGAAGCAGTGGGAGCTCTGATGTATATGGAGATAGTGGAGCACAGATGACAGTAGTTCTGAAGACGGGGTTGCAGATGATGCAGAGACCTCAACTCCTACTGTTCGTAGATCCACTAGAGTACGAAGACCTCCAGTCAGGTATTCTCCTTCAGCAAATTACTTATTGCTGACAGAGAATGGTGAACCTGAGTCTTATCCAGAGGCCTTCAGGATGAAAGATTCCATACGGTGGAAGAAGGCTGTGGAAGACGAATTGAGCTCACTTGACAAGAACTAGACCTGGTCCTTGGTCAAGCTCCCAGCAGGGAAGAAAGCACTACAGAACAAATGGGTGTTCCGGGTAAAGGATGAGATCGATGGCAGTAAAAGATACAAGGCACGATTGGTGGTCAAAGGGTTCCAACAGAAACGAGGGGTCGATTATAATGAGATATTCTCTCCAGTTGTGAAGATGACTACAATCAGAATGGTCTTGGGTATTGTAGCCTCTGAAGATCTCCATCTAGAACAGCTAGATGTGAAAACAGCTTTTCTCCACGGCGACCTGGAAGAAGACATCTACATGGTACAACCAGAAGGTTTTCCTACAGTCGGTAAGGAAAATCTGGTGTGTAAACTGAAGAAAAGTCTGTATGGATTGAAGCAGGCTCCAAGACAGTGGTACTTGAAGTTTGATAGCTTCATGCAAAGGAGTGGGTATCGCAGATGTGAGATGGATCACTGCTGTTACTTGAAGAAATTCAGCTCCTCTAATTACATCATCCTGTTATTATATGTTGATGACATGTTGATAGCTGGATCCGACATGCAGGAGATCAACAAGCTTAAGAAGCAGTTGTCCAGAGAGTTTGAGATGAAGGACCTAGGGGCTGCTAAGTAGATATTGGGCATGAGCATAGCCAGGAACAGAGTTACCGGTACATTAAAACTTTCGCAAACAAAGTACATCAAGAAAGTTTTAGAAAAGTTCAGCATGTCAGATGCCAAGGCCAGAAGTACACCTTTGGGAAGTCAGTTAAAACTCTCAAAGAAGCAATCCCCAAAGACGGAAGAAGACAGAGAACAGATGGCTAAAGTTCCTTATGCATCTGCAGTTGGTAGTTTGATGTATGCAATGGTATGCACAAGACCAGATATTGCTCATGCAGTGGGAGTTGTTAGCAGGTTCATGTCAAATCTAGGAAAAGAGCACTTGGAAGGAGTAAAGTGGCTGTTACGCTACTTGAAAGGAACAGCTGAGATTGCCCTATGTTTCAGGAGAAAGGGGGTAGTCTTAGAAGGGTTTGCCGATGCAGATTTGGGTGGATGTGTGGATTCGGGTAAGAGCACAACAAGTTATGTGTTCACAATCGGAGGTACGGCAATCAGTTGGATGTCCAGGTTACAGAAGAGTGTTGCTCTTTCAACCACAGAAGCAGAGTACATGGCTATTGCAGAAGCAGCCAAGGAGCTTATATGGTTGAAGAACTTCCTATCAGAACTTGGAATGCAACAGGAGGATTGTGTACTGCATTGTGACAACCAGAGTGCAGTTCACCTAGCAAAGAATCTGGTGTTTCATAATAGAACGAAACACATTCAAATGAGGTACCATTTCATTCGAGAGTTAATCAATGATGGAACTCTGAATCTAAAGAAAATCCTTGGAACAAAGAATCCAGCAGATATGTTCACCAAGGTGGTTACCACAGACAAGTTGAAGTTTTGTATGACTTCAACTGGCCTTCCAGAAGTTTGAAAAGGAGGGATGGCAGGAGCGAGAGAGATTGGAAGAATTGTTGCATGAATTGGACGGCAGAGAAAGTTGTTCAAGCCTCCAAGTGGGAGATTGTTAAGAATATGGAGGCTTGGAGTGTGAACATTTAGTCAAAAAAAAAGTGGGGAAACACACATGCGGGAAACAAATAACTTGTTCTCATTTGCCAACCATAGCCTCTTCTTTTTTCACAAATTCACATTCATTCCCAAGCCTATAAATATGAGGTTTTTTGTTGAAGAACAATGCACCACACAAACACAAACACAAAGAAACACAAACACATAGATAGATATATCACGATTTTGTGAGATAGCCTTTTGTGCAGGGTCCAGTTTGGCAGCCAAAAGTGCGAGTGATATTTTCTTGTGAGTGATCAGACTACAAGTGCAGTTTAGCCTTGTATGATTGTAATTTCTTGGTGTTAATAAAACCCTCTCTCTCTCGTTCGCCCGTGGACGTAGGTCGTGATCCCGTGACCGAACCACGTTAAATATTGTGTTCCGATTTTCAGTTTTTTTTTAGTTTGCCGTTATTCTCCATTTTATTTCCGCGTGTTTTCGGAATCGTTTATCGTTTGTCGGAAGTGCCTAACTTGTTTTGTTATATCCTAACATTTATCCACCTTTATCCATTTGGTTCTGTCATTGGCTATTTATTCCACATGTCTAAGGAGAGTTCATCATTTTTATACCTGTTCGAGCACATTCTGATGCCCACACGATGTTTTATGGTCTTGTTCAGATCATAAAATGGGGATAATTAAGTATGGTCATTCGAGAGTCGGATTGTAATTTTCCTAAAAGAGGATTTTTAGCGAAGCATGGGAGAGATTATCGATGTTGCGTATTATTTTTAGCCTCAATATACTTTGACGTTTATTCTATACGATAACTCGGATGTTATTGATTATCGACTTTGATTTGTTCTTGATCGTGGTTGGTTGAGAATTGAGTTTTTTAATTATTATATGACGCTTTTTGGTGACTATTCCATTGGCGGATTACTTCATGATTATATTTTTGGAGTTCGGTGTAACGAAGAGGGGGAGTTTCTCATGTTTATGAGGCGATTCAGATTTCGATTCTGAAGTGGGTTTACTTGACGGGCCTACGCTTATTCTTATCTATGAGATTACTTTTGGTTGTTTGAGGTTTCGGAGGTCCTCTATAGCATAGTTCTTATCACACCACTATCCAAGGGCTCATTTTGGAGACTACGACGTGTAGATTTTCGAGGATTTGCTTCTACACTCCGTGTTATCATCGTATTCGGTTCCGCCAGTTACTCGATATGGTACTTAGGGCTGCATCATGCATTCCAAGCTTCGAGGGGGATATTTTTAGAGTATAAAGCTTTCCATGGGCCGATTACTTGCGGGCTTTGAAGACCCACTTCGACATATGGGTAATAGGGTTTTGACCTAGTTGTGTAGCTTGCCTATATAAAGGCATTGTATTATTCATTATTAGGTGAGAGCTCACAATATGAGGAGTCGTGTGCTTGTATGCATTGCTCGGGTTTTCATACCCTTGAAGCATGATCATTTGTACTCTCTCCCATATATGAATCATTCGACTTATTGTATATTGTTCTTGAGTGTTGCGATGTTCTTATTCCGTATTCATGCCAAATCAAGACTTAATAGTTACTAATATTCTATGATGAGTACTAAGAGAGTAATTGAAGTATGTTGTTATATCAAATAAATGAAATGGAATTACAATACTATTTCTTGCAACTAACTCGACAAATTGTTGGTTTAAATGCACGAATAGCGACTTAATTTTGTTTATGAGTCGTGACATTTACTATTTAGTATGTTGTATAGAGATTGTTAATACATAGATGTTTTATATTAGTTTTTTTATTGAAGAATGGTACCATATTTGCACCTTTTGAATATTGATTGTTTTTTTCAGTGTGCAACTATTGATCATGATGGTCTGTGATGTTTGTCATGTATATGATCCCATGTTTTCTTGAAACTGGAGCTTCTCTTTTACATATTTAGATTCAAGGTTCTAGTCAAAAGAACTTTTATTTGGGTGTTGAATGCAAAATGGCTCAATCTTTGTGGCGATGTTCATATTCCGTATTCATACAAGACTTAACAGTTACTAATATTCTATGATGAGTACTAAGAGAGTAATTGAAGTATGTTGTTATATCAAACAAATGAAATTGAATTACAATACTATTTCTTGCAACTAACTCGACAAATTGTTAGTTTAAATCCACGAATAGCGACTTAATTTGTTTATGAGTCGTGACATTTATGATTTGGTATGTTGTATAGAGATTGTTAATACATAGATGTTTTATAATAGTTTTTTTCTTGAAGAATGGTACAAGATTTGCACCTTTTGAATATTGGTTGTTTTTTCAGTGTGCAACTGTTGATCATGATGGTCTGTGATGTTTGTCGTGTATATGATCCCATTGTTTTCTTGAAACTGAAGCTTCTCTTTTGCATATTTAGATTCAAAGTTCTAGTTACAAGACCTTTTATTTGGGTGTTGAATGCAAAATTCAAGCTTCTCTCTCTCCTATGGCCGACCACCCCTCCCAAGACGCCATTTCCCTATCAAATTCAATGATTTTTATTACTTACACACAAACTTATTTTCTTTCATCTCTTACACACTCCACCACATTCACACTAAAACTCTCTCTTCTTCTCCCCCTCCCTCATGAAATTTTGCAGCGAACAACATATTCTAAAACTCAAAAATCGGATTCCTCAAGGTTGTTCCAAAGGTAATCACATGAAACTATCATTCTTACTTCCTTTTCTTCATTTTCTTTCATGATTTCATGAAACTTTCTTCTTCTACTTCTAAAATCATGAACATATGCATAACCCACGATTTTGATGATGATGGTGATAGAACTTCACTCAAAACATCATGCATGTTGCAAGAATGTGAAGTTCCATGACCAAAACTGTCACACCCCAAACCACGATGGCGGAATCGTCGGAGGGTGGAAGGAATCATAATATCACAACCATTTCATACATTGAAACATAAGTAGATAAACAACCATCATACATTATAATTGGAAATTTACATTATTCAACAATATGTTTTTAGACCAATTACATTATGATATCAAAATAATCAAAAGAGACGTCTTCGCGTCCCATCCAGAGGTTAGTCGTACCTGACTAATTGTTGCAAGAGAATACAAGTAATTTTGCAAGTGTCAACATTACGTGGGTGAGTTCATAAGATTTTTGTAGTGAGAAAAATAGTGATTCCTTTGTAAAAGCTCGTAGTGTGATAGCGAAAACGTTCGTAGTGTAATAGTGAAAACGTTCGTAATATAATAGCGAAAATGTTCGTAGTGTAAAAGCGAAGATATTCGTAGTGAAATAGTGAAAAACTCGTTGTGTAATAGTGTAAAACCATACTTGTTTGTATCTTGTTGGAATGTAGTTTTAAACTTCATAAAACTCGTATGTATAAGTAAAATAATACTTATATTTGTATGTTCCGAAATGTGGTTTTAATTTCCATAAAACCCGTAGAGAAATAGTGTAAACCTTCTTAGCGTAGTAGTGAAAACCCATAGTGTCATAGTGAAAACCCCATAGTGTAATAGTGAAAGTTCTTGTTTGAGTCTTTGAAAAGTGTAACATGTAGTTTCACACTTAAGTGAAACCATTTGAAGATGTTTTCCCAAATATAGGACGTTCATTGTTAATTTGTGAGTTATTATAACCTTGCTAAGACCTAGTGACCTGGCACGACGTTCTTCAAGCGTCGTAATAGTGAAGACATTTGTCACCCTTGACCCGTCGGTCGTAGTTGTAGCGAACAACCATAAGTGGGGATTGTCAATCCCATATAGATCTATATACAACTATCCCGCTCATACATGATTAAGGTTATAATCCAGGATTTAGTGTGTACTCTTTTTAGTACCGTGAAGCGATGTCTCACAATCTTACCCAACGCAAATGTCATATCCTTATTTGTAGCGTAGTGAAAACCGTTTTGTATTGAAATGAAAATCCCTTATGTTTGTAACTATCAAATTTGTCCTTGATAATTATAGTGTATAAGTATACTGAAAATCCATTTGTATTTGTAATTATCAAATTTGTCCATGATAATTATAGTGTATAAGTGTACTGAAAACCCATTTGTATTTGTAATTATCAAAATGTCAATGATAATTATAGTGTGTAATAATTATATTGTTACATAATTATCTTTAGCATATCTACCGTTTCTTGTCGTTCGTTCCATAAATTATACCCTTTATAATTTATATAATCATGTTTAGTATGTCTACTGTTTCTTGTCGTTCGTTCCGTAAATTATACCCTTTATAATTTATATAAATGTTTCCCGTCGTATTTGTATATTTAGATCTAAAAGATGTCGATGAGTTGAAATGCACGATTTCTTACATCTAAAACACTAAATATATACATGTCGAAGATAGTTTTAAAGTTCATACAATATGTCATGGTACGAAGTTTATTTTAGTCATTTTATTTAAGTGATGGCAACACTTTTTAAATATCATCATTTTATAGGAAATAATAGTGGTTTTTTTTTTCTAAATGGTCATTCTTGTACTCATTACCAAAAACATAGTTCTTTTTGTTTTAAATACCAACTTCTTTATAAAATAACATTTCCAAAACTTATTATGACGTTATAAGTCCAAAAGTCATTATTACGTCATAATAACATTCTTTTTTACCAAATAATAGTTTTGACGTAAAGATAGTGGCATCATGTTTACTTAGAACATTTTAATAGAGTGTATTTTCACATCTTTTCTCAAATATTCATAATAAGTATCATATTTGACCATTTTGTTAACAACATAAACTATAAAGTTTTGTTGGTGACAATATGTGTAAACGTCTAGATGGTTATTTCCTTAACTAAATGTGTATTATAGTTTACCATAATCCATTTTGTTTGTGCCAATCACTTTATAATAAGATGACTAAACCATGAACACATAATATTTCAAGAACATAACATTTAACATATTATTTGTCAAGAACATATCATAAACTTTATAAAAATATATCATTTTCATGGTTAAACTTGTATTCTCCCCCTAAAACATGGATAAAAGTGAAAATGAGGGGTATGAACTCACCTTGAGTGGTGGATCTAAGGTTTCTTGGTGAAGGAGTGTGGATTCAAGCTTTGGAGTTTGGAGGACCCTTGGACAAAACTATTACCCAAAGGATTCCCATGAGTTTTTGTGTGTAAGAGAGTAAATGAAAGTATCAAGAGCTTTAAAACTACTAGATGATCATGACTTACCATGATGATTTGCAAGATTCTTGAGGATGATGAAGAATGGAGCTCAAGGACCTTTGGAGAAAGCTAATATCCAATGCATTTTAGTGAATGTTAGTGTGTGTAAATGGAATGAAACTTGTGTAGTAGTGTTTAGAATCACAAGAGGGAGTTGTCTTACCAAAAAGATTGCACAAACACTTGAAATTGGTGGATGATGGTGGTGTATGGTGGTGGCCGGCGGTGGTTGTGGTGGAGAGGGAGAGAGCCGAAGGTGAGAGAGAGAGGAAGAGAGAAGAGAGTGAATGATGTTGGTGTCTTTGGTTTATATAGGGTTATCTCTCCTCAAAAGATGTGAATGATTTGATCTTTTGTAATATTATAATCATATCACCACTTTTAATGAAGATTGTGAAGTGACAACATAGATATGGTGTGATGGTTTAGGTGGCTAGGGTGGCTTGGCCATCATTATAAAAGACAAAAGATGTATTTGGTTAGTTTTTATAAAAACTAACTAGTCTCATTTATAAAAGCTTGGGTTTTTATAAAAGTGTGGTAACTTCCGGGTTCGCGGTATATGACGTTTTACCGGAAAATAACCGGGCTATGAAATTAAATACTAGATCATATTACGCTCCTTAATATATGTTACACTACTTCATATTTAATGTTTAAGGCACCACGTAATGTATTTTAATGTTCAATTCCTGTGTACGTTTGTTGTTTTCAGCGACTGAACTGCTGTATCTTTTACATGCGAACTCCGCTTTCGACGTTCTATATATCCACAGGTTCGTATTCATGAAAACATCGTTTTATAAATATTATTTATACTAAAATAATATTTGTGTGTTTATCGAAATTCTATGTTGCCGTAATTCGTCATACGCATTTATAGTGTTTATTCGATAATTGTCTCCAACTAGTGCACGTAGTATTATAATATTCAAGTATAATACAAAGATTATGAAGTTTACACCTCAACATGTTAATCTAATGTGCGCTCTAGTCGACTTCTCTTGATTACTGTTAACTTATGTTGACTGATTTTTGACGGTTGTCACATCATCCCCCCGTTAAAAGGAATTTCGTCCCGAAATTTAGTTTTTAGATATTGGTTCCTAGGGATTGGGGGTACTTGTGTTTTCTTTTGACCCCCACGTTCCCAAATAAACTCAGGTCCCTGCCTAGTGTTCTAGCAAACCTTTACTATTGGAATGAGACCTTGTTTTGTTCCCTTGAGTTCCCTATCTGTGATCTCCACTGGTTCCTCCGTTGAGTGCAAGTTTTCGTTGACTTCGATCTCATTCAGGGAATGACCAGGGTTTCATCGGATAGAACCTACTTGAGGTTCGACATGTGAAAAGTGTTGTGCACTTTTCTTAGCTTTGGGGTAACTGAAGCTTGTAGGCTACAGGACCAAATTTTGGCTAGAATTTCGAAAGGTCCTATATGCCTTGGGTTAAGCTTTCCCCTTTTATCGAAACACATCATTCCCTTCCAAGGGGAGACCTCTAACATGGCTCAGTCATCCACTTGGAATTCTAGAGGCTTGTGTCTTTTGTCTGCGTGGCTCTCCTGCCGATCACGAGGCACTTTCAAATCTTCCCATTTCCACTCAGGTATTACCGGTTGTTGCAACAGTCCTGAGGGCTTCTAGTATTCTACCTTGACTTTTGCACAGGTCAAGCACTTGCTCACGAAGGTGGCGATCTCTGCCTTCATGTTTGGCCACCAATAAAACTTCTTTAAGTCAAGGCACATCCTATCCGACCCAGGATGGACGGAGTATTTTATCTTGTGAGCCTCTTCCAGGACCAACTCTCTGAAGTCACTCAACTTTGGTGTCTAGATTCAGTCCATGAAGCATCTCGTCCCGTCCTCTCAGAGTTCAAAACTTTTGTCCATTCCCGAAG
The DNA here is from genome assembly GCA_023525715.1 of Cichorium intybus. Taxonomy (NCBI): domain Eukaryota; kingdom Viridiplantae; phylum Streptophyta; class Magnoliopsida; order Asterales; family Asteraceae; genus Cichorium; species Cichorium intybus. The sequence continues at coordinate 28,545,729 of CM042010.1, read as the reverse complement.
AGCTTCACTGGTGATGTTCTCTGGTTTCAAGGCCTCAAGCTGAGCATCCCTGATTTGGGTAGGAAGGTACGAGTGTATGGTAATCGATAGTGACTTTACTCAACATCCAGAGTATTCTTTCTAGCTCAAAGCACATGCTACATCGTTTGCCTTGCTCGGGTGATAACGAATATCACATTCGTAGTCGTTTAGTAACTCGACCCATCTCCGTTGCCTCATGTTGAATTCTTTGTGGTTGAGGATGTGCTGGAGACTCTTGTGGTCTGTGAAAATCGTATACTTTGTTCCGTAGAGGTGATGTCTCCACATCTTTAGCGCGAATACCACGGCTCCCAACTCAAGGTCGTGAGTGATGTAGTCGACCTCGTGAGACTTGAGTTGTCTAGAAGCATAAGCAATGACTTTCTCTCTTTGTATGAGCACGCATCCCAAACCTTGTTTTGATGCGTTATAATACAAAACAAAATCTCCCATGCCTTCTGGAAGAGGTAGGATTGGCGTGCTACATAGCATTTGCTTTAGTGTCTGAAAGGTAACCTCTTGTTTGTCTTCCCATTCGAAACTGACACCTTTCTATGTCAATGCTGTGAGAGGTTTCACTATCTTGGAGAAGTTCTCGATGAATCTTCGGTAGCAACCATCAAGACCCCAAAAAAGTTGAAGGTATCTCAGTCGTGGTTCTTGGTATCTCCCAGTTTTCTATTGCTTTGATCTTGGATGGATCGACATGAATCCCTTCTTGGCTAACCACATGGCCCAAGAAGTCTACTTTCATACCCAGAATTCGCATTTTGAGAATTTTGGCATACAATTCCTCTTTTCTGAGTAGTTCCGAGATTAAACACAGGTGTTGACCGTGTTCTTCTTCGTTTCGTGAATATATCAATATATCATCGATAAATACAATCACGCATTTGTCTAAGAACGATCTGCATACTCGGTTCATAAGATCCATGAATACTGCGGGGGCGTTGGTTAATCTGAATGGCATCACGACAAATTTGTAATGACCATAATGTGTTCTAAACGCTGTCTTCGGAATGTCATCTTCTTGAACTCTAAGTTGATGATACCCGGACCTCAAATCGATCTTCGAAAAGTAACTAGATCCTTGTAACTGATCGAATAGGTCATCAATTTTTGGAAGTGGGTATCTGTACTTGACAGTCAACTTGTTCAATTCTCTATAGTCAATACACATTCTAAAGGATCCATCCTTCTTTCCGCGAATAAAACCGATGCTCCCCAAGGGGAGAAGCTCGGTCTAATGAATCCTTTTTCTAGTAGTTCGTGTAGTTGACTCGATAGTTCTTGCATCTCTGCCGGAGCTAATCTGTATGGTGATTTTGCTATAGGGGCTGCTTGGGATCAAGTTGATTTCGAACTCTACCCGTCGTCTTGGTGGTATTCCCGGAAGGTCTTCTGGTAACACAACAGGAAAGTCACAGACTTCTGATATGTCCGCGATTTCTTCATTTCCTTCTTCTATCCATGACGTGGGTTATATAAAAAAAGGAATCCTACCCTACTACTCTACTATGATAGAATTTCCTCCAGGGCTGACGAGTGGCTTCGCAATTGTACAGCTATATACAGCGTAGAATTAAATAGACATTCGAATAATAGATTCTACCCTAAGGCAACAACCAAACAAGGAACATGTAATAAGGCCAAATCGGATATTCTCATACTTTTCAATTTCTTACTGTATACAACTTTAATGGTACTCACACACACGATGAGGGTTTCGTTATTCGGTAAGTTTTTCTAAAGGTACGTACTACAGATAGGCAGCGAAGTTTTTGTGTGTCTCCAGACGTAAAGACTATTCAAGTACCGTCTACAAAAACAATTTACGAAATGATCGAGGATTTATGGAGCTACAATTACTGTTGTGGATGCTCTCACCACAACGAAACCATATTCGAAGAATATGTTTAGGGGGGGTCATTGTCTCTAGTGAAAGCGGTGAAAGTCCATGATGAAATAAAGCACATGACCTAGGTGATGTCCGAAGAGTTTAGAATGATAAGTAACTTCACTGTTATCAAATGTGTCTTGACTCCAAGTGAATGAAGGTACTCTTGTGGTAACCAAACGAAGTAGCATGACAATGAAGAAGTTCGTTATGATAAATCGTCAATGAGGGAATTCATATAGGACTCTTTTGATTATTATTTCGATAAACTATCCGACTGTTTAAGTCAATCCAATTGGAAATAGCAAGGAGTCGGAAAAATATGTGTTTAGGAGTTATAACTCATTGGAAATCGTAAGGTTCAATGCTACCTTAAAGAAAGATGTGAAAGTATTGATCATTGAAAATGGGCACATTTTCAATTTGGTGATTTTAGGAGAACAATTCTTTGGAGGATAGAGGATCGCACATCAAAACTTTCTCTCCTTAAAATAGCGGATACAACAGATTGTTTGTACAACATTTCATGGTGTGAATGTAGTTCCGTACCTTCTATAGAGTCAACAGTTATATTATAGGTTTGACGTGTGGCGTAAGGGGATGTAATCCTTGACGAAAATAAGGATATCAGCAATGTCAGAGGGACTCAAATGAATGTACGAAATGATACGGGTCGAATAAGAACTCCAAGTTATAGAAAGTTTCCGCATTTCGACGAAGTGCGAAGTTGGACCGGGAATGAAAAGCGTAAGGCCGAAGATTGTTCTAGAAACATGTAACCAATTTAGAAAGTGTAAGATGATGGTACACTTGAGGATATCACTTGTATTTCTGAGGGCCTTGAAGTAAAACTCAGAGATTTTGACATAAGGGGAAAGCGGTTTGTGCATTGGATTACGATACACAAAGTAAAGTTGGTGAAGTAAGCATCCCCAAAAGAGAGGGTTTAGAATCAAGAGATATCCTAGCTTAAATCTTAAGCTCAAGGTGGAAACGATCCTAAGGCTAAAATCGTAGCGCGAAAGGAAAGTCTCACGTATTGGTCAACTATGGGTTAAACTTCCGTGTCTCCTCGTGAGTCATATCGAGAATACTCGTCAATGGTTTTCAAGTCGTGACTACACATGGTGACTCAACTGTCCCTTAATGTGTAGCTCCTGTTGTCGCTCTTGCCGGCATCAGAACCCTTTTCTTAGTCGTAACTCAGGTACATAGACGATAAGGAGGTATTGCGATAATGTTGATACTAGTGTCGACTTATGATTGTCAATAGTGGTTCTTAATAATACTAATACTTATCGAAATATTTATGTTAAATATTGACGTGGTTACTAATTACTGTGTGATTCCTGAGTTTTTACTCCGTTGTCCATTATGCCCACACTTAGTTATATGTCGGTCAAACCGTAGTTAAACGTAGTTGATCAGGCTACGTCTTCCCATGATTTGATAACATATTATACTAAGTCTAATCATAATTTTCAACTTAAACTCTAATGTTCTTGTATTGTGATACTATCTCTGTTTGTATATGTATACTTTTATATGAATATCATTATATTCTAAAAGTACTATCGTATGTTTAAAATTTTTAGCAGAGGTATAAGTCCCCGTATCTATAGTTGTATTTCTTACATGGAAGAATATACTTAGTTCGCTATAGACACCTGGCTCTGATACCAATCTGTCACACCCCAAACCACGATGGCAGAATCGTCGGAGGGTGGAACGAATCATAATATCACAACCATTGCATACATTGAAACATAAGTAGATAAACAACCATCATACATTATAATTGGAAATTTACATTATTCAACAATATGTTTTTAGACCAATTACATTATGATATCAAAATAATCAAAAGAGACGTCTTCGCGTCCCATCCAGAGGTTAGTCGTACCTGACTAATTGTTACCTGAGAATACAAGTAATTTTGCAAGTGTCACCATTACGTTGGTGAGTTCATAAGATTTTTGTAGTGAGAAAAATAGTGATTCCTTTGTAAAAGCTCGTAGTGTGATAGCGAAAACGTTCGTAGTGTAATAATGAAAACGTTCGTAATATAATAGCGAAAATGTTCGTAGTGTAAAAGCGAAGATATTCGTAGTGAAATAGTGAAAAACTCGTAGTGTAATAGTGTAAAACCATACTTGTTTGTATCTTGTTGGAATGTAGTTTTAAACTTCATAAAACTCGTATGTATAAGTAAAATAATACTTATATTTGTATGTTCCGAAATGTGGTTTTAATTTCCATAAAACCCGTAGAGAAATAGTGTAAACCTTCTTAGCGTAGTAGTGAAAACCCATAGTGTCATAGTGAAAAACCCATAGTGTAATAGTGAAAGTTCTTGTTTGAGTCTTTGAAAAGTGTAACATGTAGTTTCACACTTAAGTGAAACCATTTGAAGATGTTTTCCCAAATATAGGACGTTCATTGTTAATTTGTGAGTTATTATAACCTTGCTAAGACCTAGTGACCTGGCACGACGTTCTTCAAGCGTCGTAATAGTGAAGACATTTGTCACCCTTGACCCGTCGGTCGTAGTTGTAGCGAACAACCATAAGTGGGGATTGTCAATCCCATATAGATCTATATACAACTATCCCGCTCATACATGATTAAGGTTATAATCCAGGATTTAGTGTGTACTCTTTTTAGTACCGTGAAGCGATGTCTCACAATCTTACCCAACGCAAATGTCATATCCTTATTTGTAGCGTAGTGAAAACCGTTTTGTATTGAAATGAAAATCCCTTATGTTTGTAACTATCAAATTTGTCCTTGATAATTATAGTATATAAGTATACTGAAAATCCATTTGTATTTGTAATTATCAAATTTGTCCATGATAATTATAGTGTATAAGTGTACTGAAAACCCATTTGTATTTGTAATTATCAAAATGTCAATGATAATTATAGTGTGTAATAATTATATTGTTACATAATTATCTTTAGCATATCTACCGTTTCTTGTCGTTCGTTCCATAAATTATACCCTTTATAATTTATATAATCATGTTTAGTATGTCTACTGTTTCTTGTCGTTCGTTCCATAAATTATACCCTTTATAATTTATATAAATGTTTCCCGTCGTATTGGTATATTTAGATCTAAAAGATGTCGATGAGTTGAAATGCACGATTTCTTACATCTAAAACACTAAATATATACATGTCGAAGATAGTTTTAAAGTTCATACAATATGTCATCGTACGAAGTTTATTTTAGTCATTTTATTTAAGTGATGACAACACTTTTTAAATATCATCATTTTATAGGAAATAATAGTGGTTTTTTTTTTCTAAATGGTCATTCTTGTACTCATTACCAAAAACATAGTTCTTTTCGTTTTAAATACCAACTTCTTTATAAAATAACATTTCCAAAACTTATTATGACGTTATAAGTCCAAAAGTCATTATTACGTCATAATAACATTCTTTTTTACCAAATAATAGTTTTGACGTAAAGATAGTGACATCATGTTTACTTAGAACATTTTAATAGAGTGTATTTTCACATCTTTTCTCAAATATTCATAATAAGTATCATATTTGACCATTTTGTCAACAACATAAACTATAAAGTTTTGTTGGTGACAATATGTGTAAACGTCTAGATGGTTATTTCCTTAACTAAATGTGTATTATAGTTTACCATAATCCATTTTGTTTGTGCCAATCACTTTATAATAAGATGACTAAACCATAAACACATAATATTTCAAGAACATAACATTTAACATATTATTTGTCAAGAACATATCATAAAATTTACAAAAATATATCATTTTCATGGTTAAACTTGTATTCTCCCCTTAAAACATGGATAAAAGTGAAAATGAGGGGTATGAACTCACCTTGAGTGGTGGATCTAAGGTTTCTTGGTGGAGGAGTGTGGATTCAAGCTTTGGAGTTCGGAGGACCCTTGGACAAAACTATTACCCAAAGGATTCCCATGAGTTTTTGTGTGTAAGAGAGTAAATGAAAGTATCAAGAGCTTTAAAACTACTAGATGATCATGACTTACCAAGATGATTTGCAAGATTCTTGAGGATGATGAAGAATGAAGCTCAAGGACCTTTGGAGAAAGCTAATATCCAATGCATTTTAGTGAATGTTAGTGTGTGTAAATGGAATGAAACTTGTGTAGTAGTGTTTAGAATCACAAGAGGGAGTTGTCTTTCCAAAAAGATTGCACAAACACTTGAAATTGGTGGATGATGGTGGTGTATGGTGGTGGCTGGCGGTGGTTGTGGTGGAGAGGGAGAGAGCCGAAGGTGAGAGAGAGAGAGGAAGAGAGAAGAGAGTGAATGATGTTGGTGTCTTTGGTTTATATAGGGTGCATCTCTCCTCAAAAGATGTGAATGATTTGATCTTTTGTAATATTATAATCCTATCACCACTTTTAATGAAGATTGTGAAGTGACAACATAGATATGGTGTGATGGTTTAGGTGGCTAGGGTGGCTTGGCCATCATTATAAAAGATAAAAGATGTCTTTGGTTAGCTTTTATAAAAACTAACTAGTCTCATTTATAAAAGCTTGGGTTTTTATAAAAGTGTGGTAACTTCCGGGTTCGCGGTATATGACGTTTTACCGGAAAATAACCGGGCTATGAAATTAAATACTAGATCATATTACGCTCCTTAATATATGTTACACTACTTCATATTTAATGTTTAAGGCACCACGTAATGTATTTTAATGTTCAATTCCTGTGTACGTTTGTTGTTTTCAGCGACTGAACTGCTGTATCTTTTACATGCGAACTCCGCTTTCGACGTTCTATATATCCACAGGTTCGTATTCATGAAAACATCGTTTTATAAATATTATTTATACTAAAATAATATTTGTGTGTTTATCGAAATTCTACGTTGCCGTAATTCGTCATACGCATTTAATATTTTATGATTTTTTATTTCTTTTCTTCTTATCCCTCAATTTTACATAATTGTGATTAAATTGTTATTAATTACCAGTTAACCATAAAGTAATACCATACTTATCATATGTAAATAACAAAGTTCAATCACATGTGATTAAATACATATAATAAGAAAAATTATTAAAAAATAAAGAAAATCAGATGTGTGTATATTCACATGTGAATAACAGGTTTTAATCATTTGAGAATAACATGGTTTAATCACATGTGAATAGTGAAAGCTAATCATGTGTAAATAACAAGCTTTAATCACATGTGAATAATATTGTTTAATCACATATGAATACCTTACTCATATGTGAATAACAAAGTTTAATCACATGTGACTAGATACATATTATAAAAAAATTATTTAAAAATAAAAAGTCCGTTATGTACATATTCAAATGTGAATAACAAGTTTTAATCACATATGAATAACTTGGTCTATAACATGTGACTAACATGTGAATAACATGTTGTAATTATACGTGAATAACAAGGTTTAATAACATGTGATTAAATACATATAATAAGAAAAATTATTAAAAAAATAAAACAGTCGTTATGTGCATATTCACATGTGAAAAGTAGGTTTTAATCACATGTGAATAACTTAATCACATCTCTGATTAATTACATATAATAAGAATAATTATAAAAAAATTAAAAAATTATAGGGGTGGGTAGGTTGGGTCAATTTGAATTCCAACACACAACATCACAAAGGTCTAATGGATTTCTTATGCACAACTTTCACATAAATTCATAAACGAAAACAACTCTATGTTTTTCTAAGGAAACTTCATGTAACTAAAATACATGTAAAAATTGGGTCACATAAAATAACAAATGCACACATACAAATTGCTAAAAAAGCCATGTATGAACTTTTCTTACAAGAAGAAAATCGGTCATGTCTTCCAAAAACCAAGATTATCCGAATAAACTTGTAATCTAAACATGCATGCAAAGATGCTTTGATACCACTTGTTGGGGTTTGTTCAAGTCGGTTTATAAAACTTTTTATAGAAGCAACGTAAGCATAATAAAACTTGAACAACATAAACAAGATTTACACCCACCAAAGGATCATTTGCATGCAAAGTAGAATCTTTCTAGAGCTAAGTCCACCAACAAGCTCTGATACCACTTGTTGGGTTTTGCTAGTCTAAGTCTTGTGAAAAATCAAACTCTTAAGCCTAAAAAATCTGATTTTTCTCTTAAGAGAGTAATGATTCAAGAGTTCTTCTTCTTTTTCTTCTTCAACACAGTAAATTTTAGAGAGAAAATGACAGAAATGGAAAATCGGCTCAGAGGATAAACATATGAAGGAAGAAACTCATTTCTTTATACAAGTGTTCATGCAAGACCACATAAGCAAATGACTGACATGCAAAAGAATCAAAAACATGAAATGAAGCTAACCAAGAGACTAATGCTTACCCATTGGACCCCTTGGGGGTGTTATCAGCCAAAGAGAGAGTGAGGGGGAGAGTGTGTGTCCCCGCTCCAAGTGGGTCCCACTCTCTCTTTATATTTTCTATATTCAAACTTTTGGATTTTTATAAAATATAAACCTATTTTTTAAATAAAATAAGTCTTGTAATTAATAATATAGATAAACATTTTAATATCTTATTATAATGGATACAATCTAAATTAATTACATTTTATCTAACTTATCATTATAATTAAATAAAATGTACAAAATTATTTGAATCATTTAGCCTTTTAACTTATATACTTTCCATACATGTTTTAATTCACACCATATAAATCAAATTAAGATACATTGTTATTTACATAAAATAACAATAAAGATTTATAACATTTTAACATGAATCAAATTCATCATATAAAATGATCAAATTGGTGTCTAACTTGTTATTGGTGTGACCTCATATGATCATATGTTATTGGCAATATCATTTTATGATCATTATTGGACACATATAACCAACAGAGTGTACTTTAGGTAATTAGATAACTAAGGAATTGATAAAATATGCACTTTAAATATATAATCATTATTATTATCATAGACATCTTAATATATTCTAAAGAGAAATTACTTACATTAAGTACATCAAACTGGTGTCTAACTTATTATTATAAACATCTTAATATATGCTAGAGAGAAATTACTTTCATTAAGTACATCATTGTGTTATGTTTGCATGCATATTACTACTTTCTGAATATATATAAATATATTCAAACCTTTATAGTCGATCATTTTTCACAGAACAAAGAAATAAGTTAAGAGTGATGTGATGTGATAGTTGACTATTTATGGGGATGGATATAACATAAAGATACGACTACACTTACTTGTACTTGATAAGAGATCAAGTATTGGAGAAACCCAAACCCATATGTATTACTTCATGGATTCTGTCAGAAAGTAATTCTAAGATACTAAGATCCTTTATATTTGAAGCATGGATAGATAGGATCTTAATTTGCAGTCTGGTATGCTTCAGCCATTCTCCAATGTTGTTCGTAAGCGTAAAACATATAGGGTATGCTTAGGTATAACATGATGAGTGGGTGAGGTCTATATAATCAAATTTTATTTGTTCCTTCATCCTAATAATGAGGAAGAGATATCCGTGGGCCATTTCACAATTACATGCTAACACTAAAATATATGGACGTGCTTAGACTAATCGATTCTTGATTGATTGTGATGTTCGTTTAATGGTCATCACGAATCTGTATCAGAAACATAATTTTGAATGTATTAGTATGGCAATATTTCATGTCTTACATTTATCCGGATATCATACAATGAAGGGATACTAGATCCTTGAGTGGACTGTTATTCATACTAGGTTTTTGAATGCAATTTTTGTCATAGTTATGATATACCTTACGAAAGCAAGGAAATTATTAATCATTGAAAGTTCTTGGATTAATTAGAACATAAAAGGCGAGGGATTTATTTGTAATAAATCAAAAGTTAATTATTAGAATTATCTAATTAATTTAGTTACTTGATAATTCTATTATTTAAATCGTATTTCATAATTAAAAGGTTTCCATGATTGAAAACTTTCCATATAAATGGAACCTCTAGGTTTTGGGGAACTATAAGTAGCGACCTATTGTAACCCTAAAAAGATACCACTAACTCAGAAAAGCCACCTTTTTCCCTTTTTATGTTGGCGGTGCAAATCTAGAACCAGAAACCTTGATTCTGCGAATTCTTCAAGCCTCCTTTATTGTATGTTGTTGTGAGGTGTGACCTGATAGAGAGGCTCTATTTTGATCCTTTGAGATTCTTCTTGACTATAACTAGATATAGTTTTATATCGTTCTCAAAGGTTAATTAAGTTGCATATAGGTAAAAAAAATAATTTTGTTTGCTTATAATGTTGCTTTGCTTTTGATGTTTAATGTGCAACAATTGTTTTGATACTAACATCATAACCCAACAAAATGTGCATTCTTCTAGTTACTTGGCATGAAGAGTGGTGGCTCATTGTTTCTTTATCCAGATACTTATGATTCCATACTTCCCCAAGAAATGTGAGTTTCAAGCCCTTATTTTGCCTATTTATTGATAGGTTCTCTATTTACATACATCTATTTTTTCTTTCGAACTCAAATATATATTATATGATTGACCTGTCAACATATACAATTAGTTGACACACATATGACTACATTTTTCAGATAATGATCGTTAAGCCATCCATGCATATATTCAACTTTTTGGTTAACTTTTATCCTTCGTCTTTATGTTTGTTTAAATTATTTGATATTTGAAAAGATTCGAGTTTAAGTAGTTATTTTTGTTGGATAAATTGATTTTGAATTTGGATATGTACGAGTTAGTATTTACCAGTTTATATTTTACTATTAGTTTGAATTGGATTAGGAATAGTTTAGATAAGAATAGTTTAATTTTTAGATAGGATAGTTGTTTTACTTTTTTTATGTTTCACAGGCTATATATATAGCCTTTATCCATGATAATAAGAGTACTGAGTTTTAGTCCTTGTTTGTTTTTTTCCCACAGCATACGTAATCAGAGAGTTTTCTTTTTTCTTCTTTCTGTCTCAAACTTGCGTGACATACAAAAGAAAGAGCTGTGATTTGTTGCTTTAAATTCTACATTTGGTATCAGAGCACCCAGGTTCCGTTGAAGGGGGTGTGAATTGTTTTTGTTAGCGGGCGAAAAAAACAGCTTCTACTCTTGATCATCCGTTCGTGTTGAAAAGAGACTAACCGGCGGAGGTGCGTAAAAGAATGAACGGAAAGAATTTGTCAAAGCAGGTGGCTTTTGAATTTGGTTTGTTTTTGCAGGTGCAAGAAGATGGTAAAGCTTGGAGCTTGTTTTCTTGGTCGGTGGAAAAGTTCTCTTGGAACGGGTTTGATCAGAAAAGAGTTGAAGCTGTCAAAAAAATAAATGGCAAAAGGATAAGGTTCGATGTCGTATCAGGTTCCGATTTTGACTCCGACAAACTATCCGGTGTGGGCTGTCAAGGTGAAGTCAGTTATGGATGCATATGGGTTGTGGGAGACGGTCGAATCAAGAACTTTAGGTGCAGAACCTGATCTAAAGAAGTCTAAACAAGCCCTCGTGTTTCTATTTCAAGCAATACCAGAAGAAATGGTCTTGCAAATGGCAAGTTACACTGATCCAAAACAAGTATGGGATGGTTTAAAAACGAGATATTTGGGAGTGGATCGGGTAAGAATAGCTCAGCTTGCAACATTGAAAAGGGAGTTGGAAAGCTTACGCATGAAGGAGGGATAAACTGTGGATGATTTTGCAACCAAGTTGAGTGGTTTAGCTTCGAAAGCAAGGAGTCTCGGGTACGAACTCGAAGAAGTAGACTTGGTGAAGAGGCTACTCGATTCTATGCCTAAGTCCTTTCTTCAAATTGTGGCGTCAATTGAGCAATGCTTTGACTTGGATTCGATGCTTTTTGATGAGGCCGTTGGTAGATTGAAGGCATACGAGGAGCGTATAAAAGGAACCGAGCCAACGTCGTAACGTCCCTTCTTGTAGCGCTTGATTTACCTTATCGGTTTCCTGAGAATACAAGTAGTTGAAAAAGTGTCAACAATTAAGTTGGTGAGTTCATAAGATTTTGCATAAGAAATGTCCTTTGTTTATAATCAATAGTGTTGAAAACCAAGAAAATCCAATATTTTCTCATAAACTGTCCAAGTCTTTAAATCCCAAAGACTAAAATGTAATGTGTAAAATTGTAGTGTAAATTCCTTAGAAATGTATATTTCCACGTAAACAATTTATAAAAATATTAAGTTGATTATTTTTCCCATGTGAGACACCCTATAACCATACTGTGACTAGTTGGCCTGCTGCGACGTTCTTCAGGCGTCGGAATGTTAGACATTTGGACACCTCAGACCTGCCGGTCTAGCTGTAGCTAGCAGCTCAGGTGCGGGGTTGTCAAGCCCGTATAGATCTATACTCAAATATCGCGCTCTCTTACCGAGACTCTGGTTATAAAATTCAGGACTTATAGTAGGTACTTATAAAAGTATTGTGAAGATTCATCTCACAAAAATGTATGTATTTCAATCAACTTGTGTACGTAAAATTTGTATATAGTAACTCTTGTAATCATCCATTATCATTTTTCCGATGATAATATAGTAATGTTTAATAATTATATAATTTTATATAATTATTTTTTTCATGTTCAAACGTCATAATAACATTGTGTTCATAAACAATTCCAATAATAGTCTATTTTTAGTATTCCGTCGTAATAATCATATTTTTGTGTGAATAATAACGGAGTAACTTATTCAATTGATTATAAATATCATCTTTTAAGGTATTTCTCACAAAAATGGTGTGTTAACTTGGTTATAACCATTTTTGCTAGAAAATAGTACTTTCGTCTATAAAAACATATTTTTATTAGTTTTTGTTTTTATAACGTTTTTATCCTAGATCTAGTATTTTTGTATACTTTATTTATAGTTTTGTAACTTTTACACAACTTAATATGTCATAGTGTTTATAAAACAAGGATCTATCCATATTTCATGTCAAGATCATCTTTACACATTTTCTAGTTTTCGTTTTTATAACATTTTTATCCAAGATCTAGCATTTTTACACACTTTATTTATAGTTTGGAAACTTTTACAAAAACTAATATATCACAATGTTTACAATACATAGATCTAACCTTATTTCATGCCAAAAACATTTTTACACAACAACTAGTTTTATAAATTTGTGTAAAACATCTTTTATAGCATTTAAACACATATAAACTTGAATAAAACAACATTTATAGTAATTAAACTTGTATTATCCCCCAAAAAGGTTAGAAAAGATGAAAATGAGGGGTATGAACTCACCCTTGTTGCGTGCTTTTCTTAAAAATTAGGTTGTTCTTGCGGGTTTGACGGTAGAAGCAAGGATCTAGGCTTCGGAGCTCGAATGACCCTTGGACAAAGCTATTACCCATTGGTTTTACATAGATGTTAGAATGTGTAATAGGAAAAAAACTTGTGTAATAATGTTTAAAATTACAAAAGATATTAACTTACCAAGAATGGGATGATTTACACCTAAAATGGTAAAAGATGGTGGTGGTTTGTGGTGTTTTGAGGTGGTGGCTGTTTGAAAAGGGTGTGGTGGTGGGGAGATGTTTGAGCCGTGAGAAAAGAGAAGAGAGAAAAGAAAAGTTGGTTGCCTTGATTAAAATCAGAGTAAGATGTAGTTTATTAGGTTTTTAAATTAGGCTTTTTAGTTAGGTTTTCTTTTTGTTTGACTTTGTGATTTAGACATGCCTAGGAACTTGTGATTTCATGGGGAAGAAGAGAAATCAGCCCTCAGCCGATGGGTAGGGGGTAGGTGGGGTGGAATTTTAACAAAAATGGTAATATACTTATATAAATGTGTGATTTTTATAAAATCGTAAGACGTTTTAGCGAAATTTTATTAGTTTTTGACAAAATGAAGTTCTAAATAAATATTATGTATAAAAACATTGTAAAACATTTAATTAGATTGAGTCGTAGCTCGTTAAACGATGAAATACGCGTTTAAGCGCAGTATTCTTCCGATTACGCGATTTTTAGCATTTTACCGAAAATTATATTTGGCTTTGAAATTAAATACTAGATAGTATTACGTTCCATAATATATGATTTTTTATTCCATATTTGATGTTTGAGGCACCACATTTTGTATTTTGAGTCCAAACCCTGTGTACATTTATCCGTTCACAGCGATTTAATGGTTGTAACTTTCACATACGAACTCCGTTTTCGACGTTCTATATATCCGCAGGTTCGTATTTACGAGTAGATCGTTTTATGAATATTATTATTCTCATAGTAATAATTGTACGATTATCGAATTTTTACGCTACCGTAGTTTATTGTTCGTATTTTCGACGTTTAATCGATAATTGTTTTGAATTAGCGTACGTAGTATTATAATTTCTAATAATACATCGCAATATCAAGGAAAATTACTTTTCAATATATGGTTTAACGTACGCTTCGTTTGACTACAGTTGACTTTTGTTGACCAAAATTTACAATTGTCACATCATCTACCCGTTAGAAAGAATTTCGTCCCGAAATTTAGCTCTTGAGTAGATCCTCAAGGGTTTGGGAAGAGATGTGGATACTTTTGTTTCATTTGGTCTTGACGTTCCCAAGTGAATTCTGGTCCACGCTTGGCGCTCCAGCGGACTTTCACTATTGGTATGCGGCTTTGTTTCGTTCTCTTGACTTCCCTGTCCATGATCTCCACAAGTTCTTCTACAAATTGGTGGTTCTCATTCACCTCGATCTCATCGAGCGGAATGACAATAGTCTCATCGGACAGACACTTGTTTAAGTTGGATACATGAAAGGTGGGATGGACATTGCTGAGCTCTTGTGGTAGTTGGAGTTTGTAGGCTACTGGACCGATCCTAGCAAGGATCTCAAAGGGCCCAATGTATTTGGGGTTCAGTTTCCCACGCTTTCCAAAGCGTATCATTCCTTTCCATGGTGAGACCTTCAACAACACTCGATCGCCAACCTAGAATTCCAAAGGTTTGCGTCGTTTATCTGTATAACTCTTTTGTCGGTCACGAGATGCTTTCAATCGTTCACGGATCTGAACGATTTTCTCCGTCGTCTCTCGTATGATCTCCGGACCGGTGAGAGTGCTGTTAGGTACTTGACCTCTGGCTAGTTGACTATCACCTACCTCAGCCCAGCACAGAGGAGATCTGCACTTGCGCCCATATAAAGCTTCAAATGGAGCAACTTTGATGCTAGTGTGGTAACTGTTGTTGTATGAAAACTAAATGAGCGGTAAGTGGGTGTCCCACGCCTTACCAAAGTCTATCACACAAGCTCTCAACATGTCTTCCAGCGTTTGAATGGTTCTCTCACTTTGCCCGTCTGTCTATGGATGGTACGCTGTGCTCATGTCGAGTCTGGTTCCCAAGGCTTTTTGCAATGATTGCCAAAATCGTGAAGTGAATCGACTATCTCTATCTGAAATGATCGAAATTGGCGCACCATGCAATCGTACTATTTCCTTGATGTACGTCCTTGTAAGTTTCTCCATATTGTCGGTCTCCTTGATTGGCAGGAAGTGAGCGGATTTGGTTAACCTATCGACGATTACCCATAAGGTGTCTAACCCACCATTTGTCTTTGGTAGTTTGGTTATGAAGTCCATAGTTATCCGCTCCCACTTCCACTCGGGTATTTCCGGTTGTTGTAGTAATCCCGAGGGCTTTTGGTATTCTACTTTAACCTTCGCGCAAGTCAGGCACTTGCCCACGTAAGTAGCAATTTCTGCCTTCATGTTTGGCCACCAATACAGTTTCTTGAGGTCCAAGTACATCTTGTCGGACCCAGGATGAACGGAGTATCTAGTCTTGTGAGCCTCATTCATGATAATGTCTCTGTATCCGCCGAATCTCGGGGTCCAAATTCGGTTCATGAGGTAACGAGCTCCGTCATCCTTAACTTCAAGGTTTTTATCCATCCCTCGTAAGGCTTCATTTGCGACATTCTCAGGTTTTAAGGCTTCTAGCTGCGCCTCCTTGATCTGAGTGGACAAATGGGAATGGATCGTTATTGACAGAGACTTTACTCGGCGACCCGAGTACTCTTTCCGACTAAGGGCATCTGCCACCACGTTGGCCTTTCCTGGGTGATAACGAATTTCACATTCATAATCACTTAGCAGCTCTACCTATCGTCGTTGTCTCATGTTGAGTTCTTTTTGGTTGAGGATATGCTGGAGACTCTTATGGTCGGTGAAAACCGTACACTTAGTGCCGTACAGGTAGTGTCTCCAGATCTTCAATGCGAAAACTACCGCCCCCAACTCGAGGTCATGTGTAGTGTAGTTGACCTCGTGAGTTTTAAGTTGTCTTAAAGCGTAGGCAATGACTTTTCCTCTTTGCATGAGTACGCAGCCCAGACCCTGGTTCGATGCATCGCAATAGACCACAAAGTCTTCTGTTCCTTCTGGAAGGGACAGAATAGGAGCGCTGCACAAAGCTTTCTTTAAGGTCTGGAAGGCGGCGTCCTGTTTATCTTCCTACTTGAGTGTTACACCCTTCTGTGTCAGGGCAGTAAGCGGCTTTGCAATTTTGTATGAATCTTCGGTAATAACCAGCAAGGCCCAAAAACAGGCGAATTTCTGTCGGAGTTCTTGGTGCTTCCCAGTTTTCGATGGCTTTGATTTTGGAGGGATCCACATGTATTCCATCCTTGCTGACTACGTGGCCTAGAAAGTCCACCTTTCGAATCCAAAATTCGCATTTCGAAAATTTCGCATACAGTTTCTCTGCTCTTAATGTCTCTAAAACTTGTCGTAGGTGTTGACTATGTTCCTCCTTACTTCGTGAATAGATGAGTTTATCGTCGATGAACACTATCACGAATTTATCTAGGTAAGGTCGGCATACGCGGTTCATCAGATCCATAAACACTGCGGGCGTATTAGTCAATCCGAAGGGCATCACTACGAATTCATAATGGCCGTAGTGAGTTCTCAATGCCGTTTTAGGGACGTCTTCTTCTTGGACTCTGAGTTGATGATACCCCGACCTCAGATCGATTTTTGAGAAATAACTCGATCATTGGAGTTGATCGAAAAGGTCGTCGATTCGGGGTAGCGGATACCGATTCTTGATAGTGAGCTTGTTCAATTCCCGATAGTCAATGCACATACGGAATGATCTGTCCTTCTTCTTTACGAACAAGACCGGTGCTCCCCAAGGTGAGAAGCTCGGTCTGATGAACCCTTTACTCAGCAGTTCGTTTAGTTGGCTGGATAATTCTTGCATCTCTGCCGGGGCTAATCGGTATGGCGCTTTTGCTACTGGGGTGGCTCCAGGGATCAAATCGATTATGAACTCGACTTGTCGTGCGGGTGGTACTCCTGGAAGGTCTTCTGGGAATACGTCAGAAAAGTCACAGACTTCGGGGATCTCTTTGATGCTCTTTACTTATTTCTTCTCGTCAACAACGTGGGCTAGGAAGGCATGATATCTTTTCTGTAGGTACTTTCGGGCTTTGATGCAAGACACGATTCGGAGGCTGGTACTGGGTTTATCACCGTAGATAACAAGGGTCTTGTCATCCAGCAGATGAAGTCGGATTCCTCGTTCGTAACACATGATGTCGGCATGATGGGGGATTAGCCAATCCATACCAACAATCACGTCAAAGCTTCCTATTCTAACAGGCATTAAGTCGATTTGAAAGGAGTGATCGTCCAGAGTAAGTGTACAGCTTATGTATATGTCGTTTGTGCTTTTTGTTTCGCCATTTGCCATTTCTACCGTAAATGTTTCATTGAGTGGTTGAGGTTTTTGTTTTAGTAAATATTTAAACTCGTGGCTTACGAAACTCCTCTCCGCACCGCTATCGAATAGTATACAAGCATATGAATTATTGACGAGGAACGTACCGGTAACCACGGTGGGATCCTCCACCGCTTCCACGCGTCCCATGGCTAGGACTCTTCCATTTCTCCTATTGTTATTTGTCTTCGGACAATCACGCTTGAAATGCCTCGTCTCACCACAACCATAGCAAGCTTGACTCACCCCAGCATTAGAGGCTTGGGTGGTTTGTGGAACCGGCGCCTTGCAGAAACGGGCGGTATGATCCTTTTTGTTACAGTTCGAGCAGTGCATTTCTCTACAGGCTCCGGTATGGTGGAAATTATACTTGTTGCACTTGGGTAGTGTCCCATTATATTGCTTGGTTGTTGTTGGGGTGGTCGGGACAGTGGCTGCACGGACTGCCACAATCTGTTGTCTCTTGGCACCTTCTTGGTTAGGCTGACCCCTCCCCCTGTTGAAGGGTTTTCTTTTTTGGTCCTTCTTTCTTGGTTGATCAGTTTTAGGGGTCATGGTGCCCTGGCGAACCCCATGGTCGACTAATCGTTGGGCCAGTCGTTTGGCACTGTCGAAGGTGGCGGGGCTTGTCGCTTCTACGTTCCCCTGGATCTGAGGAGATAGCCCCCAGATATAGCGTTCCACTTTCACATATTCTGGCATGACCATATCAGGGCAGAGGGTTGCCAAGTCATTGAATCGGTTCGTATAGGTGGTCAGATCTGAACCTTTCATGGTATGGTTCCACAGCTCCTGTTCTAGTTTTTGGATCTCCCCTCTGGGACAGTACTCTTTCATCAGCATGGTCTTCAGTTCCTCCCAACTCATTCAGTTGGCCACATGCAGTGTCAGAGCCTTAACATGACCCTTCCACCAGGACATAGCCGTCTCAGCAAAGGTACAAGCGGCAAATTTGACTTTAAATTCTTCGGGGCATGCGGAGATATCAAAGATTGATTCAGTCTTCTCAATCCATCTCGTGAGAGCAAGGACACCACCAGTACTGTGGAAAGCCACAGGTTTGCAATTAGCAAAGTCCTTGTACGTACATACTCGCGATTGGTTTGATGTTTCTCCATTTGTGGAGTCGTTGGTGCCATTTCTGCTTCCGTTTCCATTCGTCCCATTCGAGTTTATCTGAGCGATAGCAGCTGCTACCGCAGCAGTAACAGCGACTTGGAAAGTAGCTGAGTCCATCATGGGTGGCTCGGGTGTTCCGATCGGTGCGCGCCTAGCGTTTCTTCGACGGGGTGGCATATTTCTGCCACAAGGATTCAAGATTTGACGTTGGTTAGTTCTTGGTAAGGGTTATCAAAGTACGACGTTTCTATTATACGTTTATGTCGACTATGTAGTGATAGGGGTATAATAGGTGCATAAAGAGTCTAGATATATGGTTCTATAGTATCACAAAATACTCGTATAGTATTTTTGTTTTATGTTTTGTTCTAGTGTTTTTCTTTGTACATGGTTCTTAGTAAGTCTTTAGAAGTTGTTATAAGTAAGGTGATTTCTAAGGGGTATGAGAGTTATGTAAGAGAAAATTCTAAGTGTACGACTTCGTAGTATTCATAAAATACTCCTGTAGTATTTTAATTCTATGTCTAGTTATATAGCGTCTTAAAATACTCTCATAGTATTTTAACTTTATGTTTAGTTATTTGGTCATTGGTAAGTGTTCAGACTTGTTGTTCGCCACGACTATTCCTAAGTATACGTTAATCATATCTTAGATCAATACAGTTGATCAGGCTCTATTTATCCAAGATATAATTACCAAAAATACTTAGGCTTATCCGTAGTGTTCAACTCATCCTACTTCTTTTGTATGTTTTCGTTATGATATCATTCTAGTGTGTATGTATGTACTTATACTTTTATAAAAATTATCGTTGTAATTTTTAAAAGTATACTTGTACGAAAATGTTTTCGAGAGTTTTAGTCCCATTGTATTTATAGTTGTATATCTTTAAATGGATTGATATACTTAGTTCACTATAAACAATGCTCTTATACCAATCTCTCACACCCCAAACCGTATTGGCGGAAAAGTTCGAGGGTGGATGACTTCATGAACAATATCATAACAAAGTTGAATAATAGTGATTCCAAGCAAACAACCATCATTAAATAATTGCAAATGTTACATAGTTTAACTGTTGCATGTTTCAATTACAATTATAATGATATCAAAAATAGGCAAAAACGACGTCGTAACGTCCCTTCTTGTAGCGCTTGATTTACCTTATCGGTTTCCTGAGAATACAAGTAGTTGAAAAAGTGTCAACAATTAAGTTGGTGAGTTCATAAGATTTTGCATAAGAAATGTCCTTTGTTTATAATCAATAGTGTTGAAAACCAAGAAAATCAAATATTTTCTCATAAACTGTCCAAGTCTTTAAATCCCAAAGACTAAAATGTAATGTGTAAAATTGTAGTGTAAATTCCTTAGAAATGTATATTTCCACGTAAACAATTTATAAAAATATTAAGTTGATTATTTTTCCCATGTGAGACACCCTATAACCATACTGTGACTAGTTGGCCTGCTGCGACGTTCTTCAGGCGTTGGAATGTTAGACATTTGGACACCTCAGACCTGCCGGTCTAGCTGTAGCTAGCAGCTCAGGTGCGGGGTTGTCAAGCCCGTATAGATCTATACTCAAATATCGCGCTCTCTTACCGAGACTCTGGTTATAAAATTCAGGACTTATAGTAGGTACTTATAAAAGTACTGTGAAGATTCATCTCACAAAAATGTATGTATTCCAGTCAACTTGTGTACGTAAAATTTGTATATAGTAACTCTTGTAATCATCCATTATCATTTTTACGATGATAATATAGTAATGTTTAATAATTATATAATTTTATATAATTATTTTTGTCATGTTCAAACGTCATAATAACATTGTGTTCATAAACTATTCCAATAATAGTCTATTTTTAGTATTCCGTCGTAATAATCATATTTTTGTGTGAATAATAACGGAGTAACTTATTCAATTGATTATAAATATCATCTTTTAAGGTATTTCTCACAAAAATGGTGTGTTAACTTGGTTATAACCATTTTTGCTAGAAAATAGTACTTTCGTCTATAAAAACATATTTTTTATTAGTTTTTGTTTTTATAACGTTTTTATCCAAGATCTAGTATTTTTGTACACTCTATTTATAGTTTTGTAACTTTTACACAACTTAATATGTCATAGTGTTTATAAAACATGGATCTATCCATATTTCATGTCAAGATCATCTTTACACATTTTTTAGTTTTCGTTTTTATAACATTTTTATCCAAGATCTAGCATTTTTACACACTTTATTTATAGTTTGGAAACTTTTACACAAACTAATATATCACAATGTTTACAATACATAGATCTAACCATATTTCATGCCAAAAACATTTTTACACAACAACTAGTTTTATAAATTTGTGTAAAACATCTTTTATAGCATTTAAACACATATAAACTTGAATAAAACAACATTTATAGTAATTAAACTTGTATTTTCCCCCAAAAAGGTTAGAAAAGATGAAAATGAGGGGTATGAACTCACCCTTGTTGCGTGCTTTTCTTAAAAATTAGGTTGTTCTTGCGGGTTTGACGGTAGAAGCAACGATCTAGGCTTCGGAGCTCGAATGACCCTTGGACAAAGCTATTACCCATTGGTTTTACATAGATGTTAGAATGTGTAATAGGAATAAAACTTGTGTAATAATGTTTAAAATTACAAAAGATATTAACTTACCAAGAATGGGATGATTTACACCTAAAATGGTAAAAGATGGTGGTAGTTTGTGGTGTTTTGAGGTGGTGGCTGTTTGAAAAGGGTGTGGTGGTGGGGAGATGTTTGAGCCGTGAGAAAAGAGAAGAGAGAAAAGAAAAGTTGGGTGCCTTGATTAAAATGAGGGTAAGATGTAGTTTATTAGGTTTTTAAATTAGGCTTTTTAGTTAGGTTTTCTTTTTGTTTGACTTTGTGATTTAGACATGCCTAGGAACTTGTGATTTCATGGGGAAGAAGAGAAATCAGCCCTCAGCCGATGGGTTGGGGGGGGGGGGGGTAGGTGGGGTGGGTTATTTTAACGAAAATGGTAATATACTTATATAAATGTGTGATTTTTATAAAATCGTAAGACATTTTAGCGAAATTTTATTAGTTTTTGACAAAACGAAGTTCTAAATAAATATCATGTATAAAAACATTGTAAAACATTTAATTAGATTGAGTCGTAGCTCGTTAAACGATGAAATACGCGTTTAAGCGCAGTATTCTTCCGATTACGCGATTTTTAGCATTTTACCGAAAATTGTATTTGGCTTTGAAATTAAATACTAGATAGTATTACGTTCCATAATATATGATTTGTTATTCCATATTTGATGTTTGAGGCACCACATTTTGTATTTTGAGTCCAAACCCTGTGTACATTTATCCGTTCACAGCGATTTAATGGTTGTAACTTTCACATACGAACTCCGTTTTCGACGTTCTATATATCCGCAGGTTCGTATTTACCAGTAGATCGTTTTATGAATATTATTATTCTCAAAGTAATAATTGTACGATTATCGAATTTTTACGCTACCGTAGTTTACTGTTCGTATTTTCGACGTTTAATCGATAATTGTTTTGAATTAGCATACGTAGTATTATAATTTCTAATAATACATCGCAATATCATGGAAAATTAATTTTCAATATATGGTTTAACGTACGCTTCGTTTGACTACAGTTGACTTTTGTTGACCAAAATTTACAATTGTCACAGCACGAGTTAGTATTTATCGGTTTATATTTTACTATTAGTTTGAATTGGATTAGGAATAGTTTAGATAAGAATAGTTTAATTTTAGATAGGATAGTTGTTTTATTTTTTTATGTTTCACAGGCTTTATATATAGCCTTTATCCATGATAATAAGAGTATTGAGTTTTAGTCATTGTTTGTGTTTTTCCCACAGCATACGTAATCAAAGAGTTTTCTTTTTTTCTTCTTTGTGTCTCACACTTGCGTGACATACAAAAGAAAGAGCTGTGATTTGTTGCTTTAAATTCTACAACTTTTTATATTCAGCAGATGGTTACCGTAGGATAGAAGATCACGCGGTTCATACATACATCAAAAAGGTTGTTTACAACATCAACGGACGCAATCATGCATTAGTTTGAACAAAAGTCTCTACGGTTTTGATATTGTAAAACAAATTTGTGTATATAGCCTTTGTATGAAATGTATAGTTAAACAATTTTTTTGTACTCTACTATTTTTATATTGTACATGACTTCTTATGTATATGGTATTCATTATTGATTAATGGCACTCTTAGCTAATTTGCTACTATTTTATATTAGTGGTTAATTTTCTTGGAATATTGTTACAAATTTATTCTGTCACTTTTTTGTTAGACAATATTTGCTACCAGATTAGTCTGTAGTTATTTCCAGTTTAGCTTATAAGTTTTAGACTTTAGCTACGAAATTTTCAACTAGCTATATCAAACTTTTCTTGTAGTGAGTGAAGGTGTAGTTTATAATTGGAGTTATTGGATTAAAGGTCCACAAAATGCTTGCTCAATCAACAATGGCTAACGGGTTCTACTTTCGTACTCAGGTGGTATTCCTGTTTTGTTATTATGCTCTTTCTCTAGCTATGTCGCATCTAACTTGTGTTGGGCTTGTGTCATGCTAGCACTCAATTTTTTATATAATTCTGATTTTCAAAAAGAAAACAATATTTGTGACATCCAAGCAAGATAATGTCAAATTTCTATAAGGGATGTGGCAATAGTATCCGCTCGATATCCAGTATTTTATTTATTTATTTATTATTATTATTATTTAATATGAACGATTTTATTAGAATCAGTAAGATGCTAGAATTATAAATATTTCAGACATTCCCTTAGAGGGTACACCCCAGATTTAGCTCTAATTCGAATCCAATTAAACGCATCCCGTTTTTTGATTATGGTACGTACACCCTATTACTTTACGTCTTCATTTTTTTTAATGAGTTTATTTCATAAAAAACCTTAGGGTGCGTTTGGTTGTGGAAAATTTTCTATTTTCCAAGAAATTTTCCAAGAAAAATGAAAAGCTAGAAAACGCGTTTGGTTAATCAAATTTTCCAAAATTTTCCTAGAAAACGAAAATTTTCCGTTTTCCAAAATTACATAGAACTTAGAAAACTCAAAATTATTGTTTTCCAAAGTTTTCTATTTCCAAATTTTTCCAAAAATACAATCCCTCCACACATATTCTACCCATCTCACCCACCCCATCCCACCCCCACCCACCACTACCCTACCCCTACCCCACCCATCCCCTACCCACCCTCCACCTACCCACCCCACCTCACCCACCCCTACCCACTCCCACAACCCACCACCTACCCCACACCCTACCCCCACCCCACACACCCTACCCTTACCCCACCCACCCCTACCCACCCCTACCCCACCCCACCTACCCCTTCCAACCTCCACCCCACCCACCCCTGCCCACCTCTACCCTCACCCTACCCCACCCACCCCACCCCCTACGCAACCCCTACCCACCCCGCCCACCCCTACCCACCTCACTAACCCATACCAACCTCCACCCAACCCACCCACCCCACCCCACCTCACCTTACCCCTACCCACCCCTCCCACCCCACCCCTACCCACCCACCCACCCTACCTTATCCCAACCCCACCCACCCCTACCCACCCCTACTCGCACCCCTACCCTAACCCACCCACCCCCACCCACCCCTACCCACCTCAACCCACCCCACCCACGCCTTCCAACCTCCACCCCACCCCCACCCTAACCCAACCCCCACCACCACCCACCCCACCCCACCCACCCACCCACCCCTTCCCCTACCCCTACCCACCTCCACCCCACCCTCCACCCACCCCACCAACCCAACCTCCACCCACCCCATATGGGTGGGGTAGGGGTCGGGTACGGGTACGCCCCCACATTTAAAGCCCTTTTTTACCATTAGCGGGTGGGTAGTGGTGGGTGGAGGTGGGTAGGGGTGGGTGGGGTGGGGGTGGATGGGGGTAGGGTGGGGGTAGGTAGGGATAGGGTGGGGGTGGGTAAGATGGGTAAGGGTGGGTGGGGTAGGGGTAGGGTGGGGTAGGTTTATAAATATGTGTTATTTTGTATTATTTTGAAGTAAAAAAATAGAAAATGAAAACTTACAGAAAATACTCATCCAAACGCGTTTTCTAATTTTCTAAAACGGAAAACGAAAATTCAATTAGATTAACCAAACGCGTTTTTGACTGAAAATGAAAATGAAAACTCCACTCCATTTTTCTGAAAATGAAAATGGAAAACGGAAAACAGTTTTCTGCAACCAAACGCACCCTTATATTTTCAACTTTTTTCTGTTTAAACCTAAAACTTTATTTTTTTTCAAAAAAAAACCCTCAATTTCAGTGATTTTTTTCAAAAAAAATATTTTTTTTCGTTTTTATAATTGACATAATTTTCATATACGATGTCCAAATTCTACGAACTTTATATCCATGGAAAGGTCGTAAGTAATACTACAACTTTGCTTTACTGACTTTTGTTTGAATATGTTCAGATATTTCGCTACACTGGCTTGTTTTATTATAATAGTTGTATCTTTTGCATACGAGCTCCGTTTTCGACGTTCTATAAGTTGACGGATTCGTAAACACGAATACATTGTGTAATGAATATTACTTAAACAAAAACATTATCTGTATGATTTATCGAATTTTACGATACTGTAGTCTATTATTCGAAATTATAGCGTTTACTCGATAATTGATTCGAAATAACGTATTGTAGTATTATAATTTCCAATAATACATTTGGAAAGTTTTGAAAATTACATTTCAACGTATTATCCTAATTTGCGCTCTGGTTGACCTTTGTTGACCAAATATGACGGATGTCACAGACGCGGTCGCAAGAAAGTGACAACGTGGCACTTTTGTGGTTGGAGTTTGAACGGTACAATTTAAACTTTCACAAGCGGATGAAATTTGAAATAAAAAGGCTTATGAAGATAAACAACGATCCCGCCATGATCGATAACGAGCCCGCGAAGAAAAACAACGACTAAAAGACATAAAGTTTTTGTCGTCGACTAAAAGACCCTAAATTTTTTTCTTTTTTTACGAAAAAACCTCAATTTTTTCTTTTTCATAAAACTTTTTAATTTAGGCCATTTACGAGTTTATTCACGGGCTCGTTGTTGATCATGACGGGCTCATTGTTTGTTTTCGTAAGCTTTTATTTTTCAAATTCCATCCGCTCGTGAAGGTTTAAATTGTACCGTTCGAACTCCAACCACATTAATGCCAAGTCGTCACTTTCTTACGACCCCGTCTGTGACATCCGTCAAATTTGGTCAACAAAGGTCAACCAGAGCGCAAATTAGAATAACACGTTGAAATGTAATTTTCAAAACTTTCCTAATGTATTATTGGAAATTATAATACTACAATACGTTATTTCGAATCAATTATCAAGTAAACGCTATAATTTCGAATAATAGACTACAGTATCGTAAAATTCGATAAATCATACAAATAATATTTTGGTTTAAATAATATTCATTACACGATGTATTTGTGTTTACGAATCCGTCGACTTATAGAACGTCGAAAACGGAGCTCGTATGCAAAAGATACCGCTATTATAAGAAAACAAGTCAGTATAGCGAAATATCTGAACATATTCAAACAAAAGTCAGTAAAGCAAAGTTGTAGTATTACTTACGACCTTTCCAGGGATATAAAGTTCGTAGAATTTGGACATCGTATATGAAAGTTATGTCAATTACAAAAACGAAGAAAAAATGTTGTTTGTGAAAAAATCACTGAAATTGAGGGTTTTTTTAGAAAAAAATAAAAGAAATTAGAGTTTTTTCTGAAAAAAAAATATGTATAACCTGTAAAACCGGTTAAGGGTCTAAATTAAAAAGTTTCTCCAAAATTTAGGTCTTTTCTGATAAAAAATAAAATTTTAGGTTTAAACAAAAAAAAGTTGAAAATATAAGATTTTTTATGAAATAAACCCTTTTTTAATAGATAATTTAGACAAATCTATTCGTATGTTCTCAACGAAACATGTTTTTCCGACGCCGTGATTTACTCTACTTCGTAGAGGACATAACACATAACCCATAATTTTTAAAATGTTGTACATCTGAACTGGTAGTTGGTCAAGCTGTGTTAACCAATTATTCAAGGGCCCAGTTAAATAAAATGGCGTTGGGGGTCTACATGCAATTAACTACACCTACTTCTTGTAGGTGAATGTGACAACGTACCAACATAGGGCTATATAGAATGGTCCTTATTTTAGTCAAAGATCCATGACTACCTTGACACCTTTTGTGGACATAAAATCACTAGATTTGTCAAGACCACAAATCAGTTCTACTTTTCACATGATGTACAAACAATCCAACACACAAAAAAAGAAAAAAGTACGTTGCAAACTATTTCGAGGGCGTGTTAACAAAATTCAATTCAAAGTTATAGGTCTTCAAAAAACGACCAAATTAAATTGGCTCGGTGTACATCTATATAATTCATGAACAGGTTTTTACACCACGATCTTACTCAACAAGTTTTAATTTCAAAATAGATACTTCAATTGTATTTTATTTTTCAACATATAGAATAGTGTAAGATCATATAAAGCACATTCTTTTCATAGTTTAGGCTAACTATAGGTTTTAGATGATACGTCCTCGAAGGAGTTCTAGCACTTATTCCGAATCAAACAGGATAGAGACATGACGGTTCTATGGACTGCCCTCCATCAATGTAACACAAAATTCGTTCATTTGCGTCACGTCAAATTTATAGGTATTATATCCATCGACATTATATATATATATATATATATATATATATATATATATATATATATATATATATATATATATATATATATATATATATATATATATATATATATATATATATATATATATATATATATATATATATATATATATATATATATATATACGGATCCAGAAATTATCATTAGGGGGTGCAAAATTTTTTTTCCCTAATGTAAATGGTGCACTTATAGAAAAAAGGGTGCACTTTTGTGGGTAATTGATCAAAATCCAAAGTTTAAGTTAATTAGTGGGTGTCATTTTTTTTCCGAGGGGGTGCAACGTACTAGAATTTTTTTTTTTTTTTTTTTTTTTTTACAAAGGCCCGCAAAAGTTGAGCCGGTGCACAGCCCCCTCCTTGCTCTATACTGGAACCGCCACTGGGCTTGTCCAAAGAAGTGCATATACGCAGTGGATCAAATTATGCTTTTACATATAAACGTGTACCTGTGCATATGTGCATATGTGCAAATATGCATGTCTATATGTGCATTTAAATATGGGTATCTACAAATGTGCATATCTCCAGGTTCTAACATGCAATAGCATCTAAATATGGGTTTGTGCAAAGTGCATATATCCAGGTAGGTGCAAACGTAGTTGTGCATATGTGCAAACATGCATGTGATATTAAGAATATGAATCTGTGTATGTGCATGTATGCATAAATATAGTGACTTAATACACATTAATGTCTTTGTGGACTGACTTAATACACATAAGTGTTTACAGATATGGGCTAGATTACATGACTTAACAAATGATTAGATGACTAAATGAATATAGGCGTGTGAGTTGATACATGTGTAACTGCATATATGCATAAATATGTGCACATGATAGTATCATGTAAAAATCTGACTACGTTTAATTACAACCATAGGAGTTCTTTATATAATTTATACTATATGTAAGTGTTGAGGCGTCAAACTCAATAAATAAATTGAGATAAATATATATAAAGTTTAAGTTCGTGTTCACTGCTCAATTTACTATTAAGATAGTAAAGGATAAGCAGTGTCAGTCCACAGAGACACGTGACAAAAGTAAATGCCAAACATTAGTATTAGTACACTGAATATGTTGGGGGGATTTTGTTGTGTTAGAAACTAAAATACCTAACATTCAAAATAAATTAAGTAAAATGCAGTAAAATGAGAATCTGGTTCCACAAAACACATATAACATGAGATTATAATTAAAGATTATAAACTATGTAGATTCCATTTAAGTTGATTTCTCAAGAGTATTAATAAGCTCTAATACCCTCAGTTCGTAAAATTATATAATCAAAATATACTCTTTGATTACAAATCTATCTTTCTTAGTAAAAATTCAAATAAGCTCTTGAATTACACTAGAAAAATGCATTAAGATTCAATTGAACAAATCAACAATACTCAATACATCTCAAATGATCGGATGCGTGAGAGTATGTAATTCAAGTTACACTAGAATCAATCTTAACATAAAATTGAAGCCAATGTTTGTCACAAATACCCATTCATAAAACAATTACAGATTCTATAAATGAACATGACAATAATGATTCAAATACCAATTCAATTGGCCAAATCAAACTAGACATATAAACCATTTAAATCATTCAACGTCAAACTTGAATTACTAAACGGAAAATGCGACATAGTTCTAACCAAATGCTTCAAAATCTCATGTCAAGAGTTTCAAGGAACCAGAAAAGATAGAGTCCTAGCCAAACATGTTCGGACTAGAACTCTACTAAGCAACAACAGAAAATTAACCAAATGTACTTACAAACAAAGTTATAAAGCAAAATCAAATGTTCCCAATGTGTTCTTGAAGTATCTCCTCTCTCCAATTTCGTCCTCTATATGTTAGGAATGAAGTGTGTGTCAAAAAACCCCAAAACCCCCCTTAAAACCGTGCACAAAACTGTCATAAAAACAGTTTTTCAGGATTACACGACCCGTGTAAAAGTAACACGGGTCGTGTTCTTCAGATAATTTTCGAACTATGCACTACACGACCCGTGTAAAATGGGACACGGCCCGTGTAACTATCGGTAAGGGTTTTGGCAATTTTGTAGCTCTACACGACCCGTGTAAGGGTTACACGACCCGTGTTCTTCATTTCTTGATGTTTAAAGCTCTGACATGCTTCCAACTCCAATTCTTCCGCTCCAAAACTGCTTCCAATCACTTCAAATGCTCCAATATGTCCCACACCATCATCCAAAGCCGCTCCAAGCCATCCAACATACTCCATGCCTCCACCAAAGCTCCATTTTATCCTGAAAAACACACTAAACTAATGAAGTACCAAGGTTCCCGGAAAATAACTACAAATGCATGTAAATTGCTAAAAATATAAATAAATAAAAGGAAAAAGGGATTAGAAAAGATGCATAAAATGCATCCAACAAATCTCCCCAAGCTTAAGACATTACTTGTCCCCTAGTTGTTACTTTGCTTTAAGAAAATGCCTAACCTTTCTCGTTTTGCATAAAAAAGGCTTGTTAAAAAACTTATAACTTTCACATTGCAAAAACTACTTTTACGCCTAGAGAGATGAGGCTAACGCTTCCGTCCCTATCATGTTCCGTCTTAACGAAGCACGTTGGAGTAAGTTCAATTTTCATTTATTTTGATGTAATGAAAATACAAGCATACCGGGACGTAAGACACTAAACAACAAACTCTATGAAAGGTCCACTAAACAAAATTTTTTAATTTTTTAAGTTTTTTAATTTTTTTTAGAATCGAAATGCATGGAATGCATGAAAATATATAAAATGAAAATTAATTTGAAAATTAAATCTAAGTATTTACAAAAAAGTTAAAAATTTGTACAGAAATGATGCAATGCATGAATGAATGAAATGCATTCCCCCTCCCCAAGCTTAAAAGTTAGCATCGTCCTCGATGCTCAGAAAGGGGGAAACGCGTCTAATTTTCCAGGGGCGGAGGTGGCGGGAATTGGGGCGGGTTGAGATTCCAACCTTGGAACATTGAGAACATCTCCTGATATTGTTTTTGTGTGCTTCCCAATGTTTGGATTGTTGTTCCCAATATTGTTGTTGGGTGCCCCAGTTGGTGGTGTATTCATTGTGAAATGTGGAAAGGCGGGTATCGATTGATTGGTAATTCGTGTTAAGGGTTTGAAAATCGGTATGGAGGGTGTGGTAGTTGGTGTTGAGGTTTTGGTAATCCGTTCGAAGACCGGAAAGAGTATCCTCGATGCGTGATAGCCAGTCGTCAATGGAAGACGGATAATCCTCCTCGTCATGGTGGGTGGTAGATGGGCCCGCGTCATCTGTGGATGGTGGAACAAAGGTCTGTGCAGGTTGACTGGGGTAAAGGATGACGCGCAAGAGCCAGTCAGTCAGGCTAAGATCATCGGGATCAAGCTGGATGAGATGGGCATTTTGACTACTTATCCTTAATTCGGATGCATTGTGGCACGTAGGTGTAGACCATAGATAGTCACCGAATCTTCGACGAAACAATTTCATGGTCTCAAGGACCGAAGTCGTCAAGAAGTGACCGCCTGGGAGGATGGGCTCATCGGGTGAGAACTCAAGACCGATGAAAGGGCTTTCAACAATAAGAGTCAGGAGTCCACCACTATGGAATTGACCCGTATTGGAACGGGCCAAACGCTGGAGCCGATTAGCAATGCAATACCCAAAATGAGGTTTTTGGGAAGGGTTGGAAATCATGGTCAAAAGGATTCGTAACTCCATAGCAGTGACCGTGCTAAGTTCCTCCCATAGAAAAACAACCGAAGCAAGAATTCGGTGAGCGGCCTTTAAGACGGGGTGGATGATAGAAGAGGCTTTTGCTGAGCTAGGAAGGTACACTTCATGAGTTGTTATGGCACGCCACCCACGTCGGAGCAAATCACCGTCCTCTCGTCTGACCCAGCGTGCGAACGGGTCAAAAGAATAAGTAGTGTATTGACCCACTAAATCGGCAATTTGGTCAACATGGATACGAAATGAGCGATTCGCTAGCCTAAAGGAAAGTACATCGTTTTCGAATGCTAGGGAGGATAGAATTTCCTTAGAGGGTCTTGAATACGAGGGGGCGTTCAAATTTAAAAGATTGTCCCACCCGATATTTCGAAAAAGTGTTTGCACCCCATCAAGAATATACAAATCACGGAGGGAATCAACATGAGCAAATTTTTGGGCCATAAATTGACGTTCTAAAAGACCCTCAAATCGATTGCGATGGGTTTGATCCACAAATTCGACTTCCCAATAGTCGGGAAGGATGAGAGGCAAATCAGGAGTTGGGGACCTATGGCGCCTAGAGGACTTTTTTTTTGCTAGCTATGGTTTTTGTGCGTTTACGGGAAGGGCCCTCCATTTGAAAAAAAAAGATAGAAATGGGCACGTAGGAAAAGTCAACAGAAAAGTCAAGATCGGTCACAACGGGACCACAATGAGAAACTCAAAAATCCGTTGACAAACGCGGGAAAAAGAGTTGAAACACCAAAAACAGGTGCACAAGACTCAAAAATCCCAATTCCAAACACCAACTAGCAATTTTCAAAGAAAAGAACAACAAGGAACGAGTGTACCTAACGGATCCGGGCAAAGTCGAGTGGAATCGCAAATCTTGGACCATTGAAAAGCTTGTTCTTCCTCAATCCTCACCTTCCCCAAGCTTAATCTGCAAAAATATGGAAGAAATATAAAGATATGTGCACAAAATCGGACCTAGGGTTTTGAAAAACCATTTTTCACCGTTTTTGCTCTTTGAAACTTCAAGATGGGGAAGAAGATGAAGTTAGGGTAGGAATCCATACTGTGGATGGAGAGTTTGTGCAAGAAATTGCAAGATGCGTACTGATTTGGGCTGAAAATCTTGAAGGAGAAAGAGGGCGAGAGAGTATGTGCATGAAATGTGGAAGAGATATAGTTTAAAGTGCAAAAAATCGGATTTTAAAAATTCCTCTGCCTCGCGAACACGACCGTGTTCTAAATTACACGGCCCGTGCTGTGGCTTTTTCCCAAATGCGCTTTTTTGAAAATAACGGGGGCACGACCCGTGTAAATGGGACACGACCCGTGTAACTATTGGTAATTTTCTTTTGAAGTCTACACGACCCGTGTAGAAATGAACATGACTGTGTAAAAATTTTGAAAAATTTCATTTCCAGGGACACAACCCGTGTAAACGGGACATGACCCGTGTAATACACGGTAATTTCCCTTGATAGCTACACGACCCGTGTAGAATTGAGCACGATCCGTGTAAGTCTCGGATTAAATTTTTCAAAGAAAACACGCTCGGGCTTTTAAAACACGACCCGTGCTTCTGATTTTTGAAATTTTTCGCACGTTTCGTGACTCTCCTTCGTGTGCACATACCTTAGCTACCTGCGTGGATTAAATGTGTTCGGTCCTCCCGTTTTTGCGTTACAAAAGCATTGGAAACATTAAAAACGAAAAGGAAATTGTTCGAAAATGAAAATGCAAAAGTTTAGAACTAAATAACACTAAAATCCGGGTTGCCTCCCGGTCAGCGCCTTCGTTTAAAGTCGGTTAGCTCGACTTAGCCCATGTTGCAACTTCAATCCGTGTATTGGGGGCTCTCAACCTTCTCCTCTTCTTCATTTTTCGTGACAAAACCTTCGTACTAAGGTTTTAAACGATGACCATTTACCTTAAACGTCTTTCCGGTCTGTAGACTAACTATCTCTATAGCTCCATGCTCAAAAACGTTAGTAACCACAAAAGGTCCCACCCAACGGGACCGTAATTTGCCGGGAATAAATTTAAAGCGAGAGTGATAGAGTAATACCTTTTGTCCTTTCACGAAGATCTTCCTCGAAATCATCTTGTGATGATACGCTTTTGTCTTTTCTTTATAAGTCACTTCATTCTCATCTGCATCGTTCCGTATCTCCTCCAGTTCTTGAATATCCAGTTTCCTCTTTGTTCCGGCTTCATCCTCACTCAAGTTGAATTGTTTGACCGCCCAAAAGGCTTTGTGTTCCAATTCAATCGGTAATCTACATGGCTTTCCGAAAACGAGACGATATGGGGACATACCAATAGGCGTTTTGAATGCGGTTCGATACGCCCATAACGCGTCTTCCAATCGTATACTCCAATCCCTCCGAGTCGGGTTCACCGTTTTCTCTAGGATTTGCTTGATTTGACGATTCACTACTTCAGCTTGGCCATTGGTTTGTGGGTGGTAAGCAGTGGAAACTCGATGCATGACCCCATATTTCTTCAACACCGCTTCCAACGTACGATTGCAAAAGTGGGTCCCTCGATCACTTATGAGGGCTCTTGGTGTTCCGAATCTTGAAAAGATCTGTGATTTGAGAAAATCTACAACCACTTTTGAATCATTAGTACGGGTGGCCTTGGACTCCACCCACTTGGACACGTAGTCCACCGCCACCAAAATATAAGAAAAACCAAAAGATGGCGGAAAAGGTCCCATAAAGTCTATACCCCATACGTCAAAAATTTCACAAACTAAAATTGGGGTAAGTGGCATTTGGTTTCTAGATGTGTGGCCAATAAAAACCACTTTCAAGGACTTTTCGCGCAGTTCGTTGGGGACCAAAATGTCCCCCACACGCATACGAATGAAAAAATGTTAGAATAGATTGTACCTCGGTTTGATCAACACATCATCGGATTACCTGATCCACACAATACTTCCATAGATACGGCTCGTCCTTCACGTATCTCTTAGCTTCTTTCTTGATCTTGTCCTTTTTCCATCAGGTAATATCTTGTGGAAATTCCTTGGTGACCAAATAATTGACTATGTCGCCATACCATGGTGCCACTTTTGTTGCGAAAAGGTGTTCATCTGGGAATGTATCACGAATGGGAGTGGAATCTTCAGGTGCTATGATGCGGCTGAGATGATCTGCGACCAAATTTTGCTTTCCACTCTTGTCCTTTATCTCAAGGTCGAACTCTTGAAGTAGCAAAATCCACCGAATGAGTCTCGACTTGGAGTCTTTCTTTGCAAGCAAATATCTAAGGGCTGCGTGATCGGAGAAGATGATCACTTTGGAACCCAATAGATATTGTCTAAATTTTTCCAAGGCGAAAACGATAGCCAATAATTCTTTTTCTGTGGTGGAGTAATTGCTCTGCGCGTTGTCAAGTGTCCTGGAGGCGTAGTTGATGACATGAGGTACCTTGTCCTTCCTTTGTCCTAATACCGCTCCTACTGCGTGATTGCTTGCATCACACATTATCTCAAATGGCAAACTCCAATCCGGTGATTGAAGTATTGGGGCAGTA
Source organism: Cichorium intybus (assembly GCA_023525715.1). Classification (NCBI taxonomy): domain Eukaryota; kingdom Viridiplantae; phylum Streptophyta; class Magnoliopsida; order Asterales; family Asteraceae; genus Cichorium; species Cichorium intybus. The sequence goes on along the minus strand of CM042010.1, from coordinate 28,510,837 downwards.
ATCAACATCTCCTTCAATTGGTCAAATGCCTTCTTGCATGCCTCGGAAAACTCGAATTCCATATCTTTTTGCAGCAGCTCACACATCGGCCTAGCAATCTTTGAGAATTCCTTGATAAATCTTCGATAGAATCCTGCATGACCAAGAAAAGAGCGTACCTCTCAGATACAAGTGGGGTAAGGTAACGATTGAATAACATCTATCTTAGCTTTATCTACCTCCAACCCTTTTGAAGAAACTATATGACCGAGTATGAGACCTTGATCGACCATAAAATGACATTTTTCATAATTTAAAACAAGGTTGGTCTCAATACATCGTTCCAAAATTTTTGTCAAAATTTTCAAACATTCTTCAAAAGAGTTACCGTAAACCGTAAAATCGTCCATAAAGACCTCAATGATCTCCTCAACGTAATCCGAAAAGATGCTCACCATGCACCTCTGAAATGTGGCGGGGGCATTGCAAAGCCCAAACGGCATCCGCCTATATGCAAACATGCCAAAAGGACAAGTGAAAGTAGTTTTCTCCTGGTCCTCGGGTGCTACGGGAATTTGATGAAATCCCGAATACCCGTCAAGGCAGCAATAGTGAGTTTTTCCCGCTAACCGTTCTAACATTTGGTCAATAAATGGTAGTGGGAAACGATCTTTTCGGATCGCATTGTTGAGTTTTCAGTAGTCTATACAAACACGCCACCCGTTTTGCACGCGGGTAGGGACTAGTTCTCCTTGCACATTTTCAGTTACGGTTATACCTGATCTTTTCGGGACAACTTGAACTGGACTTACCCATTTGCTGTCAGATATTGGGTAAATCATACCAGCATTTAACAACTTAAAAATTTCTTTCTTCACCACCTCCATCATCGGTGGGTTCAACATCATTTGAGCTTCTCGAGTTGGCTTGAAATCCTCCTCCATGAGGATCTTGTGCATGCAAAGTGAAGGGCTTAATCCCTTGATATCGGCTATTGTCCAACCGATGGCTTTTTTGTAGCGCTTTAAAGTTTGCACCAACTCATTCTCCTCATCTTTTGACATCTTGCTTGAATCGATCACCGGTAATGTCTTTTCATCCCCAAGATAAGCATACTTGAGCTGATCGGGAAGAGTCTTTAACTCAAGCTTGGGTGCTTGCACTATCGATGGCAACAACTTTTCGGTAGGAGTCGGTAGTTTTATTTTTGGGGCATTGTACCTCTCATTTTTCTTCTCATCTAAAAACGCAACAACTTCAACTATCTCATCATCCACCGTGAACTTTTCTGCTAGCTCCTTCACTGTCTTAACATCAAAATTTCTGTATGCTAGCACATCGGGGTTAGATAAACTAAAACATTCCTTGGTTAATGGTTCGATGATATCCACAAAATTTAAAGATGATACATCAGTGGGATATCTCATGGCATCATAAATGTTAAAGTTTACTACCTCCCCATCAAATTCCATGGAGATGGTACCCGCACGAACATCTATTTTTGTAGAAGCAGTACTCATGAATGGTCTCCCTAGTAGAATGGAATTCAAGTTCGGGGCATCATCATCGCCCATGTCCACAACAAAGAAATCTGCTGGAAAGACTAACTCACCCACTTGGACTAACACGTCCTCTAATACACCCTTTGGGTGTACTATCGAACGGTCGGCCAATTGGATAAGTACACCGGTTCTCTTTAATATTCCCAAATTTGAAGTTTTAAAAACAGAAAATGGTAGAACATTAATTGAGGCACCGAGATCCAACATGGCACGTGGAACGGTAAGATTTCCCATTTTACAAGGAACCGCAAAAACTCTGAGATCCTTGTGTTTTTTCGGTAGGCGTTTCTGTATAATTGCGGAAACATTTTCACCTACCCTTACCGTTCTTTTACCTCTTAATTTTTTTTGGGACATGTTTAATGGCATCCAATAGAGGAATATTTACCTCAACCTTCCGAAATAGCTCCAAAATTTCTTCGTCTTCTTTTTCACGTTTCATGTTCCTCAATCTTGACGGGAACGTTGGTGGTGTAACTTGAGCTTCGATTTGAACTTGCTTTTGCTTCTTGTTTTTGCTTGATTTTGTTTCGTCCTTCTTCACCTCTAACTCATCTTCTTCATCCTCGGGCATTCTTGGTCCATCATATGCTTTTCCACTTCGCAAGGTAATAGCACAGTCGTTGTGTTTCGGGTTCTTTTTTGTTTGTGCGGGCAATTTACCTTGTGACTCCATCTTACTCATCGAATTTGCTAGTTGCAAAACTTGTTGCTCTAAACTTTTGATGCTTTCCTTTGTCTCACTTTGAAAGGCTTGAGTGCTCGGGGCTAAGCTTTTCACTATGTCCTCCAAAGACATACGTGAAGAACTACTACTTCCTTGATTGTGATTTTGAGGAGGAAGGGGATAATTGTGTTGATTCCGTGGCTGAAAATTTTGTTGGTGATGGTTATTGGGTTGATAAAGTTGTCTTTGTGATGGTGGTATCGGTTGGTAATTTGGGTTTGGTTGAAATCCCCAGTTTTGATTTCTCGGTTAATCAAAGTTTCGTTGATTTTGGCCTTGGTATCCACCAACTGCTTGTACTTTCTCCGTGTCTTCTTGAAGCATAGGGCACATGTCGGTTGGATGCCCATATTGGAGACAAATACCACATACCCTAACAGATGGTGGTTCAACACCCTTGTCCTTTGTAAGCTGCATCACTGCCTTGGTTAACTCAGAAATTTGGTTTTCGATATGCGGAGTCGACACTTCCTTGACTCCTCTCGGGGGATCTGCATACCATTCATCTTCCATTTTCGTGTGCTTTGAATCTTCGGACATCTTTTCTATCAAATCTCGGATTTGAGACGGTGTTTTGTCTATCAAAGAACCTCCACTTGATGCATTGATAAGTCTCCTCTCCATCTGGGTGAGGCCTTCACAAAAATAACGAAAAAGTTGGTATTCGTTAATCCCGTGTTGTGGACATCGGGCACAAAGTTTCTTGAAACGCTCCCAATAGGTGTGGAGAGCTTCTCTTTTCCCTTGTTTTATGTCAATTATCTCTCGTCTCAAGCTAGAAGCTCTTGTCTCAGAAAAATACTTGTCAAGAAATGTAACGCCCAGTTTCAACACACTTTATATCCCAGAAAATTTTTCGCATTTATAACATAAATAGTATAATTGGGTATTCGTGTGCTCTGGAATCTACAAGAAGTTATCATTGAGAATCGTCCCACGATCCGAGCCGGGCGCTATAACTACTAATCTACACACAACATAACACAAACACGTAAGCTACAAAGCTTAGTGAGCAACACTACAACTACATGAATAACTTATTTTAAATGTAATACGTCACCCAACTCGTGGGTGTAGTTATTTCCTGCAACAATTCATAAGTACTGGTTAATATAAACATATCAAACCAGCTATACTTCACTATTAATAACTACAAGTATTCTTTCCGTAGTTACATTGGTATCTACCGATACCTAAGCTACTAATAAACAAGCACGGTGTAATACATGCAACACAAGTATACACCTAACCGACAACTCGATATCACTACTTGATATCACCACACGGTATTTTTTCTTTCCAATATGAAACCTTTTACTCTATAACCTTTCTGATCACGAGCCACAAGGGCTTTATATCCGACTCTTCTTTATTCTCTACGGTTTCGAGTCATCAAATCTCACCACTATCCTTATAATAGTATGAGCACAAAAGCTCTATAGGCAATTAAGCCCTATTTCTTAGTCACAAAAGCCAACACTGGTTTCACAAAGGTTATCACCATATGTTAGGTAGTTAAACCCAACCATAGCCATAAAGACTATTATATTTGGATATCAAATCCAATCTCTATACAAATAAATTCTATGTCTGCTCTACACTTGGGTATCAACCCATCACATGTAAACACAAAAGGCTCACGACATGTCCCGATCTCGTCTAGACTCATGGCTTATCCGGTATTGTCTTTTCACTGACTCACGGCTTATCCGGTCTTGTCATTTCATTGACTCACGGCTTACCTGCTCTTGTCATTTCATTGACTCACGGCTTATCCGGTCGTCTCATTTCATTGACTCACGGGCTTACCCCAATCTTGTCCTTTCATGGACTCAAGGGCTTCCCCGATATTGTCTTTTCCAAAACTGTTACAAGTTATAAGAGTTTAACCAATATTATATTTAGACGATGAGCCCAATCTCCTAGCCACAAGGGCCGTATAGTTGGAACCATACAGGTCCTCACTCAACCAATAAGGTCTGCATGAACCGTACAAGTTCCCACATTATATTTTGGGTAATTTAACCCAATCATTTGGCCATAAAGGCTCAACACCACGACTGTAAATTACTCATGCCCAATAGTCCCTGCATACCTGTAAAATCACAAGTATCGTATATATATATACACTACATCATACTACATATATTTCACCATATATATATATATATATATATATATATATATATATATATATATATATATATACATATACATATATATATATATATATATATATATATATATATATATATATATATATATATATATATATATATATATATATATATATATATATATATATATATATATATATTCATTTTGCATACTTCTCTATGGTTGCTAAGTACCCTTTAAGCAAACCATTAATATCCTAGTTGTACCTATTCACAAAGTACTCATCTAGTGATATATAAACTTTACTTTAAATGAATACGAGGTTCTCATCTTAATGTTGGTTACTTCACATCGTAACCCCAAACTTCTAATACATATAATCACATAGAATTCTCTATGTGTCTACATAATTTACAAGTAATTTACTACATGTGTCATCTTGTATATAACTACAAAACTAACTTGTAATAACAAGTGATTTCTAACACTTGATACACCTGATTTACATAGTAATTTCTACATGTTTGTGAATCATCTAGCATCATAAACATATATAACATGTTACAACCAACATGTAAGTAGAGTTACTCACCTGGATTAAGTAGCTTCATAGTCCTAGCTACCACCAACGTTAATTACAAGCACTTCTTCAACACTTTCCAACACCTACACAACCATATACATACCAAATAGAAGTGAATACCTTGTATTTCCACCATCAAAGCTTAAAGCTTGTTCTCATCAATTAACACTCGTGATTAGGAGTGTTTTAAAACATCCAAACATGAGTTATACACTCAATTTCAACTAATCACAGGTTGTTCTTCATAACCACTCGAAACCAACCCAAATCAACCAAATCAACCGTTCAAAAGGTTTAAAACAGTAAACCTTACCTTCAAGAAGTGAAATACCAAAGATTACTTCAATCCTTCGAGTTCTAGCCTTCTAATTTGGTTCCTAGACGATTTGGGAACGTTTTCTAGGGTTTAGGAGGTTTTTGGTTCGAGAATTGTCCAAGAAATGGTTGAAAATCGCAATAAAAAGGGGTGGGGCCTGTGCGCAGCACGACCCGTGTCCAAAGTTACACGACCCGTGTAACTTATGGTATACATTTGAAGTTTTAGTCTGCAGAACTACACGACCCGTGTCAAAATTACACGACCCGTGTAATTCACGGTATGCCCAACAAGTTCAAAAGACTTCCCTACACGACCCGTGTAACCTACTTCTAGCATTTTTCAACTTCAAATTCCTTCCAAATGAAATTCTAACCATCCAAACTCTTGCAATAATCCAACTAATCTTAATTACCTTAAGATTAATATATAAATACTTACCGAAAGTAATGTGGTGTTACAAGAAAGAGCCGTGCTAGATCATTCCACGTAATGACCGACCCTGGTGGTAGGTCATATAGCCACTCCTTGGCTTCGTCTTGAAGAGAAAAGGGGAATGCCCTTAACTTGATTTGGTATTCGGTAACATCATGCGGCTTCATACTGACGCAAACTACATTGAACTCTTTTAAGAACTTATAGGGGTCTTCGTTCTCCAAACTACGAAAACTCGGTAGTAAATGGATCAATCGCGACTTCAGCTCAAAATTCATCATCGCGGGATAGGTGTTGCATAACGGTTGTTGGGTAACATCTTGAGTCACCCAATCGCGCAAGGTTCTTTCTTCGGCCATATCTCGGGTAGGAGATCCGGTGATCTCTACCTTGGGTGTAACGGGGATTGTGAAATTTGGTTGTGGGGTAATTTGTATTGGTGATGCTGGTGGTGAGGGTTCTCTAGTTGAATATTGGGGTGATGAATATGGTGTATCTATTTCGGTTTCACTTGAAAGGGGTATTTCCTTCCAAATGTTGATGACTGGAGGGTTGGATGATGTAGAAGTTCTGGAACCCGACTGCTGCCTCTTCCGAAGTTTAGCTTGTTTCCGTAGCTTCTTTGCTATCTTTTCAATCTCTGAATCAACTGGAATTGGTGTACCTGTATGTAAAGATCTCGGCATAAACAATTAGTACTGCCGTGGCCCCGGCAACGACGCCAATTTGTTGAGGCGTCAAACTCAACAAATAAATTGAGATAAATATATATAAAGTTTAAGTTCGTGTTCACTGCTCAATTTACTATTAAGATAGTAAAGGATAAGCAGGGTCAGTCCACAGAGACACGGGACAAAAGTAAATGCCAAACTTTAGTATTAGTACACTAAATATGTTGGGGGATTTTGTTGTGTTAGAAACTAAAATACCTAACATTCAAAATAGATTAAGTAAGATGCAGTAAAATGAGAATCTGGTTCCACAAAACACATATAACATGAGATTATAATTAAAGATTATAAACTATGTAGATTCCATTTAAGTTGATTTCTCAAGAGTATTAATAAGCTCTAATACCCTCAGTTCGTAAAATTATATAATCAAAATATGCTCTTTGATTACAAATCTATCTTTCTTAGTAAAAATTCAAATAAGCTCTTGAATTACACTAGAAAAATGCATTAAGATTCAATTGAACAAATCAACAATACTCAATACATCTCAAATGATCGGATGCGTGAGAGTATGTAATTCAAGTTACACTAGAATCAATCTTAACATAAAATTGAAGCCGATGTTTGTCACAAATACCCATTCATAAAACAATTACGGATTCTATAAATGAACATGACAATAATGATTCAAATATCAATTCAATTGGCCAAATCAAACTAGACATAAAAACCATTTAAATCATTCAACGTCAAACTTGAATTACTAAATGGAAAATGCGACATAGTTCTAACCAAATGCTTCAAAATCTCATGTCAAGAGTTTCAAGGAACCAGAAAAGATAGAGTCCTAGCCACACATGTTCGGACTAGAACTCTACTAAGCAACAACAGAAAATTAACCAAATGTACTTACAAACAAAGTTATAAAGCAAAATCAAATGTTCCCAATGTGTTCTTGAAGTATCTCCTCTCTCCAATTTCGTCCTCTATATGTTAGGAATGAAGTGTGTGTCAAAAAACCCCAAAAACCCCCTTAAAACCGTGCACAAAACTGTCATAAAAACAGTTTTTCAGGATTACACGACCCGTGTAAAAGTAACACGGGTCGTGTTCTTCAAATAATTTTCGAACTGTGCACTACACGACCCGTGTAAAATGGGACACGGCCCGTGTAACTATCGGTAAGGGTTTTGGCAATTTTGTAGCTCTACACGACCCGTGTTCTTCATTTCTTGATGTTTAAAGCTCCGACATGCTTCCAACTCCAATTCTTCCGCTCCAAAGCTGCTTCCAATCACTTCAAATGCTCCAATATGTCCCACACCATCATCCAAAGCCGCTCCAAGCCATCCAACATACTCCATGCCTCCACCAAAGCTCCATTTTATCCTGAAAAACACACTAAACTAATGAAGTACCAAGGTTCCCGGAAAATAACTACAAATGCATGTAAATTGCTAAAAATATAAATAAATAAAAGGAAAAAGGGCTTAGAAAAGATGCATAAAATGCATCCAACAGTAAGTTTGCATATATGCATTTCATAACTTGCAATACAAAATAACACCCAAACAAGTTCCATACATATAAGTGTATCTTAAGCACTGATAGGCATACTAAAACATATGATCAACGAAACAAGTAAAGTCAAACTATATCAAATACATGTCTTATAATAATAATAATAAAACATAACATTCTTTCATAAGACTAATCTTTTTTAAACCTTCCATCCTTATTTTTGTAGGCTTCAAGTAGGATCTTCTTCCTCTCATTTTCAGGTATTTTTGCAAACTCCTCAGCCTCATGTAATACATTCTCCACGTATTTGTTGACAGTGCTAAGCAGGATCTTCGTGGCATATTTTTTCCTCAGCTTGCGTAATTGACGATTTTGTTCCTCCGATTCAGGTAGCATCCCACTGTCAAACTTACTCAATGGTCCACCTTTGAACGTCTCCATATGCCTCAACATAAAAACCCCGCCATCTTCATCAATTCCATTGATCTGCCATTTCATATTTGCGTACTTGACCTCTTCATTATGAATATCTAGAGCAGCTTTTTGTTTCACTACAACAAGCATATTTGAAAAAAGCAAAACCTGTAGTATATAAAAATAGATTAAAACATATTTGTTAGAAGGTTTAATAACATAAAAACCACTGTAGTTTGCCCAAAATTCCGGTTTAACCACTATATTTTATTTTGTTCCATTAAAACCACTCATACTTTCAAAAAAATTCATATTGACCACTGTTCATTTTATTTTATAATTTTTAAGCATTATTTTCTTCAAAATATTATGTGAAAAGTTTCTTATCGACATTTGAAGCAAATATTGGAACTTCATTGCAGTGAAAATGATACTTAAATTTGTCTACATGTGATTTTGATCTTCGTAAGTGCAGCTTTTCGACCACTTTGTGAATGCATAGGGTATCCAAATGAATCAACTTAATTTTGAATGTGACGAGGGTAAGAAGTGTTTCGAGTTGGCAACATAAAATTTTGACTTTTATTTGTTATAGTGGTCGCAATGTATCTTTTTAAAAATATGAGTGGTTTTTACGAATTTTTTTAAAAGTATGAGTGGTTTTTTTAGAACAAAAAAAATATAGTGGGTAAACCGAATTTTGGCCAAACTACAGTGGTTTTTATGTTATTAGCCCTTGTTAGAATATATAATATTGAAAAAAATTTAGATAATAAGCAATCTTCTAGGAATGTTGAAATAAAATCCCTCTGGGTAATCCTTTACGCTATCTAACAGGTAAACTGCTATTTTCTTTAAATCAAATACAAGGACATAAAAACGTCCCGATTGACAAATTGGGAAGAACACATGCATAAAAAAATACAACACCACAAAGATAAAGATTAATAAAAGCAACTTTTAATTAATTGATAATAGAATGATTATATGTATATATGCATGTGTGTATATATATGTACTAAAATGCAATTTTAAATGCACATGTTTGCTATTGTATATATATGTACTGACAATAAGATTTTAATTATTATGATTTTCCGTTTCAAAAAACATATCGATAAAATGAAAATAAGGGTATCATATATCAACTACAATACGTATCAAATATTAAATAAAGAGTTTAATTAACAAATTTAATTAAATAAACATCTCATACATGATTGAAATATATATTGATAGAGTCATAGAATAAGTGTTATGTGAGTAAGCTATAATTTATACGAAAACCTATATGGGATTAAAATAAAAAAAATCATAATGACATGGAGTATGTATGAATCTTTAAGATATATATAATTGTTTTCAATAAACATATAACTTATAACAAAGGAACCAAATATTGTAACACGTTTAAGAAACTCAAAACCAAGAGGCGTCATAATATACAGATAATTGAATTGAAAAAAAAATCCACGATTAATGAATTGCATGTAAGTTATCACGCTTCTTGGTTTTAAGCTCCTCAATCATATCACAAAATTTGTTTATTTTATTATGCATTGTAATATGTGATCATTGAAAACAATTGGATTATCTTATAAAATTCTACATCCTCCACATCAACAAGATTTTAGTTTACATCCCAGTATAGGTTTTCATACAAATTATAGCCCACACAAAAAACTCTTAGACATGTAATCTAAACATTTACATCTAACATCTATTACAAATATTTATTGAATTAAATATCGCAATTTAACTCGATATTTAAATTCAGATATATATTGCTTATGAGAAATAGATACCCCCAATTTCAAATTATGGCATATGCATTTTGTGGAATTGGACAAAATCATAAATACATATTGTACGAATTTGGAGAAGTTGTTCATATGCATAAACATTCAACATGATTAAGTGTGTATGTGCACCTGTATATTTACACATGTCAATAGAAAAATTCAATAGTTAATAATTGTTTACGTAATTGTCTTCATAAAGCATATTTTTGTATAATTTAAATGCATGTCATAGTACACATGATTTGTGTATGTACACATTGATTCTTATACACATATTCATGAGTGTATATTTTAAACAGTATACGTACACAATCATGTATATGTGTATGCATACATAGTGATTAGTTTATACGTATACATAATACATTTTCAACAATAATACTTTAAGAACTTATGTATATAAAGCATGTTTTTGTAATAATTCCATGCACTAATAATACACATAATGTGTATATGTACACATTGCTGGTTATACAAAAGCATATTTTTGTAATATTAACATGCATGTCATCGTACTCATGGTCTGTATATGTACACACACATTGTTATACACACATGAATAGGTGTATATTTAAAATGTTTGTGTGCACATTTAGGTATATGTGTATGCATGCATAATGTGTAGTTTATACGTATACATGCTACATAATAAAAACATGTTTTTTACGAACCTGTGTATATAAATCCTGTTTAATTAATAATTTAAATGCATGAAATCAAACACATGAGGTGTATGTGTGCACATTACATGTATATTAACACATGACCTGTATATGTACACATGCATCTTTGTGTGAATGAATACCTAGTGTATAATCTATAAGTAGACATAATACATTATAGAGATAAGTTATATCTACCTGTGAATCTGTATATGTACATAAGTAGTGTATATATGTATATATACATCAAAAAAATCATGTAAATGCACACTGTGCATATACAATTTTAAAATCAATCAGGCGTGTGTGAGAATAACATGCATATGTGCATAACTTATGTATATGTACATATTTTGAGTATATGTATATGTATACATACATGTATCATACGCATGAGTTACGTAACTGTTTACATATAACGTAAGTATTATCATGAAACGAAACGTATACTAACTCAACTTTGTTCCATTTGTCTTTCCTTTTGATTTTCTTCATGAAATCTTTGATTGTAGATGAAAATTGTTTGTAAGTTTCGTTTAAATTGTCCATAAACTCTTTCAGATTGGTCTCATCCTATCAGCAAAGGATACTAGTTAGACAATTCATTAATGTAAAAAAAGTATTATAAAATACTTATAGGTAAGAAACTTATGAAATTTAATATATTCATATACAATCTTGTTGTACCGCTCTTTTTCTTTAAACCCTCCTCATGATTCATTACCAAACACCAAACATTAACAACATAAATATCCAAAGCACAATCTGGAATAAACGTCTCCATGTTTATTCTTTTTTGCATATTTCCTATCTTTGTCTTCAAATATCAATGACCTGAATATTTAACAAATATAAATCATATTTAATGAAGCATAAAATATATAGAACCTGTTTGTTAACATATCGTGAGTGTTTGTACAGAGAAGGCTTCCTCACCCTGAGTTTAAACAACCACTTAGATACCTTCACCTCTATAACCTTGAAAAAAATCTAATAATTGAACCTGTTTGTTAACATATGGAGCGCGTTTGTACTGAGAAGGCTTCCTCACTCTTATGCTTAAAGGTATCCAATATATTGGATCTTCAACCTCATTGTCAGGGTTTGCAAGGGGTACCTTCACGTGGTGACCATCAACTTTCCCTACTGGACCATATTCATCAGCTAACACACTCCCAAATTCCTGGGTTATACCCAAATTAAAGTTAGGTTCATCATCATATTGTGTGTTATTGAAATTAGGCTGATGAAGTTTGGACAATCCCATATAATCAGGATTGCTAATTTGCTGACTTCTACTTTTCGTTGAATATCTATTTTCGGTCTCTTCCACTACCTGTAACATGTATGTGGAAATTGGAGAATCAAATGGGCCTTTTTCTGGTCATGTAATGATCCCGCACTAAGCTTGAAAGAAAATGTCTTTGTTGGAGTCTTTATCACTCCTTCAACATGTGGTCCTTTGGGTTCCTGACCAGAACTGGCTGCATAAACTGATGTTTTTTCGTGTTTAGCACATTTCCCATTGGAGATAACAAATTAACTAAATCCACCTTCGTATGATCATCTCTCATATCCATGCCCTCCTCAGCATGTACATCCCTGGAACTGTTCATCGTCTCATCTGCATAATTTCCACTAGAAAAACCACCCCAAATCTCATCATTTACAACTAAAGAACCTACGCCATCACCTACTACTAAACCAAACAATCCATCATATTCAACTTTCAAATCTAACAATGTCTTGTTAGAGGGATCCTTCTCAATAAGAAAAACAAACTTCCTATCCATCTCCTCCCTATACCTACGAATCCGTGAAATTCGTTGACTTATATCAACACATTGTTCCAATCAATATAGATAAGAAAAACATGAAATACCTTATTAGTATAGGTGTAAATATAATGATAATGAGACAATGTATGTATTCATTCATACCTAAAAACTCTTTTCTGCTACAACAGCAGGTTCCTCTACTTGTATTTGCTCACCCATCAAAATTTACAAAACCACCATGGTTCAACTCATACACCTCCCTTTTTCACGTCTTCATATTCCCAGTTACCAATTGCAAGCAATGTCCTTGGCACAGTGTCATTTGGTATTTTTATATGATGCAAATATGTGATCTACATATAAATGCATTACACAAGTTAATGTTTAGAAAGTATAACTAAACATGCATTCAATATGCAAAAAGATATAAAATTACAAGTAAGAATGTGATGGGTCTGCAATAATTGTGTTTATTAGAGTTAGGTATCCACTTCCTCTTGGAACCTTTTACTGCATTCAAAACATATCTATACCAATCCAATGTACGAATATCTTTCACACCAGCCACCTTGTTCACAATATTTTTCATAATATATCCAATTTTGTATGCCTTGCAGATGCACCTATTGAATAAAGTTATAAAGTTAAGCTTGAAAATTATACCATCATCATTTGACTCTTGTATCTTTGTGACTAATTCACTCCTAGATATATCAGGTTTAGCAAACTGGGCTTTCCATGCACTAATAATCTCATTTGTGTCATCAAGTTCTTTAATATTGTCAATATACATGCCACCATTTGGTATTCCCAGAATATCATGAACTATGTCAGTTGTAAGCTGGATGTCTCCCTTGCCCGTCTTGATCACCAGAGATTTGTCATCTAAATTAGCAACCACAAAATGCCCAAATTTTGCTGAACTGACACCAAGCTTCTGTTGGATTAGGTGTCTAAGCCATGACTAATAATTTGTATTCACTTAATTGATAGTAGCAAAGTCCATTTGGGTTGCTCTAATAGCTAGAGGTTTAGCAGAAAATCCAGGAGAGAGAAAGATTGATTTATTATATGATTAATAAATCAATAGAAATAAAATAAATACTTTATTAACATATTATGGTGATAATATATTAATTAGAAACTATATTAATTAATTAGAAATTAATCTGGAATTAATTGGAACTAATTTGGTGATTAATTTGATTAATTAAAGGTGTAGGGGCTGAATTGTAATTATTCAATAGTTGAGTAAGTGACAATTATAGTAGTTTAAGTGGCCAACGAAATTATGGAGGGATTATCCATAATTTCGATTATTATATGTTAGGATAAATAGATTTGAATTGATAGATAAAGGTTTATCTTATTTGAATTCAAAAAGGCTTATCTCTAAAGGTTTATCTGGTGGTCACTTGGAAACTATAAATAGAGACCCCTAGGCACCATAAAAGCCACAACTTTTTCCACTCTTCCCTCTCTCTGGAACTTTAGAAAACCCTAGTTTTGGGTGTGACTTCATTTGAGGCAAGGCACTTGCGTTGCTTAGCTTGCAAGAAACAACTAAAAGGTTAGTTTTCTGATTTTATTCTTTAGTAAATTTTCTTGTGGCCTTTTAGGAAATATTTATATGTTCAATAGTAGAAAACATAGATCCTCATAGGTTGTATGTGAACTTAGGGTTTTAGTTCATAGATTTGCATAACACCTTTCAGCTTCATGTTTAATAATGATCCAAACCCTATATCTATCACAACCTCTTTTTGGTCTTCATTTAGAGATCGAATAGCTTCGATCATTGTCGAAGGTGAGGTCTTGATGTGTAAACCATACGGTTTCAGAAACTGACTGTTGGGAGACTTCATCACCAAAACTTTCCTGCTTCTTGATCTACTGGCTGATGATTTTGATGTAGATCTAACATGTCTGTTTGGAGTCATTGCAAAATTTGGATCTTTTCTGGATTTCTTGGTTTTGACTTCATGCGTGACTTTTGCTTCTTTTAATTTCCTCTTTCCAGTGCTGGTTGTCGATGGAGAAATCTCTGCAACCAATTAAACATAACTAGAAAACATATATTGATTAAAAAATATATGTTACATTTAAGTAGTGGTTAACAAGAAATTCACATGTACACATTTGTGAAAACAAATAAACATGTTTTTTAAGGAATTCATGCATGCTTTACCAAATGTGCACATACCGACAAATCTGAAAATATTAAAAACTTTTGATTATTAACATATTACCTTCATTTTATGTTTAACATTGATAGTATCGGTTATGGTTTGACGAACAACCTCGTCATGCTGATGTTCAACATCATCTTGAACATCTTGATCGTCTTGTGCAATTATGACTGGCTCATCAATAGTGCTTGAAAATCGAGTTAATGACTTCTTCCTCTGCCTCTCACTCCTTCTACCATATACTGAAATATTACAATCGTATGTAAGAATATGAATTATGAAAAATTGAATTTTAATTAAACTTTGTACCTCTGTTGAACATTATGTAGATTTCCACCCAATATGATCTGAAAAAATGCTCATATAACATGAAAATCAGCAAAATAACTGAAGTCTGTATGGATATCAAGAAAAATATTAACATTTTAACAAACAAATCATAAACCAAACGGACATCGAAATTGATTTGGTTAATGTATAACTATTAGGGTTCGATAATTCAAAGAAAATACGGATTCTAGAAATACCAACCAAATACGACGTATTAGGGTTTAACGTATTACGACATACATAAATGTATGTCATAAACAGATAAGAAAGAAAAACACGGGAGGCACTTTAATGTCATTTTATAAAAAATGTGTGTCATCCTCAACTCCTCATACAACTCGATCGATATTAGGGTTTCTCACGTCAACCTTTTAGGTAAATTGATCTTCAATTCTCCGCCTCCCTTCTCTTCAACTCCCATACGCATCGTCATTATCCCCACCTTCCTTCTTTTCAGCTCCCATACGCAAAGTAATTTGTTGAATCGGAAGAGGAGGGATTGCGAGAGAGGAGCATAGATACAAGAGTTCGACAGAAGCAGGCAGGAAGAAAGGTTGTAGCGTTGCTGGGGATTAAGGACGGTAACAATGCCGCATTTGGCGGCGGTGTGGTGGTCGACGGTGGTCAGGAGGACCACTTCTAAACTGATTAATTTTTTAAGTGGTCCAGAATTTTTGATTTCTACATAATTGACAGATTATTGAAGGTATGTTACGAACCCTAGTTTGGGATTTTTGAAATTTCTTAAGTATCGTTGAATGGATTCCAGAAATTTCTTTTCTTGAGTCGACAAGTTAATACATGGATCTCGGAAATTAATCGAAAGTTTACCGATAGATAAGTTTTCCATCAGTTCTTATCTATTCCTTCATCATCGTCATTCCAAGAATCGAAAATAAGGTTTGTGTGTTCGTCTCCATCTTTGTTTTAATTTGGCAGTCTAATAGTTTTCTTTCGGTGAATCATAAGTTTCGGTTGGCGGTGGTTAGTCCATTATGATGTAGCAAAACAAGGATTAAGATGTGGGGTAAGTGGATTTTTTAATTTTGATTTGATAAAACGAAAATAATAAGCTAAACTTTAGATTATGAAGAACTTCTTGATAAGGTCGGAATGTTGGATTTGAACAATAGTGCTTAGTATCTTATATGGTTTTCTAGCAGTTGAGAAAGATGATATGGTTTCCTAGAGAGTTTGTACTCCACAACTTTCAACCACAGGATTGTGTCACTGTAAGCACTAACTTTCTCCAATTATTGTAATTTCTTTTACTAATTTGATTACATTCATATATCTTATAATTTTTAAAGGTTCCTAACAATGAATGAGATGTTATGCATACTTAGAAAGACATCCTGTTGCATTTTGGGTAACATTTTTTTATAACATATTGCCTCATTTAACTTCTTATATTGACAATTAACATTGTTTGAAGGTTGACTTTTGTGACTTCCAGATCTTGTGCATTGAGCCAAAAGTTGTGTGATTTATTTTTGGCGTTGCTACAACTTTGTTAGGATTAGGAGGTCTATCTTTCTCTTAGCATCTCATGTTACTTGTTTATAGAATTTTCATATTGATTTAATTTGTATATGTCAAAATTTATGGTTATCTACTTGGTTAGTTATATGATCATGTGCAGGTGGCAAATATGGCTTTTACAGCAGTGGAAACACAAGGATGGAAAGGAGATTCAGTAGAAGTAGAAGGTTAATGGTGATGTTGTTCTATTTGAATTTATTGTTTTTGTTATGTTGATTCTTTTGGAAACTATTGGCTGGAAAAGGGAATGTACTTTAAGCTGAAATTTGTTAAAAGTTTACTTGGATGGTTTTATAGTTGTATTTATTAAGATATTGGGCATATTGAATGATCGTGATTCACAATTGACATGGTTCTTGCGGTTGTTGCATAGCTTTGGTTATATATATATATATATATATATATATATATATATATATATATATATATATATATATATATATATATATATGTGTGTGTATATATATATATATATATATATATATATATATATATATATATATATATATATATATATATATATATATATATATATATAGAGTTAGGTTCTTGTGAGAACCCAAAAAACCATGAGATCTTGAGAACTCAATCTGGACCACAAGATCAAAAAATTGAAAGGCCAAGATTAATAATGGCAATTTTGTAATTAACATTAAATCAAATGGTACAATTGACTTTTTATATAACCCGTTAGGGATATTTTCGGAATAAGAAATATACGATCCTATCAATTAGGAAAATCCCCCGATTCACGCCATAAGTTTCTATGAAATTAGGAGAGTCCAATCAATTCGTATCTCACTCTCTCGTCGTCTTCCTCACAACCTCCCTACCATCTACATTTCAAAACGCGATCACATTTGCATATTGCTGGGGAGTTCAACGATCAGATATCCCTTTGCCGGAGCCGATGAAGGTGGTGCAAAAGGCGCTTCCCTCTGATGACGGTGGTGGTTGTTTAGTGCCGCCATGTTGCTTCCCCACTTGCACCGCCTTCCGCCAAGGATCCGACGACACCTTCAACAGTGCCTTCCACCAAGCATCCAACAACACCCACCTCCAGCACCGCCTTCCATCAGCACTGCCTTCTGCGGCCCTACTCCTTCGCCAAAGATGCAAGTGACACCCACCTACAACAAATCGATTAGGGTAGGGTATGTTTGTTTTTTTTCTTAATTGTTTCCTATATTTGCTTGATACTGAAATTGAATGGGTTTAATTTATTTGATTTTTTTTCCGCTTTGTTGTTGTGGATTTCGTCCTCCCCTGCATCCGCCACCATGGCCGGTATATGCGTCGCCTACGTCTCGACATCAGGTATTATACATTCTTTATTTCTGCAACCGTCTTCTTTTGACTACCACATAACATCCAATTAAACGCCACCAAAATCCTCCAGACATTAATTGCTGTCTCCTTGATGTAAAACCCAGATATTGTATTAGCTTTAGCTTGATTTGAAGTGCTTACTTTGTTATCACTGATGAACCAAATGGTTGTGTGGGAATTTGGTGTCTCCATCTCTCTCTTTCTGGTATTCCATTACAGACACGCACACACATTCTAGCCTGGATCTCCACATAGACACACACGCAAACACTAGGTAACAAGAGAAATTTAGTAAAAGTGTTATTTATTAACTTCAGTTTTTGTTAGTTGTTTATGAGCTTGAAATTGTATAATGAAATAAATGGCAGTTGTTGGTCTCAGTAAAGCCATGTTTACGAAGACATTGAGAGCTTTAACAAAAAGGTTTGAAACATATATGATGTATTTTTTACTTGTATTTGATGTTGTCTAAAGTTTGTCTTTTTTTTTCTCTTAAACATGTTGTAATAGATACGGGACCCGAATTCCAACGTATAACGACTGTAATCTTTTCAAACCCTCCAACAACCGATAGACCCGCGATGGACATCCGTTGTACCGCCGACGGCCGACATGGGTATATCTCTTGTTTGGATTCCTTTTTAATTGCCAAATAACAATTTATGTATAATGTGTACATTGCCTATGTGCAGCAATCGTAATGAAATACATGTGCATATATGCATACACGTATGTGGATATGTGCATATACATGTGTGCATATGTGCATATATGATAATTCCTTTATATTCATGTTTGTGCATAGATGTATGCATATGATAATTCGTTTATAATTTGTATACATATAATTTTGTTTGTACATAGATGTACACAAGTACCCATGCACATATGCACATGGACATATGAAAATACATGTGCAAAAACGTATGTGCATATGTGTATGTATACATGGACATATGAAGTACATGTGCAAAAATGTATGTGCATAGGTGTATGTATACATGTGCATATGTATGTTCAAGTGTGAATATATGTACAAAAACATACGTGCATGTGTGTATTAAACGTATGTGCACATATGCATGTGTGTCTTAAATGTATGTGCACATATGCATATATATATCAATTTGCTCATGTACACATCTGTGCACATTTGCATATATGCAAAAATAGATGTGCATTTGTTCATATGCGTATATGCATGCATGTATTTATTTTAATGTTTTTGATTATAAATGTATATTAAACTTCATTAATGTTATTGCAGATTTTGAAGTATTTATCGAGCAAATTGAAGAAGTGAAAATTGAAAATTTGAGAAATGAAGATGACATCAATTTTCGTTGTTTTTTTTTCTATATTTTTTGTATGTAACGTTCAAAACAATTCTATATTATTGTTTCTAATAAATTGGTAATATGATATCCAAATATTATAGAATACAAACATTTTTGTGTGTTTTTTAGGAAATGTTATCAAATGTGTATGTATGCATCTCTAGAAATATAATGTAAAAAGTTAAAGATGCATTCTATTAAAAAAATGCACATATCAGGAATCTGATTATGCATATATGCACCTGCATGCAAATACATTATTTTTTTTTTAATTTTGAAATCTGATATTTTTTGTTTAAATACAAATTTTTTTAAATTTTTTAAATTTTGAAAAATTTGACATTATATAAAAAACGGAAATTTTATTAATTATGAAATTTGAAATTTGAAATTGATTAATCTTATTTTTAGGAAATTGATAATAGTGTTGCCAAAAATAAAAAAAATCAAAATTAAATGGGATTTGTTAAATGACCATCAAGCCCTTTTTGATCTGGATAATGATCTATTGGATAACATTGAGTTCTCAAGATCTCATGAATATTTGAGTTCTTAAAAGAACTTAACCATATATATATATATATATATATATATATATATATATATATATATATATATATATATATATATATATATATATATATATATATATATATATATATATATATATATATATATATATATATATATATATATATATATATATATATATATAAGCGATCGGGTGAGGACTTTTCTTAAAGCGAGGACTCGTGAGGACACCTTAAAAATTGAAAAAAATAAACAAAAAATATAAATAATAAAATGGATCATAGTACTATATTGGAGAAAAATAAAATTCAAAAAACACTTTTGGATCATTAATTTTTTTTATAATGAAACAAAGATCCACAAAATAAAAAAAAAAATTGGATCATTACTGTTTTTCAATGATCCAATTTTTTTTTCCAATTTTTTTATAATGATATAGTACTATTCTCGATTTTATGATTTGTATTTTTTTCAATTTCTTTAAGGTGTCCTTACGAGTCTTCACTGAAAAAAGAGTCCTCACCGGAACGGGACCCTATATATATATATATATATATATATATATATATATATATATATATATATATATATATATATATATATATATATATATATATATATATATGTAGGGGCAGGATCAACATAGAACCACTTTTTATCCATAGAACTATAGAACCACTATGTTCAGTCCTGAACATGCATATGTTCAGTACCGAACATACATATGTTCAGAGCTGAACATACGTATATGTTCATTAGTGAACATATATAATATATGTTCACTAATGAACATATATGTATGTTCAGCTCTGAACATATGTATGTTCGGTACTGAACATATGCATGTTCAGTACTGAACATAGTGGTTCTATGGTTCTATGTCTAATTTTGGTTCTATGTTGATCCCACCCCTATGTATATATATGTATATATATATATATATATATATATATATATATATATATATATATATATATATATATATATATATATATATATATATAGATTATTTGTTTAAAAAAATTTATGACTTACATTGAAACCTTAATCATTCATGAGCGAGATAGTTGTATATAGATCTATATGTGACTGACAATCCCCACCCATGCTTGTTTGCTATAACTACGACCGACGGGTCAAGGGTGACAAATGTCTTAACACTGCGACGTCTGAAGAACGTCGTCCCAGGCCATCAGGTCATAGCGAGGTTATAATAACTCACATAAACAACAACGAATATCCTGAGTTTGGGGAAAAATATCTTCAAATTGTTTTATGTAAATATAAAACTACATGTTGCTTTATACAAAATATAAGTATGGTTTTACTTATACATACGGGTTTTATGGAATTAAAACTATATTTTATCAAGATACAAATATAAGTACGGTTTACTTATACATACGTGTTTTATGGGATTAAAACTACATTTTATCAAGATACAAATATAAGGACGGTTTACTATACATACGGGTTTTATAGGATTAAAACTATATTTTATCAAGATACAAATATAAGTACGCTTTACTATACATGCGAGTTTTATGAGATTAATACTACATTTTATCAACATACAAATATAAGTACGGTTTACTTATATGTAGTGGCTTTATAGAATTAAAACTACATTTTATCAAGATACAGATAAGTGCGGTTTTACTTACACAAGAGTTTTACGGATTTAAGATTACATTGACGATAAAGAAAATACCATTTTTCTTGGTACATACGCTACAGGTTTTTACAGAGGAACTACTAAGTTTCTCATTACAAAAATCTTATGAACTCACCAACTGCAAAATTACTTGTATTCTCAGGTAATAATTAGTCAGGTACGACTAATCTTTTGGGAAGGGACGCGAAGACGTCTCTTTTGTTTATTTTGTTATCATACTGTAATTGGGTTGAAACAATAACGTTTGAACAATGTAACTTTCCAATTATAATGTATGATGGTTGTTTATGTAATTATGTTTCGATGTATGTAATGGTTGTGATACTGAGTGACGTTCAACCCTCCGACGATTCCGCCATTGTGGTTTGGGAGTGTGACAATTTCTTTGATCAAAACAAATAAAACGTGACCGATAGTATTAAAAATCTAGGGTTTTAAGATTGTTATATACAAATAAAAATCGTTACAGTAGTTAAAAAAACTAAAGGGATCAACGAATAACAATACCGATGTTCGCCTTCTTGAGTGCTCGAACACCTCCAATGCTCGAGTGCGATAATATGCTACAGCGATACCTCTATTCGCCTTCTTGAATGCTAGAACACCTTCACTGCTCGACTGTGATAATATGCTACAATGATTGCATCAATATGATCAATAATGAAAGTGATGATAGTTCAGACTCGTTGTAAACAGAGGAAGCAGATTATGTGGAATTTTTGATTGAATATCGTAATTGATGAGGATATAGGATTGTATATGATTTTACCTCATTGCCCCTAGCCGGGTTTCATCAATTTTAGATTAGGGTCATTTTACCACATATTACAAAAATGTCACCGTTGATCACAGCCATGGGTTTTTTGATCTAAATGTTCATGTGGGGTTCTCAAGATCTCATGAATTTTTTAGATCCCACAAGAACCTATCTCACACTCTCTCTATCTCTCTCTCTATATATATATATATATATATATATATATACTAGTTGTAAAACCCGTGTATTACACGGGATGACATAAAAAATTATTAATAAAGAATATCTAAACATTAATAATTTTACATAAGATATTTTTTTATCGTGACATATTGCTTTTGATTTTTACTATTACGACTTTGTATTTTGATAAATATAATTGATTATGAGAATGTCACCGGTACTAAAATCAAATTCACTATTATGATTGTAATCATTCATCAAAATATTATGACGTCAATTGTCTCTCTAATGTCTCTCAAATCATTCTACACATTAAAAAATAATATCATATTAATAAATAAATAATTTTGAAATTGAATGATAACAATTAATTTTGAAATTGAATGATAACAATTAATTTTGAAATTGAATGATAATTAAACCGATCATTAAAGAGTTAGAAACGTTTCAAACCAATTAGTTTTTTTTAAGAAATTTAAAATTATGAGAAAATGGCATGTGGCAAAATGAATGTGGTGATGACATGTGGCTTTGAGTTATTTATTTATTAGGATAGGATATATATATATATATATATATATATATATATATATATATATATATATATATATATATATATATATATATATATATATATATATATATATATATATATATATATATATATATATATATATATATATATATATATATATATATATATATATATATATGAAAGGTTTTCTGCAACTATGAACTAAAAATCCTAAGTTCACATGCAACCTATATAGATCTAGTTTTTCTTCTAATTAAACATATAACAATTCCTAAAAGGCCAGAAAGAATTAAACTAAAAGAAAGATCAAGAAAAACCAACCTTAAGGTGAATCTTGGAAGCAAAGCAACATAAATCTCTTGCCTCAAATGCAGTCACACCCAAGCTGGAACTTTGGCCGAAAATCCTTCAAAGAGAGCTTCAAAAATCGTGGCTTTAGGGTTAGGGTGAGCCTCCTTATTTATAGGATCCAAATGGTGATCAGATAAACCTTAAAGATAAACCTTTTTGAATTCAAATTAAGATAAGCCTTTATCTTAATAATTCAAACCCTTTTATCCTCATTATCAAAATCGAAAATATATATGTTTCCATATATAATTTCGTTCACCACTCTCACTCACTCAACTGTCATTTACTCAACTATTGAATAATTACAGTTTTAGTCCCTACACCTTAATTAATCAATTTAACTGCCAAATTAATTCCAATTAATTCGAGAAAAATTTCTAATTAATTATTATAGTTTCTAATTAATATATTATCACTTAAATATATTAATAAACTATTTATTTAATTTCTATTGATTTATTAATCACATAATAAATCAATCTTTCTCTCTACCGGACTTTCTGCCAATCCTCCAACTATGAGGGCAACCCAAATGGACTATGCTACTATTAATTAGATAAATACTAATTATTAGTCATGGCTTAGACACCTAATCCAACAGTCTCCCACTTGGATAAGTCTATGACTAAAATTACCAATTTAACCTCTAATTAATTAGCAACTGTAGCTTCCTAGAAACCGCTGCCGAACTCTGACCTAGTCAGTTCTGTCCAATGATAAGTGATCATATGATCCTTCGTCCAACAAGATATTTTCAGACACGAGACATGGATTGAGATCAATCTCGGTCCGATACTCTGTTTCCCGATTTCCGATTCTGCTTATGACTTTAGAACTTCTAATTGAACACATCAATTTAGTCCAGGCTGGCCAGCACTTTAGTCAACTTCAAAATCATCGAGAGGCCTACAGATATCTGTTTCCCATCAGGGTCAAGGAACGAATAAGCTTTGACTTATATGCTTATATCTTTTACAAGTCAAAACATTCACAACAACATGTTTTATAACATCGAGTTACCGATGCGTTTTCATATTATCAATGAACAACTGCCTTGTAAATCATAACTCATATCTCTCCACTTTAAGATCATAAGATATTATCATCTCAACATTGCTTGTGATATAATCCATGAAGCAATCTGTTGAGCGTGGGTTTATCCAATACTCAAATCTCTATTTCTAAGTACTCATGAATGTTGTAGCAATCCTATTGCTATGTCTAACTCTTTAGACAGTCTACAAACCAATTCATGACAGTCTTGATTCAATACTTACTTCCCAAAGTATGAGCGACTGTGGACCTATCTGAATAATTAAATTATTCGGGAAGTAAAACATGCAAAAGAGAAACATAAAGATCTGACTGGCAGCTACTCCTGCTTATTACCAAGTCTCCACAAGGTAATCACCAAGTCGGACCTTGTCATAAACTGTTATCGGTTTCAAGATTTCTTTTAAACTTTCAATTCTAATTTTACATCTATGTCTTTATCAACCTTACACTCTTTCTATGTATCCAAAGTATCTTATACTTATACATTTTATTGCAGATGATCCAATCGGATGCTCATCCGATAACATCTCAATATGTTATCCTGTCAATTTCTCTTTTAACTCCATTCTGTGAATGTGTACTGTGACTTCCTATGGTTCTGGGATCTTTAGTCTACTTGACTGCACCCTAAGACTATTTCGAGGTGTTATGATGTGCCGGTGAACCACACGCGCTCCATCAGAATACCAACGAGACTTTGTAACCATGAAGTCTATTAACATCATGCCCTGATGTTAATAATTACCACTTTGAAAATCTTTCAAATTAATACTATCACTTTCACCCTAATCATTTCCTAATGAATTCTCACTTTAGTTCAACCAATCCATCCAGTATTCCCAGCCAGGCAATGTCCTGAATCCAACTTACTATGCCCTAAGCATTAAGTTATCAGGACATGTTCATGACTTTATGATCGATCCAAAACTTGTGGAACCCGATCTAATCCTATTCCAAACCCTTTCGGAATCCAAGGATTATTTATAATCCTTTGTTTCATGATTTTCAAAAAACTATTTCCTTTCAGAGACTCTTCTCATGCATCTTGAATCTTATCAAGATCATGCTTAGAATGGCTAGGTCTATGCTGGTGATTTCATCTATCTAATATATGACTTTGAATTATGTGAGTATATTGCACCTTCTTAGTTTCTTTCACGCCAAGTCATCACACTTTGAAATGATAAGAAAACTTTTCCTAGGTCTATGCATCTTGAATCTCATCAAGATCATCTTGGCAGAATCTGGATCTATCTCATAGACGTTTACAACCACCTGAGTATGCCGTATTTCTATTAAGGCTTTCATAGCGATCTATCTCTTAACACCAAGTCATTACACTTTGTAACGAAAAGAGTCGTTTCCTAGAAACATTATGTATCCCACGTATGGAGATAGTAGATAACGGCGACTCCCACTGGCTTTGACATGGTTATAGACTATTCACAAAATCCAGGACTTATGGTACATTTTGAGAATCCAAACCTTTCTGACATTTTAATGGAAATCTTTCAGTCCTTTCTCAAAATCCAATCCTTTGGCATATTTTGAGAATCTGAATATCCTTTCTTGCGAGATCCCCGTGGGACGAAACCCGGGGCCATGTACCTTTTGTAATGCCATGCTCTATGTGTGTCCCTATTAGTGTGCCGGTAAACCACACACGCTCCACTAACGACTCACACTATGCCACGCAGAATCCTCTCGGATTTCATCTGCTATTGAGAGTGCTTTACTCGAAATCAATTGCTTGACTCTGAGTATCGACTCACTCAACTAGATGCTCTGAAGGTATGTATATGTCCAAGTTGCTTTCTTTTGATAACTCAGTTACTCCCACTGGTTTTTAGACCAGGTGTAAAATCAATCAAATTTTCATACAGACCGTGTCTCGCCCTAAGGTCCTCTTATTTGGCAGCAGCCGGGCTCACCAATGCTTCCAAGTAGTCGGATTGCAAATCCGTACCAACTGCAGTGTTTTACCACCAATCGGTATGTCACCCTGATCACAACTACTTATGATGGTGATCAATACTACTGGTTAAGAGGAGATTATGTCAGTTGTAAAGCAGAAATCTGATTTCTGCTCCAAGCCTAGTGATGACTAAAAGGTTCTTTCATTGCTAATCCTAAACTCATTTAGGACTGTCCCAACTCCCACTGTTTCCTTAGACCATGAGTTCTTTCTAAAAGAGCTCTTTAGTTACAGTGGGATAGCTAATGAAATGACAATGCTGATCAAGTTCAGCTGGTCATGAGGTTCAGATGAACACTACAAGACCCTGGACTTTCTATGTACAAGTGGGATAATCCCAGCTTTACATTTCAAGCAGTGTTTGCAAGACCTACTTAGTCTAGGATGTGGTCGGAGTATGGTTTATATGGACTGACTGGTATAGTGTTCATCTTATTGGAAACTAATTGGCATTGTATCTCATACATCGAGGATCGAACTGTTTCGACCAATGCTCCATTATCTTCCCTAAGACACATTATAACCATTAATGCTCTTGGAAGAGAATGAACTGTGAAACCTTTTTCTCAGTTTATGTTATCGCTCAGATTCTGTGGAACTTGTACTTCCTTTGGCAGCCTTGGACTGTTTAAAGTCTCAATTCAATTACTTATACCGATAAGCAATGTCATATACATCATACCGAATGATGAATATTGTGAAGTACAAACAATTGTGTTCTATCTCAAGATTCGAGCAACACACCGCAACAGGTGTGTCCGTTGCTCTTAATCTCAATGTCTTTTACATATCTATGTAGACTAATGACTTTGTTAACTTGGTTTAAGACTTGCAATCTTCAGTTGACTCTAAGTCAACTGATTCCAAAATCCTATCCTCTGGATCTTTGGGTGATTCATTTCTTGCCATATGTGCTTTATGAAGAACTTAATCATCATCTGACTCTAAGTCAGATGATTCCAAAGTCCTGTCCAACTGGACCTTTGGTTGATTCACATTAAGAACTCAATTCATCAAGTGACTCTAAGTCAAATGATTCCAAGGTCCTGTCCAACTGGACCTGTGGTTGAATTGATTCTTATAACATTTGTATTAACAATCATAAATGACACAATTCTTGAATCCAAACACTTTGGATGCATCAACATTCAAGTTATTACTAATCATACATTCAACACATTCATATAACATTTCAAGGATAATTTCAGACAACAGGTGTTAAAAGAAAATATGACAATTTTATTAAAAATAAAATCCTTGAACAATGTAATAGACAATGCCAAAAATGTATCTAAAGACTAATAACAATATTTAATATCTATCTAAACTTCAAAACTGCACGAGCTGGAGATCCAATCCAAATGTGCTCCTATGCGACAGAGTCCCGTGCCTTCTTGATTCCCTGCATACAATCCAAAATGCGACTCTCACATTATGTATCAAGAAATCTTGGAACAGGAGTTTTGAGGTTTTTAGATATACCTGAGCTTTCAAAAGAGTTGGAGCGTCTTCCAATCTTTCCGTGACTGTATCCGATTTAGCGGATTCCCAGTTTGAGACATGTCTAGTCGATCTCGACCGTTTCTTGTTACGTCTCTTCACTGGACTTAATCCAGAAGTAGCTGAGCCATTGGAGCTATGCCTGTCCAAGAGTGACTCGTATAAAGTCAACAGTGGACGCATTTCCATGAGGGTCTTTTTCCGGTCTTCCTTTCTATACGTCTGAATGAACAGATCGTACTCATTTGTCAGCGAAACGAGTAGGATGTTAACACTCTCTTCCTGACTCATGGAATAACCAAGTTTATGCAATTCGCCTATGTACGCTTCAATCTGAAGAACATGCGAATTGACGCTACTTCCTGCTTTCAGCTTGCACTCTGCAAGTCTTTTGAAGATCCTGGTTCGTTCCTCTTCAACTGGTTTCTGGAACCTTTTCTCAACCAGTTGCATTAACTCATATGGCCCCAAGGATTCAAAATCCTTGCGGAACTCGGGGTCAATGGTTGATAGCATGAGGTCACGAATCTCTTCGGATTCATCATAAGGACCTTTTATGATGACTTGTTCCGGTGGAACTGGGATCGGATACTCGGTGAGATGTAGCTTGCCAGCAATGCCGAGACCCAGTCTCCAATTGCGAAGCCATTCTTTACAGTTGAGGCCAGTCAGCCTTTCCATATTAAGCAGGTGCATTCTGATGCTTTCAGAAATGGGTGAAGGAGGAGAAGGAGGAGAATTGACACTTGACATCTATAAAGAAAATAGAATTTATTAGCTTAATTTGTCCTTTTTAAATAATTACCCAATATGTTATTTAATAAGGCTAGGATCCAAAATACCCCAACTATGGTGTGAAGAGGGATGCCGTAATCACAACATAATGGTCATTAAGGTAGATAAACACTTATCAATTTCATCTTATGAAATTCCTAGATCTGTTGAGATTCATTAAACTCTTCAATGGCATGTTTAATCTCGGATGTGCTCCACTGTTTGTGACTGGGATGCCGAGGATCACAAACTGGATGTGAATAACCATGCAAATTAGCTTGGTACTCTCGGGTTAATTATCATCTCTAATTGATGTGCCGGTAAACCACACACGCTCCATCAATAATGATAATACCCGGGAAACCCATTGCAACTCTTTATGAACCCCTATTGGCATGCCGGTAAACCACACACGCTCTACCAATGTTTCATAAAGTGCAATGTGCAATTTCATGGATTAGCACCAATTCACATTTTTTCCTAAAGTAACTAGATTTGGGTTTTATTAAGTGTTCTAGTACTTTGAATCATTATACTTTTAGTGATTATTAGGTGGTCCTATCAAACCTGTTCGGCTAACGACCCTCCACTGATCAGGCGAGCGGTGGGCGAGAGTGTTCACCCATTAGACCGCCATTTTATAGGCAGTCTCCTTATACCCACTTTATAGACCAGCTTCGTGAATGAGGCCTACTAATGATTTGACTAACCATTTAATCTCATACATATAAAAAATAACTTCCTAGTTATAATATATATAAGATGTAATTTTTTAAACCTTTAAAAAATTGTTTCTGGTTTATCTTTTAATTTATTGTCGATTTAAGCTATTAAATTTAAAATTAAATTAAACCATTTAAAGCCGATTTAATTATCTTTTAATTAACCAATTAATTAAATTAATTAAATTTGATATTTTAAACCTTTTAAAATATTTTAGGATTTATCCTTTTAATTTTCGCCAATTTAAACAATTAAATTCTAAATTAAATTAAATCCTTGAATTATCTTTTAATTACCAATTAATTAAATTAATTCAAATGTAGATAGGTTTATCAAATTAATCAAATTAATTAAAACCTATCCTTATCCCCTAATTTTCGATTTTTTTAGGATAAAGGTTTTAAGGTTTATCTTTTAAACAATTTAAAGTTACCAAAAATAGAATACCTTCTAAACCCTAATCATAAAATCGCCAAAATAGAGGGGAGGGGCTAGGGTTTTCAAAACCCTAACCCTAATTGTCGATTTGCCCAAAATTAGGGTTTAGAGACTATAAACCCTAATTACAAGGAAAGCAGTTATAGCAATTTAACAAGAAAAACAACCAAACGCTCTGATACCACTGAAAGGTTTTCTGCAACTATGAACTAAAAATCCTAAGTTCACATGCAACCTATATAGATCTAGTTTTTCTTCTAATTAAACATATAACAATTCCTAAAAGGCCAGAAAGAATTAAACTAAAAGAAAGATCAAGAAAAACCAACCTTAAGGTGAATCTTGGAAGCAAAGCAACAGAAATCTCTTGCCTCAAATGCAGTCACACCCAAGCTGGAACTTTGGCCGAAAATCCTTCAAAGAGAGCTTCAAAAATCGTGGCTTTAGGGTTAGGGTGAGCCTCCCTATTTATAGGATCCAAATGGTGATCAGATAAACCTTAAAGATAAACCTTTTTGAATTCAAATTAAGATAAGCCTTTATCTTAATAATTCAAACCCTTTTATCCTCATTATCAAAATCGAAAATATATATGTTTCCATATATAATTTCGTTCACCACTCTCACTCACTCAACTGTCATTTACTCAACTATTGAATAATTACAGTTTTAGTCCCTGCACCTTAATTAATCAATTTAACTGCCAAATTAATTCCAATTAATTCCAGAAAAATTTCTAATTAATTATTATAGTTTCTAATTAATATATTATCACTTAAATATATTAATAAACTATTTATTTAGTTTCTATTGATTTATTAATCACATAATAAATCAATCTTTCTCTCTACCGGACTTTCTGCCAATCCTCCAACTATGAGGGCAACCCAAATGGACTATGCTACTATTAATTAGATAAATACTAATTATTAGTCATGGCTTAGACACCTAATCCAACAATATATATATATATATATATATATATATATATATATATATATATATATATATATATATATATATATATATATATATATATATATATATATATATATATATATATATATATATATATATATATATATATATATATATATTGTATATATAGATTATTTGTTTAAAAAAATTTATGACTTACATTGTAAGTCATAAAGGTTTTTCATTAATATATGTCATAAATTTACGACACAGAAATGTGTGTCATCTGTCATTTATGACAGGGGCTTCCTTGACATACATTTGCGTGTCATATGTACCCTTTAATGACACGCAATGCGTGTCATGAAATGACTTTTTTCTAGTAGACACATTAAGTTATGGATTATAACCTTAATCATTCATGAGCGAGATAGTTGTATATAGATCTATATGTGACTGACAATCCCCACCCATGGTTGTTTGCTACAACTACGACCGACGAGTCAAGGGTGACAAATGTCTTAACACTGCGACGTCTGAAGAACGTCGTGTCAGGCCATCAGGTCATAGCGAGGTTATAATAACTCACATAAACAACAACGAATATCCTGAGTTTGGGGAAAAATATATTCAAATTGTTTTATGTAAATATAAAACTACATGTTGCTTTATACAAAATATAAGTATGGTTTTACTTATACATACGGGTTTTATGGAATTAAAACTATATTTTATCAAGATACAAATATATGTACGGTTTACTTATACATACGTGTTTTATGGGATTAAAACTACATTTTATCAAGATACAAATATAAGGACGGTTTACTATACATACGGGTTTTATAGGATTAAAACTATATTTTATCAAGATACAAATATAAGTACGCTTTACTATACATGCGAGTTTTATGAGATTAAAACTACATTTTATCAACATACAAATATAAGTACGGTTTACTTATATATAGTAGCTTTATAGAATTAAAACTACATTTTATCAAGATACAGATAAGTGCGGTTTTACTTACACAAGAGTTTTACGGATTTAAGATTACATTGACGATAAAGAAAATACCATTTTTCTTGGTACATACGCTACAGGTTTTTACAAAGGAACTACTAAGTTTCTCATTACAAAAATCTTATGAACTCACCAACGTAATGTTAACACTTGCAAAAATACTTGTATTCTCAGGTAATAATTAGTCAGGTACGACTAATCTTTTGGGAAGGGACGCGAAGACGTCTCTTTTGTTTATTTTGTTATCATACTGTAATTGGGTTGAAACAATAACGTTTGAACAATGTAACTTTCCAATTATAATGTACGATGGTTGTTTATGTAATTGTGTTTCGATGTATGCAATGGTTGTGATACTGAGTGACGTTCAACCGTCCGACGATTCCGCCATCGTGGTTTGGGAGTGTGACAATTTCTTTGATCAAAACAAATAAAACGTGACCGATAGTGTTAAAAATCTAGGGTTTTAAGATTGTTATATACAAATAAAAATCGATACAGTAGTTAAAAAAACTAAAGGGATCAACGACTAACAATACCACTGTTCGCCTTCTTGAGTGCTCGAACACCTCCAATGCTCGAGTGCGATAATATGCTACAGCGATACCTCTATTCGCCTTCTTGAATGCTAGAACACATTCACTGCTTGACTGTGATAATATGCTACAACGATTGCATCAATATGATCAATAATGAAAGCGATGATAGTTCAGACTCGTTGTAAACAGAGGAAGCAGATTATGCGGGATTTTTGATTGAATATCGTAATTGATGAGGATATAGGATTGTATATGATTTTACCTCATTGCCCCTAGCCGGGTTTCATCAATTTTAAATTAGGGTCATTTTACCACATATTACAAAAATGTCACCTAAATCGGAGATTAAAAGCAACAATTTGACATCAAATACGAATGCAAAATCTTCTTCATCAGTAAATGTTTCTGATATTCAAGGTGAGTTCTAATGATTATTGATCGTTGTTCAATGTTTCGGATCTTCTTCATATATGTTCATTAATAAATATAAAATAACATTCATATCGGTTCAATACATGTCCGGTAAATTAACATAATAGTATATTAATTCATCAATGAATGTTTCTGATGTTCTAGGTGACATCTATAAATAGATGATTGATGAAACAGTAGATGTTCATATATGTTTGTTAATGAACATGAAAGAACATTATTGACTGTTAAGACATGTTCACTAATGAACATAATCAACAGTAGACTTTTTTCATAATCGTCATGTTCGTCTATGTTCTTTATTGAACATAATTGTATTCCATATCTATTGGTCGATGAAACAGTACATGTTCATATATGTTCATTATTGAACATAAAGTAACATTATATTTTGTTGAAATATATTCATTAGTGAAAACAAATGACCGTTACACTTATTTGAAGATTTTCATGTTCATCTATGTTCCTTATTGAACATAACTATATTCCTAACCTAATGAACAAAAACATAAATGTCAATAGTGAACATAATGAGCATTACACTTTTTTGATAATCTTCATGTTCATCTATGTTCCTTATTGAACATAGTCCTAATCCTAATCTAATGAACAAAAACATGAATGTCATTAGTGAACATAATGACCATTACACTTTTTTTATAATCTTTATGTCCATCTATGTTCCTTATTGAACATAATTCTATTCGTAATCTAATGAACAAAAACATAAATGTCGTTAGTGAACATAACGATCATTACACTTTTTTGATAATCATCATGTTCATATATCTTCCTTATTGAACATAATTATATTCCTAATCTAATGAACAAAAACTAAATGTCGTTGTTTAAGTTATGTTCAGAAAACAATACTTTATGAACCTCGTAGTTTTAGTGAACATGAAAATGACAATGAACATGCAAATGTTCATCACCGAACATGTTAATTTAGATGTTACCATATATATGTTCACTAACGAACATAAGTAAAGTTGTTCTTTAATGAACATAGATTCCTAGTTACATTTTTATTTCTATTTGTGTACATTTGTGTTCATAAGCATGTATTAAGAAAGACATATCACCAGGCGGCAACATGTATTACTATCTAATTGTTAGTGATGACATCAACATGGAAGAAGGTCAATTGTTCGATAGTGTGTTGAATTATGAACGTAAATACACAAAATATTCTAAAGTGTGAGGGTTTAGTGTTAAGAAAGATTCAATTAAAAAAATGAAGTTGAATGGAATTGTTACTTCTAGATATATGTCTTGCAACACATAAGGAAAAGCAGACTGTAACATCCGTGTTTTGGGCCTAGGAGTTTTAGGCTTAAACCGACAAATAAAACTTAATTTGTAAATAAATAAACAAATGAATAAATAAATTTAATATTATGTCATATTTTTATATTGTGAATAAATAAGCCAAATATAGTTTTAAAATCTATTTGTAACCAAATGTGAGAAATTTAGTCATAACGACTAAAAGTATCAATTTGGCCAAACTTGCCCTAAGTAGATTTAACTAGTCATGGATTTGGAAAATTATAAGATATATTAAAGTAACTGATGTGGAGTTTAAATTAGGTCAAATAATTCCTTGAATTAATATTAAGGATCAAATCGATAAGAATCATAGTGTAAGGGACCATTTATGTCAAGTTGAGAAACTAAGGGTTAGTGTTGACTTAGTCAATGACTCAAGTGAAAGAAATAATTGTATTTGGGGCATATGTATGAATATGGAGACTTCTTATGAGAATAATGGACTTTTAGGGTGTTGGGCGAAGAAGGATCAAACTATAGGGACTATTATTGCCAATGATGAAAGATATCAAGTTTTAGAGAGGGGTTTCCCCCATTTCAGCCATAATCACGTTTCTAGAAAGAGGAGGAAAGGAGTTTGGCGATTTTCATGGGCTTCAAGAAGGATTGTTGCTTGTTCTTGAAGATTGATCAAGTGCTAGAAGATTCCAAGCAATCTAAGGTATAAACCCTTCCTCTTCTAGCTTGCAAACCCGTTTTTGGGGTGGGTTCTATGTCAAGTCCGAAAATGGTAACTTGCGGGAGGAAATCCTAGGATCCCAAGTGTTAGTTTATGATTGTAGTTCATGTTTTGATCAACATCCAATCCATGGATGCTCTTGATCCAATTGCTTAATTGATTTAGGTGTTATGAACCCTAGAATTTGGGGATTTGATGAATAGAGGAGGAATATTGAAATTGATGGATGATTATGGTAGTTTTGGATGAGGGGATTCATTTCTAATGATTCCCTAAGGATTCCAACCTTTGATTTGTAGTCTTAAACCATCAATCACTAGAAAATGAGAATTGGGTGTTGAAATGGGTTTTGTTCATGTAGATGATGATTGGATCTCTGGTTTAATGAATGGATGAATGAGTTAATGTATCAATTTGGATGTATAAGTGGAGTGAGGATCATTTCCTAATGATTCCATGGAATGGAAGATGGAATCTCCACTTGTAATTATCAATTGTAAGAATGGAATTGGGTATTCCATGGTTTAAGCTTATAGAGTGAAGTTATGATCATGGAATGTAATTGATTCATTTGAAATGGTTTTGAATAGTTTAATTGAGTCTAATGATGTGTATTTTGGGAAGGAATAATGTCCTTTTGATGTCCATGAGTTATGGGAAAAATCAGAACTTGAATCGGGTAAACAATGAGTGAAAAGGACCAAAAATCGGAGCTACAGCAGGCTGTACACGACCCGTGTAGAATCCACACGACCCATGTAGATAGTTTTAGACTTACTGGTCAATTCTACATGCCCCGTGTCAATTCTACACGACCCCGTGCAGCTGGGTCTGGCCAGAATTTGCAGTTTTTGGGTTTTAAGCCTTATAGGTTGGGCCTTGGGTCCTTGTTTTGATGCCAAACTTTGGGAATGTTTTAACTAAGATTTTCCTTATATTAGAGAGTCAAGGACCTCATTTTAGATGATGGATGATTGTTCCTTCTTATTTCTAAAGAAGTAATTATAGTGTGACTTTTAGATGAATTGAGTATGATATCTTCCGTTCTTGTATTGTAGGAAAGGGATATGTTGTAGTGACTTGGAGGTGAGACTAAGGACTTGAGCTAGCACTCAACTAAGAGGATGTGATGGATGAGATGATGTCTAGGAGCGCCTTCAAATGCTTCAACCTCGTGTGGAGTTAGTGTTGACTTGTCAGTTAACCTTGGGTGAGTTTACCGAGAGTACACATCCTTCCAACTATCTTTTGTGTGTGTTGTCAATTACTTTTCATGCATGAAAACGAGTTTTCTAAAGATGTTTCAAATAAAGATGATGATGATGTTTTGAAAGATGTTTTGAGCATCCTACTTGTGCATTGCATTGCATATAGGATGGGATTGACCGAGTGAACCTTATGATGACCTTAAAGATGTTTAATGATGTTTGGCTGAAGTAGCCACCTTTACGATGTTTGAGTTTTACCTTTCTCTAAAATAAAGAGGGTGAGGAGACGCATGGGGGAGTTGCTAACCCTCATGGGACTAGTGTGATGGCTACTAGTTCTAGTTTAACCTGTACGGTGATCGAGTGATATGCTTCGTGCGTGTCATTAGTGAACTTAGGTAGGTGCTATTGAGGTGAGATGGACGTGGGTTTGGGATAGTTGCATCATGCATTGCATTTGCATATCATAACTTTCTATTTTGAGTAAACCTTTATGATGTTTTAAATAACTTTTGAAGTGTGTGTTAAAACTGTTTTTGGGGGTTTGTCTCGAGTGTGGTAGTTCACTACTCACTCAAAATGGGTCAACCTCGGGTAAACTCACTAGGCATATCAATTGCCTAACTTATTTTGATGTGTGCTCAGGTTGAGGAGTTTAGATGACTTAGAAGAGCCGGAAGTTTAGAAGACCACGGTTTGTGTGGTATCATTTGAGCTATATAATGGTATTTGAATTGTTACAACCTCGCTATTTTATAAACTAAAATGTTTTATATAAAATGGGACCAAACGATGTTTTCCGCTACTTAAACCCAAATTATTTTCTCATTAAATCCCATGTGTTTTAAAATGATTTTGAAGGAAAATGACTTATTTGAAGATGTTGAAACTAGGGTTTTACTACCGGATGATGATTTTTGAAATAATGATGATAAACCATGGGTTAAAATGATGTTTTATGAAAAGGCTTAAGCGAGGGTGTTTCAATTTGGTATCAGAGCATGAGTTTAAGTGAACTAGGTACTAGGAGTAGTGCTTAGACTTAAACTATGATGCTTTTAAGGATGTTTGACCTCTTAAGTAGTTGGCCTTTAGAACTTAATAGTAAGTGCTTGCTTGTGACTAAGGTTCTAACCATGTAATTAGTGAATTTGGGTTAGCATGAGGAAAATTCTTGGCAAGAGGATTTTATTCATGAGGATTCTTATGTGGAAATGAAGTGCAACCTTGAAGGATCATGACTACATGGCAACATGAGGAAGAACTTTGTAAGAATGGCGACTGCTAAGGAATTGAGCTTCATGCTCACAAGCACTTTTGAAGAATAAAGGATGATCTTGGATGATGAAAGGATGACTTAAATGGGATGAAGCTCGAAGCATAGCAAGGTTGATGAGGTGGTCTTGACTATGAGGAACCAACGAAGGGAATTGTGGTGACAACATGAAGCCAGCAAGGAGCATGAGGAGCAGAGTAGTAGTTAAGTGAAGGAAAGGTGATGATTTGGAGCAGTTGGAGAAATTCTTTTGTAGTGACCCTTAAACCTTTCTTCCTTACCCTTATCTTCATTTGAGACCCATCCGTTGTCTTTTTAGTGAACATGCTTGTGACTTTGCCTTAGCTCTAGAAGACTAAGTGTATGTAAAGGTAGAGTGGTTTGTGCCTTAACGTCTAAACTAGAGAAACCTTAATGTAAGATAAAAGAAGTAATTAGATCATTAGTTTCTTTG
Organism: Cichorium intybus; assembly: GCA_023525715.1. Lineage (NCBI taxonomy): Eukaryota > Viridiplantae > Streptophyta > Magnoliopsida > Asterales > Asteraceae > Cichorium > Cichorium intybus. The sequence goes on along the minus strand of CM042010.1, from coordinate 28,473,179 downwards.
GTAGTTAGTTATGGCTTAGTGACCAATGGAACCTTATGGGAATAGTGAGTTATTAATTTCTGTTTGGGTGAAGAGACATGGATTCATGATGAGACTAGAGGCCATAGAATTAAACCGTGAATCACCTTGAGGTGAGTGAATTAGTGAACAACCTACCCTAATAAGAACATAAGAATGATGTGCGGCCAATATTTTCAAAAGTATTGTTAAAATTTGAGAAAAGTTTTGTAAACAATTTCGAATGAGTATATCTTACAAAATGCAAGACCTTTATGGAAATAAATGACAAAGGGGCCATCATGAATCGGTAGGAATACCCGGGATTGATGATCTCTTTGGAATTTTATTAGTATTTTGATGGAACCACGTTTCAAGATAAATTTGAAAATTTTAATATTTTATATAAAGGATGCGGAATCTGAAGAATGCTTTTCTTGAAGACAATTAAATTTTAAAGAACGGTCTTTTCCAAAAATTAACCACAAAGCGGAGTGTTTAAGTTTTGTAAGGACAACGAGTCGAAATTGGAAAGATTTTAAATTTAACATTTTATATTTAAGAGAAATGTTTATGAAATGAAAATTTTGGATAAACGATTCTTGGAAGTAACGGGATTTTACAAAGGTGGAATTTCAGATATTTCGAGTTATAATATTTAAAAAAAATGAATAACTTTTAAGATTTTGGAAAAATTAGTACTTTATTTCTTATTATTGATTCCGGGGACGGAATCATTTTAAGGGGAAGATAATTGTAACATCCGTGTTTTGGGCCTAGGAGTTTTGGGCTTAAACCGACAAATAAAACTTAATCTGTAAATAAATAAACAAATGAATAAATAAATTTAATATTATTTCATATTTTTATATTGTGAATAAATAAGCCAAATATAGTTTTAAATTCTATTTGTAACCAAATGTGAGAAATTTGGTCATAACGACTAAAAGTGTCAATTTGGCCAAACTTGCCCTAAGTAGATTTGACTAGTCATGGATTTGGAAAATTATAAGATATATTAAAGTAATTGATGTGGAGTTTAAATTAGGTCAAATAATTCCTTGAATTAATATTAAGGACCAAATCGATAAGAATCTTAGTGTAAGGGACCATTTATGTCAAGTTGAGAAACTAAGGGTTAGTGTTGACTTAGTCAATGACTCAAGTGAAAGAAATAATTGTATTTGGGGCATATGTATGAATATGGAGACTTCTTATGAGAATAATGGACTTTTGGGGTGTTGGGTGAAGAAGGATCAAACTATAGGGACTATTATTGCCAATGATGAAAGATCTCAAGTTTTAGAGAGGGGTTTCCCCTATTTCAGCCACAATCACGTTTTTAGAGAGAGAGGAGGAAAGGAGTTTGGCGATTTTCATAGGATTCAAGAAGGATTGTTGCTTGTTCTTGAAGATTGATCAAGTGCTAGAAGATTCCAAGCAATCTAAGGTATAAACCCTTCCTCTTCTAGCGTGCAAACCCGTTTTTGGGGTGGGTTCTATGTCAAGTTCGAAAATGGTAACTTGGTGGAGGAAATCCTAGGATCCCAAGTGTTAGTTTATGATTATAGTTCATGTTTTGATCAACATCCAATCCATGGATGCTCTTGATCCAATTGCTTGATTGATTTGGGTGTTATGAACCCTAGAATTTGGGGATTTGATGAATAGAGGAGGAATATTGAAATTGATGGATGATTATGGTAGTTTTGGATGAGGGGATTCATTTCTAATGATTCCCTAAGGATTCCAACCTTTGATTTGTAGTCTTAAACCATGAATCACTAGAAAATAAGAATTGGGTGTTGAAATGGGTTTTGTTCATGTAGATGATGATTGGATCTCTGGTTTAATGAATGGATGAATGAGTTAATGTATCAATTTGGATGTATAAGTGGAGTGAGGATCATTTCCTAATGATTCCATGGAATGGAAGAAGGAATCTCCACTTGTAATCATCAATTGTAAGAATGGAATTGGGTATTCCATGGTTTAAGCTTATAGAGTGAAGTTATGATCATGGAATGTAATTGATTCATTTGAAATGGTTTTGAATAGTTTAATTGAGTCTAATGATGTGTATTTTGGGAAGGAATAATGTCCTTTTGATGTCCATGAGTTATGGGAAAAATCGGAACTTGAATCGGGTAAAAAATGAGTGAAAAGGACCAAAAATCGGAGCTACAGCAGGCTGTAAACGACCTGTGTAGAATCCACACGACCCGTGTAGATAGTTTTAGACTTACTGGTCAATTTTACATGCCCCGTGTCAATTCTACACGACCCCGTGCAGCTGGGTCTGGCCAGAATTTGCAGTTTTTGGGTTTTAAGCCTTATAGGTTGGGCCTTGGGTCCTTGTTTTGATGCCAAACTTTGGGAATGTTTTAACTAAGATTTTCCTTATATTAGAGAGTCAAGGACCTCATTTTAGATGATGGATGATTGTTCCTTCTTAGTTCTAAAGAAGTAATTATAGTGTGACTTTTAGATGAATTGAGTATAATATCTTCCGTTCTTGTATTGTAGGAAAGGGATATGTTGTAGTGACTTGGAGGTGAGACTAAGGACTTGAGCTAGCACTCAACTAAGAGGATGTGATGGATGAGATGATGTCTAGGAGCGCCTTCAAATGCTTCAACCTCGTGTGGAGTTAGTGTTGACTTGTCAGTTAACCTTGGGTGAGTTTACCGAGAGTACACATCCTTCCAACTATCTTTTGTGTGTGTTGTCAATTACTTTTCATGCATGAAAACGGGTTTTCTAAAGATGTTTCAAATAAAGATGATGATGATGTTTTGAAAGATGTTTTGAGCATCCTACTTGTGCATTGCATTGCATATAGGATGGGATTGACCGAGTGAACCTTATGATGACCTTAAAGATGTTTAATGATGTTTGGCTGAAGTAGCCACCTTTACGATGTTTGAGTTTTACCCTTCTCTAAAATAAAGAGGGTGAGGAGACGCATGGGGGAGTTGCTAACCCTCATGGGACTAGTGTGATGACTACTAGTTCTAGTTTAACCTATACGGTGATCGAGTGATATGCTTCGTGCGTGTCATTGGTGAACTTAGGTAGGTGCCATTGAGGTGAGATGGACGTGGGTTTGGGATAGTTGCATCATGCATTGCATTTGCATATCATAACTTTCTATTTTGAGTAAACCTTTATGATGTTTTAAATAACTTTTGAAGTGTGTGTTAAAACTGTTTTTGGGGGTTTGTCCCGAGTGTGGTAGTTCACTACTCACTCAAAATGGGTCAACCTCGGGTAAACTCACTAGGCATATCAATTGCCTAACTTATTTTGATGTGTGCTCAGGTTGAGGAGTTTAGATGACTTAGAAGAGCTGGAAGTTTAGAAGACCACGGTTTGTGTGGTATCATTTGAGCTATGTAATGGTATTTATATTGTTACAACCTCGCTATTTTATAAACTAAAATGTTTTATCTAAAATGGGACCAAACGATGTTTTCCGCTACTTAAACCCAAATTATTTTCTCATTAAATCCCATGTGTTTTAAAATGATTTTGAAGGAAAATGACTTATTTGAAGATGTTGAAACTAGGGTTTTACTACCGGATGATGATTTTTGAAATAATGATGATAAACCATGGGTTAAAATGATGTTTTATGAAAAGGCTTAAGCGAGGGTGTTTCAATTTGGTATCAGAGCATGAGTTTAAGTGAACTAGGTACTAGGAGTAGTGCTTAGACTTAAACTATGATGCTTTTAAGGATGTTTGACCTCTTAAGTAGTTGGCCTTTAGAACTTAATAGTAAGTGCTTGCTTGTGACTAAGGTTCTAACCATGTAATTAGTGAATTTGGGTTAGCATGAGGAAAATTCTTGGCAAGAGGATTTTATTCATGAGGATTCTTATGTGGAAATGAAGTGCAACCTTGAAGGATCATGACTACATGGCAACATGATGAAGAACTTTGTAAGAATGGCGACTGCTAAGGAATTCAGGTTAATGCTCACAAGCACTTTTGAAGAATAAAGGATGATCTTGGATGATGAAAGGATGACTTAAATGGGATGAAGCTCGAAGCGTAGCAAGGTTGATGAGGTGGTCTTGACTATGAGGAACCAACTAAGGGAATTGTGGTGACAACATGAAGCCAGCAAGGAGCATGAGGAGCATAGTAGTAGTTAAGTGAAGAAAAGGTGATGATTTGGAGCAGTTGGAGAAATTCTTTTGTAGTGACCCTTAAACCTTTCTTCCTTACCCTTATCTTCATTTGAGACCCATCCGTTGTCTTTTTAGTGAACATGCTTGTGACTTTGCCTTAGCTCTAGAAGACTAAGTGTATGTAAAGGTAGAGTGGTTTGTGCCTTAACGTCTAAACTAGAGAAACCTTAATGTAAGATAAAAGAAGTAATTAGATCATTAGGTTCTTTGGTAGTTAGTTATGGCTTAGTGACCAATGGAACCTTATGGGAATAGTGAGTTATTAATTTCTGTTTGGGTGAAGAGACATGGATTCATGATGAGACTAGATGCCATAGAATTAAACCGTGAATCACCTTGAGGTGAGTGAATTAGTGAACAACCTACCCTAATAAGAACATAAGAATGATGTGCGGCCAATATTTTCAAAAGTATTGTTAAAATTTGAGAAAAGTTTTGTAAACAATTTCGAATGAGTATATCTTACAAAATGCAAGACCTTTATGGAAATAAATGACAAAGGGGCCATCATGAATCGGTAGGAATACCCGGGATTGATGTTCTCTTTGGAATTTTATTAGTATTTTGATGGAACCACGTTTCAAGATAAATTTGAAAATTTTAATATTTTATATAAAGGATGCGGAATCTGAAGAATGCTTTTCTTGAAGACAATTAAATTTTAAAGAACGGTCTTTTCCAAAAATTAACCACAAAGCGGAGTGTTTAAGTTTTGTAAGGACAACGAGTCGAAATTGGAAAGATTTTAAATTTAACATTTTATATTTAAGAGAAATGTTTATGAAATGAAAATTTTGGATAAACGATTCTTGGAAGTAACGGGATTTTACAAAGGTGGAATTTAAGATATTTCGAGTTATAATATTTAAAAAAAATGAATAACTTTTAAGATTTTGGAAAAATTAGTACTTTATTTCTTATTATTGATTCCGGGGACGGAATCATTTTAAGGGGAAGATAATTGTAACATCCGTGTTTTGGGCCTAGGAGTTTTGGGCTTAAACCGACAAATAAAACTTAATCTGTAAATAAATAAACAAATGAATAAATAAATTTAATATTATTTCATATTTTTATATTGTGAATAAATAAGCCAAATATAGTTTTAAAATCTATTTGTAACCAAATGTGAGAAATTTGGTCATAACGACTAAAAGTGTCAATTTGGCCAAACTTGTCCTAAGTAGATTTGACTAGTCATGGATTTGGAAAATTATAAGATATATTAAAGTAATTGATGTGGAGTTTAAATTAGGTCAAATAATTCCTTGAATTAATATTAAGGACCAAATCGATAAGAATCTTAGTGTAAGGGACCATTTATGTCAAGTTGAGAAACTAAGGGTTAGTGTTGACTTAGTCAATGACTCAAGTGAAAGAAATAATTGTATTTGAGGCATATGTATGAATATGGAGACTTTTTATGAGAATAATGGACTTTTGGGGTGTTGGGTGAAGAAGGATCAAACTATAGGGACTATTATTGCCAATGATGAAAGATCTCAAGTTTTAGAGAGGGGTTTCCCCCATTTCAGCCACAATCACGTTTTTAGAGAGAGAGGAGGAAAGGAGTTTGGCGATTTTCATGGGATTCAAGAAGGATTGTTGCTTGTTCTTGAAGATTGATCAAGTGCTAGAAGATTCCAAGCAATCTAAGGTATAAACCCTTCCTCTTCTAGCTTGCAAACCCGTTTTTGGGGTGGGTTCTATGTCAAGTTCGAAAATGGTAACTTGGGGGAGGAAATCCTAGGATGCCAAGTGTTAGTTTATGATTGTAGTTCATGTTTTGATCAACATCCAATCCATGGATGCTCTTGATCCAATTGCTTGATTGATTTGGGTGTTATGAACCGTAGAATTTGGGGATTTGATGAATAGAGAAGGAATATTGAAATTGATGGATGATTATGGTAGTTTTGGATGAGGGGATTCATTTCTAATGATTCCCTAAGGATTCCAACCTTTGATTTGTAGTCTTAAACCATGAATCACTAGAAAATGAGAATTGGGTGTTGAAATGGGTTTTGTTCATGTAGATGATGATTGGATCTCTGGTTTAATGAATGGATGAATGAGTTAATGTATCAATTTGGATGTATAAGTGGAGTGAGGATCATTTCCTAATGATTCCATGGAATGGAAGAAGGAATCTCCACTTGTAATCATCAATTGTAAGAATGGAATTGGGTATTCCATGGTTTAAGCTTATAGAGTGAAGTTATGATCATGGAATGTAATTGATTCATTTGAAATGGTTTTGAATAGTTTAATTGAGTCTAATGATGTGTATTTTGGGAAGGAATAATGTCCTTTTGATGTCCATGAGTTATGGGAAAAATCAGAACTTGAATCGGGTAAACAATGAGTGAAAAGGACCAAAAATCGGAGCTACAGCAGGCTGTACACGACCCGTGTAGAATCCACACGACCCATGTAGATAGTTTTAGACTTACTGGTCAATTCTACATGCCCCGTGTCAATTCTACACGACCCCGTGCAGCTGGGTCTGGCCAGAATTTGCAGTTTTTGGGTTTTAAGCCTTATGGGTTGGGCCTTGGTTCCTTGTTTTGATGCCAAACTTTGGGAATGTTTTAACTAAGATTTTCCTTATATTAGAGAGTCAAGGACCTCATTTTAGATGATGGATGATTGTTCCTTCTTAGTTCTAAAGAAGTAATTATAGTGTGACTTTTAGATGAATTGAGTATGATATCTTCCGTTCTTGTATTGTAGGAAAGGGATATGTTGTAGTGACTTGGAGGTGAGACTAAGGACTTGAGCTAGCACTCAACTAAGAGGATGTGATGGATGAGATGATGTCTAGGAGCGCCTTCAAATGCTTCAACCTCGTGTGGAGTAAGTGTTGACTTATCAGTTAACCTTGGGTGAGTTTACCGAGAGTACACATCCTTCCAACTATCTTTTGTGTGTGTTGTCAATTACTTTTCATGCATGAAAACGGGTTTTCTAAAGATGTTTCAAATAAAGATGATGATGATGTTTTGAAAGATGTTTTGAGCATCCTACTTGTGCATTGCATTGCATATAGGATGGGATTGACCGAGTGAACCTTATGATGACCTTAAAGATGTTTAATGATGTTTGGCTGAAGTAGCCACCTTTACGATGTTTGAGTTTTACCCTTCTCTAAAATAAAGAGGGTGAGGAGACGCATGGGGGAGTTGCTAACACTCATGGGACTAGTGTGATGGCTACTAGTTCTAGTTTAACCTATACGGTGATCGAGTGATATGCTTCGTGCGTGTCATTGGTGAACTTAGGTAGGTGCCATTGAGGTGAGATGGACGTGGGTTTGGGATAGTTGCATCATGCATTGCATTTGCTTATCATAACTTTCTATTTTGAGTAAACCTTTATGATGTTTTAAATAACTTTTGAAGTGTGTGTTAAAACTGTTTTTAGGGGTTTGTCCCGAGTGTGGTAGTTCACTACTCACTCGAAATGGGTCAACCTCGGGTAAAATCACTAGGCATATCAATTGCCTAACATATTTTGATGTGTGCTCAGGTTGAGGAGTTTAGATGACTTAGAAGAGCCGGAAGTTTAGAAGACCACGGTTTGTGTGGTATCATTTGAGCTATATAATGGTATTTGAATTGTTACAACCTCGCTATTTTATAAACTAAAATGTTTTATCTAAAATGGGACCAAACGATGTTTTCCGCTACTTAAACCCAAATTATTTTCTCATTAAATCCCATGTGTTTTAAAATGATTTTGAAGGAAAATGACTTATTTGAAGATGTTGAAACGAGGGTTTTACTACCGGATGATGATTTTTGAAATAATGATGATAAACCATGGGTTAAGATGATGTTTTATGAAAAGGCTTAAGCGAGGGTGTTTCAATTTGGTATCAGAGCATGAGTTTAAGTGAACTAGGTACTAGGAGTAGTGCTTAGACTTAAACTATGATGCTTTTAAGGATGTTTAACCTCTTAAGTAGTTGGCCTTTAGAACTTAATAGTAAGTGCTTGCTTGTGACTAAGGTTCTAACCATGTAATTAGTGAATTTGGGTTAGCATGAGGAAAATTCTTGGCAAGAGGATTTTATTCATGAGGATTCTTATGTGGAAATGAAGTGCAACCTTGAAGGATCATGACTACATGGCAACATGAGGAAGAACTTTGTAAGAATGGCGACTGCTAAGGAATTGAGCTTCATGCTCACAAGCACTTTTGAAGAATAAAGGATGATCTTGGATGATGAAAGGATGACTTAAATGCGATGAAGCTCGAAGCGTAGCAAGGTTGATGAGGTGGTCTTGACTATGAGGAACCAACTAAGGGAATTGTGGTGACAACATGAAGCCAGCAAGGAGTATGAGGAGCAGAGTAGTAGTTAAGTGAAGGAAAGGTGATGATTTGGAGCAGTTGGAGAAATTCTTTTGTAGTGACCCTTAAACCTTTCTTCCTTACCCTTATCTTCATTTGAGACCCATCCGTTGTCTTTTTAGTGAACATGCTTGTGACTTTGCCTTAGCTCTAGAAGACTAAGTGTATGTAAAGGTAGAGTGGTTTGTGCCTTAACGTCTAAACTAGAGAAACCTTAATGTAAGATAAAAGAAGTAATTAGATCATTAGGTTCTTTGGTAGTTAGTTATAGCTTAGTGACCAATGGAACCTTATGGGAATAGTGAGTTATTAATTTCTGTTTGGGTGAAGAGACATGGATTCATGATGAGACTAGAGGCCATAGAATTAAACTGTGAATCACCTTGAGGTGAGTGAATTAGTGAACAACCTACCCTAATAAGAACATAAGAATGATGTGCGGCCAATATTTTCAAAAGTATTGTTAAAATTTGAGAAAAGTTTTGTAAACAATTTCGAATGAGTATATCTTACAAAATGCAAGACCTTTATGGAAATAAATGACAAAGGGGCCATCATGAATCGGTAGGAATACCCGGGATTGATGATCTCTTTGGAATTTTATTAGTATTTTGATGGAACCACGTTTCAAGATAAATTTGAAAATTTTAATATTTTATATAAAGGATGCGGAATCTGAAGAATGCTTTTCTTGAAGACAATTAAATTTTAAAGAACGGTCTTTTCCAAAAATTAACCACAAAGCGGAGTGTTTAAGTTTTGTAAGGAGAACGAGTCGAAATTGGAAAGATTTTAAATTTAACATTTTATATTTAAGAGAAATGTTTATGAAATGAAAATTTAGGATAAACGATTCTTGGAAGTAACGGGATTTTACAAAGGTGGAATTTAAGATATTTCGAGTTATAATATTTAAAAAAAATGAATAACTTTTAAGATTTTGGAAAAATTAGTACTTTATTTCTTATTATTGATTCCGGGGACGGAATCATTTTAAGGGGAAGATAATTGTAACATCCGTGTTTTGGGCCTAGGAGTTTTGGGCTTAAACCGACAAATAAAACTTAATTTGTAAATAAATAAACAAATGAATAAATAAATTTAATAATATTTCATATTTTTATTGTGAATAAATAAGCCAAATATAGTTTTAAAATCTATTTGTAACCAAATGTGAGAAATTTGGTCATAACGACTAAAAGTGTCAATTTGGCCAAACTTGCCCTAAGTAGATTTGACTAGTCATGGATTTGGAAAATTATAAGATATATTAAAGTAATTGATGTGGAGTTTAAATTAGGTCAAATAATTCCTTGAATTAATATTAAGGACCAAATCGATAAGAATCTTAGTGTAAGGGACCATTTATGTCAAGTTGAGAAACTAAGGGTTAGTGTTGACTTAGTTAATGACTCAAGTGAAAGAAATAATTGTATTTGGGGCATATGTATGAATATGGAGACTTCTTATGAGAATAATGGACTTTTGGGGTGTTGGGTGAAGAAGGATCAAACTATAAGGACTATTATTGCCAATGATGAAAGATCTCAAGTTTTAGAGAGGGGTTTCCCCCATTTCAGCCACAATCACGTTTTTAGAGAGAGAGGAGGAAAGGAGTTTGGCGATTTTCATGGGATTCAAGAAGGATTATTGCTTGTTCTTGAAGATTGATCAAGTGCTAGAAGATTCCATGCAATCTAAGGTATAAACCCTTCCTCTTCTAGCTTGCAAACCCGTTTTTGGGGTGGGTTCTATGTCAAGTTCGAAAATGGTAACTTGGGGGAGGAAATCCTAGGATCCCAAGTGTTAGTTTATGATTGTAGTTCATGTTTTGATCAACATCCAATCCATGGATGCTCTTGATCCAATTGGTTGATTGATTTGGGTGTTATGAACCCTAGAATTTGGGGATTTGATGAATAGAGGAGGAATATTGAAATTGATGGATGATTATGGTAGTTTTGGATGAGGGATTCGTTTCTAATGATTCCCTAAGGATTCCAACCTTTGATTTGTAGTCTTAAACCATGAATCACTAGAAAATGAGAATTGGGTGTTGAAATGGGTTTTGTTCATGTAGATGATGATTGGATCTCTGGTTTAATGAATGGATGAATGAGTTAATGTATCAATTTGGATGTATAACTGGAGTGAGGATCATTTCCTAATGATTCCATGGAATGGAAGAAGGAATCTCCACTTGTAATCATCAATTGTAAGAATGGAATTGGGTATTCCATGGTTTAAGCTTATAGAGTGAAGTTATGATCATGGAATGTAATTGATTCATTTGAAATGGTTTTGAATAGTTTAATTGAGTCTAATGATGTGTATTTTGGGAAGGAATAATGTCCTTTTGATGTCCATGAGTTATGGGAAAAATCGGAACTTGAATCGGGTAAAAAATGAGTGAAAAGGACCAAAAATCGGAGCTACAGCAGGCTGTAAACGACCCGTGTAGAATCCACACGACCCGTGTAGATAGTTTTAGACTTACTGGTCAATTCTACATGCCCCGTGTCAATTCTACACGACCCCGTGCAGCTGGGTCTGGTGACAACGCCTAGTGATATCAAGTATTTTAGGCGTTGTTGAGCCCTGTTCTTGATTAAATTATATCAAATATGTCTGGGTATTCTCACTTTTCGTGCCAGGACTTGTCTGGAGAAAAAGAGTAAAAACAGGGACTAAAGGTGTACAAAAGGAAAAAGTATAAAAAGAATGGAAAATCAAGAGAAGTTGTGCGCGCGCCGCGGATTTGAGATTTGCGCGACGTGGGCTTAAGGCGGTGGAACACATTTAAATTCCGAAGAAACGGGGAAAGATAAGTACGCGCGCCGCGAATTTCACTTCTGCGCGGCGCGGTTGCGGGAAATTTGCAAGTATAAATAGATGCATTTCCAGCCGAAAACCGAAGAAAAGAACCGGGTGTAAGATCGACCTAGAAGCTCTTTGACTCCAGGATTCCATTTCAGCAAGCTCATAATTGGTATTTTATGTTTTTGACTTCAATTTCATTTTGGTAGAAAGTAGTTTTGTAGCTAAAGTCTTTGGGAGTGACAACCACTGACTTTGAGCAATTAGGTTTCTGTTTTAGAAACATTTGGTTATTGATTTTGTATTTGGAATTCCTTTTGGTGAATGAAAAGCATTTGGTTACTTTTAATCTTAGCTTTTCGGTGTTTTGAGTATTTGTGTTTGATTGATTGTTTGATTGTGTTTTTGGATATTGTTTTGGACCTTGTTAGGACTGTTTTCTTTGGTTGAATTCAGTAGCTAATTAGGTTATTTGGTAAGCATTAAATCTTGGCTAATAACTGTTCAATAGGACTTTAGTTAGTAGCTAGTTTATGCTTTGCTTGGTTTTGCTAGTTTGGATGCCTTTGATTGCTTCTGATTCAGAGATGTACTTCTGATTTCAGAAAGTGACTAGGACATTTGGACATAGCTTAACTTGGCTTGAGTGTTTGAGCATTGTCTCATTTGCTAGTGATAGGAAAATAGAAACCAAATCCTCCGACTATAGCTGTGACACTATTAGTTGGTAATCTCTCATCTAGTCTAACCACGAAGCTCCTGTGGATCGACCCTGACTACCGCTATACTAGTGTTTGTTAGGTATTTCTTTTATTTTTGACCGCACGACGACCGCTGCGTTGTCATCTGGCCAGAATTTGCAGTTTTTGGGTTTTAAGCCTTATGGGTTGGGCCTTGGGTCCTTGTTTTGATACCAAACTTTGGGAATGTTTTAACTAAGATTTTCCTTATATTAGAGAGTCAAGGACCTCATTTTAGATGATGGATGATTGTTCCTTCTTAGTTCTAAAGAAGTAATTATAGTGTGACTTTTAGATGAATTGAGTATGATATCTTCCGTTCTTGTATTGTAGGAAGGGGATATGTTGTAGTGACTTGGAGGTGAGACTAAGGACTTGAGCTAGCACTCAACTAAGAGGATGTGATGGATGAGATGATGTCTAGGAGCGCCTTCAAATGCTTCAACCTCGTGTGGAGTTAGTGTTGACTTGTCAGTTAACCTTGGGTGAGTTTACCGAGAGTACACATCCTTCCAACTATCTTTTGTGTGTGTTGTCAATTACTTTTCATGCATGAAAACGGGTTTTCTAAAGATGTTTCAAATAAAGATGATGATGATGTTTTGAAAGATGTTTTGAGCATCCTACTTGTGCATTGCATTGCATATAGGATGGGATTGACGAGTGAACCTTATGATGACCTTAAAGATGTTTAATGATGTTTGGCTGAAGTAGCCACCTTTAAGATGTTTGAGTTTTACCCTTCTCTAAAATAAAGAGGGTGAGGAGACGCATGAGGGAGTTGCTAACCCTCATGGGACTAGTGTGATGGCCACTAGTTCTAGTTTAACCTATACGGTGATCGAGTGATATGCTTCGTGCGTGTCATTTGTGAACTTAGGTAGGTGCCATTGAGGTGAGTTGGACTTTTATGAGATGGACGTGGGTTTGGGATAGTTGCATCATGCATTGCATTTGCATATCATAACTTCCTATTTTGAGTAAACCTTTATGATGTTTTAAATAACTTTTGAAGTGTGTGTTAAAACTGTTTTTGGGGGTTTGTCCCGAGTGTGGTAGTTCACTACTCACTCGAAATGGGTCAACCTCGGGTAAACTCACTAGGCATATCAATTGCCTAACTTATTTTGATGTGTGCTCAGGTTGAGGAGTTTAGATGACTTAGAAGAGCTGGATGTTTAGAAGACCACGGTTTGTGTGGTATCATTTGAGCTATGTAATGGTATTTGAATTGTTACAACCTCGCTATTTTATAAACTAAAATGTTTTATCTAAAATGGGACCAAACGATGTTTTCCGCTACTTAAACCCAAATTATTTTCTCATTAAATCACATGTGTTTTAAAATGATTTTGAAGGAAAATGACTTATTTGAAGATGTTGAAACTAGGGTTTTACTAACGGATGATGATTTTTGAAATAATGATGATAAACCATGGGTTAAAATGATGTTTTATGAAAAGGCTTAAGCGAGGGTGTTTCACAGACGGTTTGAAATACGATACCCTCAATGATGGAAAAAAAAACACGAAAATCAACATCAATGAAAATGGATTTTCCCGCAATTGCACATGTCAAGTTGGATTGCAAGATAAACAAGTATGAGTTGCACAAGTTTGTGAAAAACATAACCATAAGTTGTTTACTTTAGATAGTGTGCACCTCTCAAAAAATAAACACAAGTCAGAGTATACTGACGAGAAACTCATACATGATCTACGTGCATGTAACACTGGACCAACAAAAGTTGATTCCTTGATGAAGACATTAAAGGGAGGATGGAACAAAAGTTTATTGCCAAAATTGTGCAAGGGATTTGAACTTATATATTGGGTATAATGATTCCTAAATGATAGTGAATAAAATAATTATTAGGAAGCGAAACATACGAAATTTCTCCTTGGATCACCTTGTTATTGATGATGAGTGACACGCCTAGGTCGTCGTGCGGTCAAAAATAAAGAAAACCTAACACACACACTAGTACAGTGGTAGTCAGGGTCGATCCGCAGGAGCTTCGTGGTTAGACCAGATGACAGATTACCAACTAGTAGTGTCACGCTACAGTCGGAGGACCTGATTTCTAAGTTCTCAACTACCAACAAGCAATCACTAACCAAAGTCAAGCTAAGCATAAGCTAACCCAACTCAAACTAACCTAGTCACTTTCTGAAATCAGAAGTGCATCTCTGAATCAGAAGCAAAGGCATCCAAACCAAACAAAGCATAACCTAACTAATAACTAGGGTTCTGACTGAACAGCTACTAGCTCGAGTTCAATGCCCAAAACTAACCTAATTGGCTACTGATTTCAGCAAAGGAAACCAGTTCCAACCAAGGTCAAAGCAAGATTCAAACACAATTCAAACAATCAAAACACAATCAAACATCCAAAACATCAAAATACCAATAATACTCATAACCGAATGATTCTCATTCATCAAACTCAGATCCAAACATCAAAACAGTAACTAAAGACTAATAAAACAGAAACCTAAGCTTGATATCAATGGTTGTCACTCCCAAAGATACAAACCAAAGCTTACAACTATCTAACTAATGGAAAAAAAATCCAAAACATAAAAAATACCAATTGAGAACTTGCTGGAACGAAATCTTGGAGTCAAAGAGCTTCAAGGTCGATTTTACACCCGGTCTTTGCTAGGGTTTTCGGCTGTAAATGCCTCTATTTATAGTTGCAAATTTCTCGAGGCCGCGCCGCGCTTTTGTGGATTTCGCGGCGCGCGTACTTATCAGATCCCGTTTCTTCAGCATTTGAATATGTTACACCGCCTTAAGCCCGCGTCGCGCGTTTCATAGATCCACGGCGCACGAACGTGTTTCCTTGATTTTCATTCTTTTCCAAACTTCTTCCTTTTACACGCTTTTAGTCCCTGTTTCCATTATTTTCCTCCAAACAAGTCCTGGCACGAAAAGTGAGAATACCAAGACATATCTGATATAATTTCATCAAGAACAAGGCTCAACAACGCCTAAAATACTTGATATCACTAGGCGTTGTCAAACACCCCACACTTGTGCCTTGCTTGTCCCCAAGCAAGAGAGTTTTTAACAAATTATAATAAAGACTCAAACAATTTTTGACTGTACTTAGTTTCAAAGCTTATTTCCCTATGAGTTAGAGTGGAATAGTTCGCGAAAACATAATTGAATTGTTCTTTGGAATTTATGGCTTTCTAGAGATCCCTTGATTACAAACTTTCTGTCCACAATGAAGTGTACTTACTCATTCAGATTCTAAAGGCCATTAAGGAATTGTCCATGACTTTCGATGTTGTCCGTGTAACGAGCTTTCAGAAATACCATCCCAGACCAGACGATCATAGGTGGCAAGGTGCATAAGTCCCACCCATTTTAGACTTACCGGCCCAAACAACAAAGGCCGCGGATTGACATTTCCTTCCTAAATTCCAATCCTAAAACAGCTCAATCTTCTAAACTCGTAAAACTCAACTTATTTGACTAACTAATAGCATGATCACAACTATATAGTATTCTTTGAAAAATACCATTGCTATCAACAATCACAAACCATTCGTTTCAAAATTGCAATTTATTAAAAATTTTGTAAAATATTGCTAAAAATTTGAAAATTGATCATTTCTACAAAAATTTCAAAAAATTTCTCTTTCGACCGTCCACACCCCACACTTAAAATCGTACAACGTCCCCGTTGGACAAAAATTATTTTTAGATCAAGGGAGAAAGAGTTACCCCTTTTGAACGATAGGTTGCTTGGTGCTCAGTATCACAGGTATAATTGCGAACAAACGGATCCTTGATTTCGTATGCTGGAGTTGTAGCGCTACAGTGAACACGCCGGTGATCGAGACAAGTGGAGGGGGCACGGTGACCCCACACTTGTCTGAGACAACTCCTTCTCATTTGGTATATCATGCATGACTCAACAAAACATTAAAAGCATCATAACAAATATAAACAAATAAAACATAAACATGTGTCATAGATTCAGTACATATATCCCAAAAATAAAAGAAAAGAAAAAGAAGAAAAAAAATACATCAACTGCCACCTGGTGGCCTGGAGGATCCAGCCTCGTGATCGTGGGCCCTGGCTGGGAATGGTCGGGGGCGCTGACCCTGAGCTGATGCAATCTGTAGAAGTACCTCCCCGATCCACTCAAGCTGGTCCTCGATCCTGGCAACCCTGGTTGCCAGGTCCTCCTGCTGTGGCTGTGGTGCTAGCTCGGTGGGTGCCTCCGCCTCTGTCGTCTCCGGCCCGGCTGTGCATATGCCGGCTGGGGGTCCTGGCGTGGCTCCGTCGGCGCTCGAATGAACTGCCCCGGACGCTGCTGCTCGATGAGCCTCATCCTCTCCAGAGTGCGTGCCGTAATGCGAGACGGAGGCAGAGCGGTCAAAGAAGCGGCCACGGAAGCAGTGAGGATCCCGTATGAACGGGCCATGCGGGTAATGAAATACCCCCGGGCCAGCGGACTGTTGGCAGAAGCTCCCGTCGAGTGGGTGGAGAGGGCGAATGCAAGGGCAGATGGAAGGTGGAGGAATCTGGAGGGGTCCAGGAGAACCCAAAAATAGGTAATGTCGTCACCCGACACCTTCTCGCCCCCCTCCCGATGCATGATGGAGGTGGAGACGATACGGTGCATGAGGTGGTGGAGTGGGTCTCGAAGGTGGCTCTTCCGGGAGGTCACTGCCTCGTAAATGACGTTGGACAGCGGTGCCCAAAACTCCATGTTGGCAGCCCTGTCCGGCTGCCCCTAGGTACAAGCCCCAAAGAACTGGGTGAAGTGGCGGTGTTGGAGATCCGCCGGAGTGAATAAGCCGACTCGCCTCCCGAACACGCGGAGGTTGCACTCCCTCTGCTCACCCCCCAAGCGAAATCGAACTATCCTAGACCGCGGGTCTGACAACCGAGGTGCAAAATGGATAGTGGAGAGAAACTCCAGCAGCAACTCGGTGTAGACCACGTCCTCGTCCGTGGCCATAATCCTGTCCTAGCCACGGCATGTAAACGATGCCTCTCCGAGAGTCCAGGTGCGATGTAAATATGGCTCAATCGCACCCCAAAGTCCTGCGTCTCTCAAAATATCTCGGTCGATAAGTGTCGCCTCGAGGACCCGGCGACTGGTCAGTGCGTCTCTCCGCGAGATGTATTCCGCGGAGCTAGCAAGTCCCTCGGGGAACTGGAGGAAAGGGTGATCTAACCTGAACATCATCTGCAAAAAGATACAAAGCCACAGAAGAAATTTTTTTTTGCAAGATTAGTCCTTTTCTTCCCCACAGCACCGCGGCGCGGCTCAAGATAGAAGCGCGTCACGGCGAGCGGCTGTTGCAAAACCCCAATCCAAACTCGCGATTTAACCTGCTAAAACTCGATCCAATCATACCACAAGGTAGCCTAAGTGCCGACTAACTCTTCTAGGGTCTCTATTTGGTAAAACAAACACCCTATGAGTTAGCATTGGCGATTCTAAGTTTTGAACTTTTCTGGACAATTCACTAAAATTAACTACCTAATTGCTAGTTTTAACAACTAATAGATAGTTAGAATAGCATACCTTGGTAGTAGAAACAAGATGAGAAAGAAAAAATACGAGAGAAATTTGTCGATCAGAGCTCTGAGTCGTGTGAGGGTTGGTTGAGCCACGGCTTACCTTAATATAGGAGAAAAACCGACCGATCATTTCCCGTGTCGCGTATTTACGCTTTGCGCGTCGCGCGTGTCACCAAATCAACCCCTGCGCATCGGGTTGGTTTACGACCCCGTTTCGCGTAATTCAAAAACCCACAGCGAGAAAAGAAAAAGAAGAAAAAAAATACATCAACTGCCACCTGGTGGCCTGGAGGATCCAGCCTCGTGATCGTGGGCCCTGGCTGGGAATGGTTGGGGGCGCTGACCCTGAGCTGATGCAATCTGTAGAAGTACCTCCCCGATCCACTCAAGCTGGTCCTCGATCCTGGCAACCCTGGCTGCCAGGTCCTCCTGCTGTGGCTGTGGTGCTGGCTCGGCGGGTGCCACCCGCCTCTGTCGTCTACGGCCCGGCTGTGCATATGCCGGCTGGGGGTCCTGGCGTGGCTCCGTCGGCGCTCGAATGAACTGCCCCGGACGCTGCTGCTCGATGAGCCTCATCCTCTCCAGAGTGCACGCCGTAGTGCGAGACGGAGGCAGAGCGGTCAAAGAAGCGGCCACGGAAGCAGTGAGGATCCCGTATGAGCGGGCCAGGTGGGTAATGAAATACCCCCGGGCCAGCGGACTGCTGGCAGAAGCTCCCGTCGAGTGGGTGGAGAGGGCGACTGCGAGGGCAAATGGAAGGTGGAGGAATCTGGAGGGGTCCAGGAGAACCCAAAAATAGGTCATGTCGTCACCCGACACCTTCTCGCCCCCCTCCCGATGCATGATGGAGTTGGAGACGATACGGTGCATGAGGCGGTGGAGTGTTTCTTGAAGGTGGCTCTCCCGGGAGGTCCCTGCCTCGTAAATGACGTTGGACAGCGGTGCCCAAACCTCCATGTTGGCAGCCCTGTCCGGCTGTCCCTAGGTACAAGCCCCAAAGAACTGGGTGAAGTGGTGGTGTTGGAGATCCGCCGGAGTGTATAAGCCGACTCGCCTCCCGAACTCGCGGAGGTTGCACTCCCTCTGCTCACCCCCCAAGCGAAATCGAACTATCCTAGACCGCGGGCCTGACGCCCGAGGAGCAAAATGGATAGTAGAGAGAAACTCCAGCAGCAGCTCGGTGTAGACCACGCCCTCGTCCGTGGCCATAATCCTGTCCCAGCCACGGCATGTGAACGATGCCTCTTCGAGAGTCCAGGTGCGATGTAAATATGGCTCAATCGCACCCCAAAGTCCTGCGTCTCTCAAAATATCCCGGTCGATAACTGTCGCCTCGAGGACCCGGCGACTGGTCAGTGCGTCTCTCCGCGTGATGTATTCCGCGGAGCTAGCAAGTCCCTCGAGGAACTGGAGGAAAGGGTGATCTAACCTGAACATCATCTGCAAAAAGATACAAAGCCACAAAAGAATTTTTTTTTTGCAAGATTAGTCCTTTTCTTCGCCACCGCACCGCGGCGCGGCTCAAGATAGAAGCGCGTCGCGGCGAGTGGCTGTTGCAAAACCCCAATCCAAACTCGCGATTTAACCTGCTAAAACTCGATCCAATCATACCACAAGGTAGCATAAGTGCCGACTAACTCTTCTTGGGTCTCTATTTGGCAAAACAAACACCCTATGAGTTAGCATTGGCGATTCTAAGTTTTGAACTTTTCTGGACAATTCACTAAAATTAACTACCTAATTGCTAGTTTTAATAACTAATAGATAGTTAGAATAGCGTACCTTGGTAGTAGAAACAAGATGAGAAAGAAAAAATACGAGAGAAATTTGTCGATCAGAGCTCCGAGTCGTGTGAGGGTTGGTTGAGCCGCGGCTTACCTTAATATAGGAGAAAAACCGACAGATCATTTCCCGTGTCGCACATTTACGCTTTGCACGTCGCGCGTGTCACCAAATCAACCCCTGCGCATCGGGTTGGTTTACGACCCCGTGTCGCGTAATTCAAAAACCCACGGCGAGAAAAGAAAAAGAAGAAAAAAAATACATCAACTGCCACCTGGTGGCCTGGAGGATCCAGCCTCGTGATCGTGGGCCCTGGCTGGGAATGGTCGGGGGCGCTGACCCTGAGCTGATGCAATCTGTAGAAGTACCTCCCCGATCCACTCAAGCTGGTCCTCGATCCTGGCAACCCTGGCTGCCAGGTCCTCCTGTTGTGGCTGTGGTGCTGGCTCGGCGGGTGCCTCCCGCCTCTGTCGTCTCTGGCCCAGCTGTGCATATGCCGGCTGGGGGTCCTGGCGTGGCTCCGTCGGCGCTCGAATGAACTGCCCCGGACGCTGCTGCTCGATGAGCCTCATCCTCTCCAGAGTGCATGCCGTAGTGCGAGACGGAGGCAGAGCGGTCAAAGAAGCGGCCATGGAAGCAGTGAGGATCCCGTATGAGCGGGCCAGGTGGGTAATGAAATACCCCAGGGCCAGCGGACTGCTGGCAGAAGCTCCCGTCGAGTGGGTGGAGAGGGCGACTGCGAGGGCAAATGGAAGGTGGAGGAATCTGGAGGGGTCCAGGAGAACCCAAAAATAGGTCATGTCGTCACCCGACACCTTCTCGCCCCCCTCCCGATGCATGATGGAGGTGGAGACGATACGGTGCATGAGGCGGTGGAGTGGGTCTTGAAGGTGGCTCTCCCGGGAGGTCCCTGCCTCGTAAATGACGTTGGACAGCGGTGCCCAAACCTCCATGTTGGCAGCCCTGTCCGGCTGCCCCTGGGAACAAGCCCCAAAGAACTGGGTGAAGTGGCGGTGTTGGAGATCCGCCGGAGTGTATAAGCCGACTCGCCTCCCGAACTCGCGGAGGTTGCACTCCCTCTGCTCACCCCCCAAGCGAAATCGAACTATCCTAGACCGCGGGTCTGACGCCCGAGGTGCAAAATGGATAGTAGAGAGAAACTCCAGCAGCAGCTCGGTGTAGACCACGCCCTCGTCCGTGGCCATAATCATGTCCCAGCCACGGCATGTGAACGATGCCTCTTCGAGAGTCCAGGTGCGATGTAAATATGGCTCAATCGCACCCCAAAGTCCTGCGTCTCTCAAAATATCCCGGTCGATAACTGTCGCCTCGAGGACCCGGCGACTGGTCAGTGCGTCTCTCCGTGAGATGTGTTCCGCGGAGCTAGCAAGTCCCTCGGGGAACTGGAGGAAAGGGTGATCTAAGCTGAACATCATCTGCAAAAAGATACAAAGCCACAAAAGAATTTTTTTTTTGCAAGATTAGTCCTTTTCTTCCCTACCGCACCGCGGCGCGGCTCAAGATACAAGCGCGTCGCGGCAAGCGGCTGTTGCAAAACCCCAATCCAAACTCGCGATTTAACCTGCTAAAACTCGATCCAATCATACCACAAGGTAGCATAAGTGCCGACTAACTCTTCTAGGGTCTCTATTTGGCAAAACAAACACCCTATGAGTTAGCATTGACGATTCTAAGTTTTGAACTTTTCTGGACAATTCACTAAAATTAACTACCTAATTGCTAGTTTTATTAACTAATAGATAGTTAGAATAGCGTACCTTGGTAGTAGAAACAAGATGAGAAAGAAAAAATACGAGAGAAATTTGTCGATCAGAGCTCCGAGTCGTGTGAGGGTTGGTTGAGCCGCGGCTTACCTTAATATAGGAGAAAAACCGACTGATCATTTCCCGTGTCGCGCATTTACGCTTTGCGCGTCGCGCGTGTCACCAAATCAACCCCTGCGCATCGGGTTGGTTTACGACCACACGTCGCGTAATTCAAAAACCCACGGCGAGAAAAGAAAAAGAAGAAAAAAATACATCAACTGCCACCTGGTGGCCTGGAGGATCCAGCCTCGTGATCGTGGGCCCTGGCTGGGAATGGTCGGGGGCGCTGACCCTGAGCTGATGCAATCTGTAGAAGTACCTCCCCGATCCACTCAAGCTGGTCCTCGATCCTGGCAACCCTGGCTGCCAGGTCCTCCTGCTGTGGCTGTGGTGCTGGCTCGGCGGGTGCCTCCCGCCTCTGTCGTCTCCGGCCCGGCTGTGCATATGCCGGCTGGGGGTCCTGGCATGGCTCCGTCGGCGCTCGAATGAACTGCCCCGGACGCTGCTGCTCGATGAGCCTCATCCTCTCCAGAGTGCACGCCGTAGTGCGAGACGGAGGCAGAGGGGTCAAAGAAGCGGCCACGGAAGCAGTGAGGATCCCGTATGAGCGGGCCAGGTGGGTAATGAAATACCCCCGGGCCAGCGGACTGCTGGCAGAAGCTCCCGTCGAGTGGGTGGAGAGGGCGACTGCGAGGGCAAATGGAAGGTGGAGGAATCTGGAAGGTCCAGGAGAACCCAAAAATAGGTCATGTCGTCACCCGACACCTTCTCGCCCCCCTCCCGATGCATGATGGAGGTGGAGACGATACGGTGCATGAGGCGGTGGAGTAGGTCTTGAAGGTGGCTCTCCCGGGAGGTCCCTGCCTCGTAAATGACGTTGGACAGCGGTGCCCAAACCTCCATGTTGGCAGCCCTGTCCGGCTGCCCCTGGGTACAAGCCCCAAAGAACTGGGTGAAGTGGCGGTGTTGGAGATCCGCCGGAGTGTATAAGCCGACTCGCCTCCCAAACTCGCGGAGGTTGCACTCCCTCTGCTCACCCCCCAAGCGAAATCGAACTATCCTAGACCGCAGGTCTGACGCCCGAGGTGCAAAATGGATAGTAGAGAGAAACTCCAGCAGCAGCTCGGTGTAGACCACGCCCTCGTCCGTGGCCATAATCCTGTCCCAGCCACGGCATGTGAACGATGCCTCTCTGAGAGTCCAGGTGCGATGTAAATATGGCTCAATCGCACCCCAAAGTCCTGCGTCTCTCAAAATATCCCGGTCGATAACTGTCGCCTCGAGGACTCGACGACTGGTCAGTGCGTCTCTCCGCGAGATGTATTCCGCGGAGCTAGCAAGTCCCTCGGGGAACTGGAGGAAAGGGTGATCTAACCTGAACATCATCTGCAAAAAGATACAAAGCCACAAAAGAATTTTTTTTTTTTTGCAAGATTAGTCATTTTCTTCCCCACCGCACCGCGGCGCGGCTCAAGATAGAAGCGCGTCGCGGCGAGCGGCTGTTGCAAAACCCCAATCCAAACTCGCGATTTAACCTGCTAAAACTCGATCTAATCATACCACAAGGTAGCCTATGTGCCGACTAACTCTTCTAGGGTCTCTATTTGGCAAAACAAACACCCTATGAGTTAGCATTGGCGATTCTAAGTTTTGAACTTTTCTGTACAATTCACTAAAATTAACTACCTAATTGCTAGTTTTAACAACTAATAGATAGTCAGAATATCGTACCTTGGTAGTAGAAACAAGATGAGCAAGAAAAAATACGAGAGAAATTTGTCGATCAGAGCTCCGATTCGTGTGAAGGTTGGTTGAGCCGCGGCTTACCTTAATATAGGAGAAAAACCGACTGATCATTTCCCGCGTCGCGCATTTACGCTTTGCGCGTCGCGCGTGTTACCAAATCAACCCCTGCACATCGGGTTGGTTTACGACCCCGCGTCGCGTAATTCAAAAACCCACGGCGCGGTCTTCAAAATTTTAAAAACTTCTCACACGACCCCACACTTATTTTAGACCACTAATACTTGCAAAAGATCGATGTATTTTCCTAATTAAATTCTAAGAAATATAAAACCTAACCTATGACACGATGGGTTGCCTCCCAACAAGCGCTAAGTTTAACGTCTTCAGCCAGACGTTACATTCCTATGCCGAATCTTCTTCTTCTTGAACCATTGATGACATCTGCTTGAATCCTGACACGAAGTTGTTGGCCATCATTGACATGAGAGATGTGAGTTGGGTCATTCGATCGCTCACACCGCTAATCCACTGTTGCTGAGACTCCAGGAGCTTAAAAACTTTTGCTTCTCGTTCTCTTGATTCTTTCTCATACTGCTGGTGTCTTGCCTCCATCATTTCCATCATATCCAGCAGCTGCTCCTTATCGATAGTGGACAACGGATGGTCATTGGTTTCTTTTAAAACTTCTTCTTTTCCTCCTTCTCCCGTACGTGTCCAAATTTTTTCCTTGCTCTTGATCCCAGGCTCCATTAATATCCTTCTGTCCACTTGCTTGCCATTCCCTTCTGAAGGTAATGATACATGATTTCCAAACATGTTCAGTCTTCTTTTCCTTGCCCCAAAGAAGATGTCCATGTCCCCTGTCTTGCAATCAATCACCGCACCAGCAGTAGCCAAGAATGGGCGTCCTAAAATAAGTGCAGGCGCGTTGTCCAAGCTTTCGTATTCCATAACTAGGAAATCCACGGGATAGAAGAAGTCCCCAACCTTGACTATGACATTCGTCAGTTTTCCCCGAGATACCTTTGTTGATTGATCAGCCAGCTGCAATACAACTTCTGCTGGCTCTATTTCTTCATTTTTGTACTTATCGTACAAGTATCCTGGCAGGATATTGACACTTGCTCCCAAATCTAACAAGGTGTTCTGAATGACCACATCTCCTACAGTAGTAGTTATCAACGGTGATCCAGGATCCTTTTCCTTTTTGGGCAGTGTCCCTAACAATGCCTCACTTGCTTTCACAGTCAACCTCACAGTATTTGGTGTGGGCACTTTACTCTTCCTATTTCTTTCACACATTTCCTGAAGAATTCTGGTATCCTCAGGGGCATCCTTAAGCTCATCCCACAGATGTTGGTTCATTAAAGGCCCCATTGGTTTGGGTGCTTCCTGCTTCTTTTTCCCTTTCCTATCCTTCTTTCTCTGCTTGATTCCTGCTATCGTCGATTGCTCCTCCTTCTGGACCTCTTTGTATATTTCTGGTTGAGTTTCCTTCTCAACACGAATTCCTTCTTCCTTACCTTCCTCACTTCCTAGAACTTTCTCTTCTTTCTCCAGTTTCACTTTACTTCCTACTTCAAACAAATCTTCCAAAGTGACTTTTCGCCATCCAGATTCGACAGTGTTAACTTGCTCTTTTCCTGGTCGCTGATTATGGGTTGGGTTGACCTCTGTAGCACTTGGCAATTTTCCACTGTCTCTCTTTTGCTGATCCTCAGCCATTTGTCCAATTTGTCGTTCCATGTTTGCAATGGCGTTTGCATTTGCTTGAGACTGTTGCTGCGTAGCAGTGACCATCTCGTACATTTTAGCAATCATTTCTTCTTGAGTTCCCGGGGCGTTGTTGATGACATTATGGGGCCCCCTGTTGTTGTTATTGCTACTATTTCCATTTGTATTTCCATTGTTGTTGTTGTTATTTGCAGGATGATGTGTTCTAGGCTGATTGGTCGGTTGACTTTGGTAATTGTTCTGCCTAAAATTCTGCTGCTGTCCTTGATTATATGGCCTGTAGGGTCGTCTATTATTATGCTGGCCTTGACCCTGGCCATAAACTTGATTCACCTCTTGAGTTTTAGGTCCTCCTTGACCTCCTTGCGATGGATTCTGCGGTCCATTCTGCAGCGTTGACATGAGCTTGTCAAACTTCTTATTCAGTTCACTAATTTCCTTCTTTACTTCCTTCTTCCAGTCAGCATCGGCTCCCACTGCTGCTGCCGTACCTACAGTTTTCCTGGTAGAAAAATTCGCCTTGGAACCATTGCTTAATTGTTCCAAGAACTGTCAAGCTTCCTCTGGGTCCTGCCACATAAATGTCCCACTTGATGAGGCATTTATCATGTCCCACTTAACTAACTGCCACCTAGGAATTTCGTGATGCGGGCAGGATCGTAACAACTCCTTCAACCTATCAAAGGCTTCGTGGAAAGCTTCTCCTAGTTTTTGTTGGAAGTCCTGAATGACCCTTCTAATTTCAGTTGTCTTACTTGCTGGATAAAATTCCTATAGGAACTTGGCCTTGAGCTGATCCCATGTGGTAATGCTGTTTGATGGTAAAGATGTAAACCAATATTTGGCCTTATCTTTGAGGGTGAATGGGAATAGTCTAAGCCTAAAGATGTTCCTATTGGTATTCCTAGGGTTATTAGCATTGGCAATCGCTAAAAACTCATATAGATGATTATATGGATCGTCTTGCTTATACCCTCTAAACTCTGGCAATATTCCTAACAACTGAGGTCTTATTTCTACTTGAGAATCAATGTTATCAGGAATATAAATTGGCGATGAATCATCATATTCCCGTGGTTGGAAATGTGATGCAACCGATTGCCTTCTCGGTTGTGCGAAATGTAAAGGTTGAGCAGGATTACCGTAAAGATGATCATTATATTCCTGCTGACCTGGTGGTTGTTGATACTGTGGTGCTCTTCTGGTAGGTCTCCGACCTCGGTTCCACTATTGCTGTGGTGCTGGTGGCACCCATCCCTCGTCTTCCTCGTCATATCTCTCCTCTATCTCTGGATAATGGTATTGTGGCTGAGGAGGTTGTTGATATTGTATAGGTTGTGTAGGTTGGAATGTGGGTTGAGGTTTAAAAAGAACTGGTTGTGGTTGAGAAAATGGTTGAGAGGTTGGTGTCTGCTGTCTAGAAACTGGGGTGCCATCACGGGTCGGCTCTCCCCAAGACATTGCAGAGGTAAATAGGTTGGTAGATTGTGGTTGTGAAACGGGTGTAAATGGTGGTACAGATGGCGGAGTGCATGATGGTATGGGTGCAGGGGCTGAAACTGCACCACCAGAAGCACTCGAGCTCCCGAACTGAAACTCTGACAGTGGGGGAATAGAAAACATCCCCGTTGCCTCACCTGATGGTTCCTGGGCAACACTTACTGGACTACTACTAACCTGACTAAAACTCATGATATTTGAACGCCTACGAGCACGGATTTTGCGCGCAGTACGCTTAATTTCAGGATCAAAATGCAATGGGGATAATTGCTCACCCCTGCGGGTACGCATGCACTAGTGCAACACGCCCACAAAAATCAAAAACCAAAACTAACCAAATGAAATTTCCAAAAACAAAAAAAACAAGTTCCTACTAATCACCTAATCTAAGCTCACAGCTCCCCGGCAACGGCGCCAAAATTTGACACGCCTAGGTCGTCGTGCGGTCAAAATAAAGAAAACCTAACACACACACTAGTACAGTGGTAGTCAGGGTCGATCCGCAGGAGCTTCGTGGTTAGACCAGATGACAGATTACCAACTAGTAGTGTCACGCTACAGTCGGAGGACCTAATTTCTAAGTTCTCAACTACCAACAAGCAATCACTAACCAAAGTCAAGCTAAGCACAAGCTAACCCAACTCAAACTAACCTAGTCACTTTCTGAAATCAGAAGTGCATCTCTGAATCAGAAGCAAACAAAGGCATCCAAACCAAACAAAGCATAACCTAACTAATAACTAGGGTTCTGACTGAACAGCTACTAGCTAGAGTTCAATGCCCAAAACTAACTTAATTGGCTACTGATTTCAGCAAATGAAAACAGTTCCAACCAAGGTCGAAGAAAGATTCAAACACAATTCAAACAATCAAAACACAATCAAACATCCAAAACATCAAAATACCAATAATACTCATAACCGAATGATTCTCATTCATCAAACTCAGATCCAAACATCAAAACAGTAACTAAAGACTACTAAAACAGAAACCTAAGCTTGATATCAATGGTTGTCACTCCCAAAGATACAAACCAAAGCTTACAACTATCTAACTAATGGAAAATAAAATACAAAACATAAAAAATACCAATTGAGAACTTGCTGGAACGAAATCTTGGAGTCAAAGAGCTTCAAGGTCGATTTTACACCCGGTCTTTGCTAGGGTTTTCGGCTGTAAATGCCTCTATTTATAGTTGCAATTTTCTCGAGGCCGCGCCGCGCTTTTGTGGATTCCGCAGCGCGCGTACTTATCAGATCCCGTTTCTTCGGCATTTGAATATGTTACACCGCCTTAAGCCCGCGTCGCGCGTTTCATAGATCCGCAGCGGGCGTACGTGTTTCCTTGATTTTCATTCTTTTCCAAACTTCTTCCTTTTGCATGCTTTTAGTCCCTGTTTCCATTCTTTTCCTCCAAACAAGTCCTGGCACAAAAAGTGAGAATACCAAGACATATCTGATATAATTTCATCAAGAACAAGGCTCAACAACGCCTAAAATACTTGATATCACTAGGCGTTGTCAATGAGTTGCGTGGGTTATTTTGGGCAGATGAAACTTCAAAAGAAAACTATAAAGAATTTGGAGACTTGGTTTCATTCGATGCGACGTATAGCACAAACAAGTAATATTTTTAAGCTTAGATAGGACATGTAATTTTACATCAATAAGGAACATACAAAAAGTTCTTTATTAAACATACAAATGTTCATTATTGAACACATACATGTTACTATTGTATGCATTTTGTTTTGTAATTCATTATTGAACATACAAATGTTCATTACTGAACATAAATATGTTCATTATTAAACTTGAAAATGTTCATTATTGAACATACATCAATATTGAACATACAAATGTCAATATATAATAGGGTTTTTATGTTATTTTTTATTTTTTATTACTCAGGTACAACATGGTATTTGTACCATTTACATGAATCGATAACCATAAACATTCTGTTACATTCGGTGCGGGATTACTTTATAATGATATAGTTGAATCCTATAGATGGTTATTGAGATGTTTTATGGATGTGTTTGGTAAAGAACCAAATATTATTATTATTGATCAAGATCCGGGAATGAGAAAAGTAGTAACAACGGTTTTTAAGACCGCACGACACATACTATGTATGTGACATATTGGTCAGAAACTTAAACATAAGGCAATTATGAATTTTTTTTTATTTAAATAATGTTCGGTTATTAATCTAACTATATTGAATATTTTCCTTGAATATTTTTCTTGGAGCTCCAAATTCATAATCAAAATCGATCAAAAGAGATAACAAATTGGTATTCTGAGGTTGGGCTTCTAATGCTTTCAATATCAAAGAACACAACTCATTTTTTCCTTCCTTCAGATTGTTAAATTTTTTTTACTAAATCGTCACATTTGACCTACAACAAATTATTATATTAAGAAAAAATATTTAATAAACATAATGTAAACGGCTGCTCATTTATGAACATAAAAACCATAGGAAATATATACCAAAGTCCATTATCGAATGTATACAAAAATGTTATTTAATAAATGTTCATTATTAAACATGATCTAAATGCATGTTTATTATTGAACATATACAAAAATGTTCATTAGTAAACATGATCTAAAGGCATGTTCATTATTGAACATATACAAAAATGTTCAATAATGAAACCGTTTGAACAATAAACTTATAAACTTAATGTTCACCAATGAATGATCATTAACATATCATGTTGTATACATAAGATCAGACTACCATGTAATTACTCAATGTTCATTATTGAACATTATCTAAAGGCATGTTCGTTAGTGAACATATATAAAAATGTTCATTATTGAACATATACAAAAATGTTCATTAGTAAACATGATCTATAGGCATGTTCATTATTGAACATATACAAAAATGTTCAATAATGAAAGAGTTTTAATTTAAAAACCTCTTGTACTTCAGGTTGAATAACAAACGTATATAGTGAATGTAAATACCTCTTGTACTTCAGGTTCCACAAAAATATCATGTAGGATCGGGCATCTACCAAAACTTCCAGAATTTTGTTGAAAAAACCTCCAGAAGTTTGTTCAAAACTTTCACTTTGACGAATAAAAATAATATCCCAATATGAGATTGCGGGTAGTCCTCGTGGAAAAGGTTTTAACGAGAAATTGGTATAGTAAATATACATCAACTGTAAACATAAGCATTTTAAAATTTTCTTAGTATATATTAATTAATATATAAATTCATTTAACTAATAATAATTAATATAGAGGAATAAGAAATATACTGATAATATAGTGATCGGCCCGGTAAATGTAGAATTTGGATCATCCATTTTCCAACTCTGTTGACAGTTCTTCAAAGAGGTCATAATATACCCACACCAATCAAATTCAGATACGTCTACGTTGCCTAGCATGTACGAAACAATTGTGGTTTTACATGTACCACCAATATATGTCTCGATTAAGAGATTTACAACCAAAACAACAAAGTCAATCTTGAAAATCATATCTGCCAAGAAGAACTACTTATATTTCTATAAATATCGCTCGTCTTCATTGGTATTGTTGTAGGCATCTCTCCAGTGTCTCAAAATCTCATTGTCATGTCGGCACGTAGCAGTAGAAATATCTTGATCTCCGTTACGTAACCCAATCATTTGATGTATTCTTTCAACATACACCTCAATAAAACCATTTTCAAGCATAATACGCATCGTATCTGTATCGAAACGATCAACAACATAGTATCCTAAATGCGTTCCAACTTCGTTTATCTTCATTCCAATTAGGGACCCGAAACCCATTTCCCGAATAGCATCAAGTTGATCGTCGTTCAAACTTCCAATCACAGAATAAAGGGACCTGGGGTTGTCCTAGACGTTATTGTGTACTTTGGGACAAAAATCCTGGTTATGCAAGTAGTCGATTTTTTTAGTTTTTTTAATGATTACTTTGGAATCACCGGGTACATCAATAGTCTCGTTGCCCTTCTTGATCTTTCCCGATTTATAGGATTCTATAACAACATCAATATGTTCATCTTTTGCTTTCCTTTTCTTTTTAATCTTCAAAAAACCTTTCTTCATGCTTGATATATCTATTAAGAACAACAATTGTACAATTCAATATATGTGTCTAATTGGACATAATAAAAATAATGCTACTTTATGCACATATTAATTCAAATGTTCAGTGATATATATTTCTAATGAACAAAAATACATGAAAATGTTCAATACTGAGCAATCATATGTTCAATAATGACATAAACATTGCTATAAAGCTTCTAAAAAAGCTCAACTGATTGTTTAAGTCAAATGAAACAAATCTCTATATAAACACAATTTGATCAAGGACATACTTGCACATTGCACATATAAACACAATCTGATCAAGAAACATATCTCTATATAAGTTAAACTGATTGTTCATTGTTCATTAGTCGTTAATGAACATTCTTCAATGTTCATTAGTGAACATTGGGACTTCGAAAACTAGAATCTCATTATTGCACCAAAAACAAACTAAAACCTTATATTGTTTATTAATGAACTTTCTTTGGTGTTCATTCATGAACATTCAAACAATGATAACTGGTATCTCAATATTCCACCAAAATCAAACAAAATGAACATATTCTGATGATCGATAATACTAGAATAAACTACTTTAAAAAAGAAATTAGGATTAAATAGTTACCTTTAGGTCGATATCCTGTAGAATGCAAATGACGATACGATAGAAAATCAGCCAAATCAAATACGATGGTACGTACAAAAACCCTAGTTGCTATACAGTAATCTGGGCTTCAATGAACGAGACTTCAAATTATTATCGATCACAACTAATTATGCTTCTGATACCGGAGGAATCGATAAACAATATCACGATATTTTTGCAATGGGAATGATAGTGCTAGGATATGGAATTGATTCGATCAATGAAAGGTTGCTATCGGATTCCACGAATTATGCTATTGATTTGAACAAACATGGAAATTCAAACCAATCCCCGTATTGAAAAATTCAAATCTTCTACTTCCGGTACATTATTATGCAGTTTTTAATTAATAAAAATATTATATAAAAACCATTTAAAATCGTTAATCATGTTCATTAATAAAATGATCCAATGGCTTAACCCAAGGTTCTATGGCTCTATGTATAACTAGTGGTTTATATATATATATATATATATATATATATATATATATATATATATATATATATATATATATATATATATATATATATATATATATATATATATATATATATATATATATATATATATATATATATATATATATATATATATATATATATATATATATATATATATCAGTATTGCAGAAATGGGCCTTGGCGGCCAATTATTCGGCGATTACTCGCTTGACGGTCTTCAACCGATTACGACTAGGCCTAAAAGTTAAGCTTGACGGTTTACTGAAAAAATCGGTCAAATATCGGCTTTGGTGGCCAATTAGTCGGTCTTGGCGGTAATTTTTTAATTTTTTATTTATTTTTAATTTTTTTGTTTTTAAATGACGAAACAAACACTCTCTAATAACTCAAGAAACTAAAAAAACATTAATATTAAAGAATAAAAATAAACATACATGTAATATTTGATGTGTATCTCAGAATAAAATGAATCAAATGTCCTATAAATGAGATTTATAGTAAAAGAAATGAAAATTTTCAGTCATCTAAAAAGATTCCGAAAAAAGTTTTTTTGATAAAAAAATGTCCTATAAATAAGTTTTAAAGTAAAAGAAATGAAGCTTTTTTGGAT
The DNA here is from genome assembly GCA_023525715.1 of Cichorium intybus. Taxonomy (NCBI): domain Eukaryota; kingdom Viridiplantae; phylum Streptophyta; class Magnoliopsida; order Asterales; family Asteraceae; genus Cichorium; species Cichorium intybus. The sequence continues at coordinate 28,441,137 of CM042010.1, read as the reverse complement.
CACATAAAAATATTTCCAAAAGTCATATTTTCAATGTACGATGTTATCAATGTAACTTTTTTTTTGGAAAGTTCAAATCTAAAATTGATATTTTTTTTCCAAAAAAATATCCTATAAATGAGGTTAAATGTAATTGAAATGAAACTCATCCTGATCATAAAAAAATATTTCGAAAAAAGTCATTTTTTTGGATCATATAAAAATATTTCATATAGTCATTCTCAAAGATGCAATCAAGATTTAGTAGTTAAATCATTCACACGTCAAGTCATAATAGATAACGAGGGAAAGGGAGCCGCGCTTCGCTGCGGTTAAGGAAGTCAATAAAATGGTAACAAAATTGAAATAATTAAAAGTTTTAGTGGCGAAATTGAAAACAACGAATTTTTTGTTGGCAAAATTGAAAACAACGAAAGTTTACTATTGCTGGCCAAAACTAAAAACATTGAAAGTTTTGGGGCCAAAATTGAAAATAGCAAAAATTTTGGTGGCAAAATTGAAAGCAACAAATTTTACTATTTATAGTAGGGAACAATTGGAAAATATTTATAGTTTTGAGGCTAAAATTGAAAAATAAAAAATTTGGTGGCAACTTTGAAAGGTACAAAACATTAGTGGTATAATTCAAAAACCTAAAATGCTACTGTTCATACGAGGCTTTAAATGACGAAACAAACACTCTCTAATAACTCAAGAAAACTAAAAAATAAATATTAAAGAATAAAAATAAACAAACGTGTAATATTTAATGTGTATCTCGGAATAAAATGAATCAAACTTTTTTATTTTTTTATATTTATATATTTTTAAATGAGTTCTTTATAATTTTAGGTCTCCGATTAATCTCTAACTAATCCCCGATTAATCCCTTAACCCCACTCGACCGCCAAGATACCGTCAATCAATTATTACAACATTGATATATATATATATATATATATATATATATATATATATATATATATATATATATATATATATATATATATATATATATATATATATATATATATATATATATATATGTATATATGTATATATATATATATATATATATATATGTATATATATATATATATATATATATATATATATATATATATATATATATATATATATATATATATATATATATATATATATATATATATATATATATATATATATATATGTATATATACAGATACACACACACACACACAAAAAATTAGTTTGATGTTATCTTCTAGAAAATTGCCTAATAAATGAACTTCAGTATAAAAGAAATGAAACTTTTCCACATGATGTATAAAGATCCCGAAAAAAGTCATTTTTCTAAAATGTCATTTAGTAGTTAAACCATTCACACATCAAGTCATAATAGATAACAAGGGAAAGGGAGCCGCGCTTCGCAGCGGTTAAGGAAGTCAATAAAATAGTAACAAAATTGAAATAATTAAAAGTTTTAGTGGTGAAATTGAAAACAACGAATTTTTTGTTGGCAAAATTGAAAACAATGAAAGTTTACTATTGCTGGCCAAAACTAAAAACATTGAAAGTTTTGGGGCCAAAATTGAAAATAGCAAAAAATTTGGTGGCAAAATTGAAAGCAACAAATTTTACTATTTATAGTAGGGAACAATTGGAAAATATTTATAGTTTTGAGGCTAAAATTGGAAACAAATAAATTTTTTGGTGGCAACTTTGAAAGGTACAAAACTTTAGTTGTATAATTCAAAAACCTAAAAAGCTACTGTTCATACCAGGCTTTAAATGACGAAACAAACAATCTCTAATAACTCAAGAAAACTAAAAAAAATAAATATTAAAGAATAAAAATAAACAAACGTGTAATATTTTATGTGTATCTCGGAATAAAATGAATCAAACTTTTCTATTTTATTATATTTATATATTTTTAAATGAGTTCTTTATAATTTAGGGTCTCCGATTAATCTCTGACTAATCCCCGATTAATCTCTTAACCCCAATCGACTACCAAGATACCGTCAAGCAATTATTACAACATTGATATATATATATATATATATATATATATATATATATATATATATATATATATATATATATATATATATATATATATATATATATATATATATATATATATATATATATATATATATATATATATATATATATAGACACACACACACACACCTAATAAATGAACTTCACTATAAAAGAAATGAAAATTTTCAGATCATCTAAAAAGATTCCAAAAAAGTTATTTTTTCAAAGTACAATGCTATCAATAAACATTGTTTTGCAAAGTTCAATGCTAAAATCGATATTTTTTTTTTTGATAAAAAAATGTCCTATAAATAAGTTTTAAAGTAAAAGAAATGAAGCTTTTCTGGATCACATAAAAATATTTCAAAGAGTCATATTTTCAATGTACGATGCTATTAATGTCACTTTTTTTGAAAAGTTCAAATCTAAAATTGATATTTTTGTTTTCCAAATAAATATCCTATAAATGAGGATTAATGTAATCGAAATGAAACTCATCCGGATCATAAAAAAATATTTCGAAAAAAGTCATTTTTTTGGATCATATAAAAATATTTCATATAGTCATTCTCAAAGATGCAATCAAGATTTAGTAGTTAAACCATTCACACGTCAAGTCTTAATAGATAACGAGGGAAAGGGAGCCGTGCTTCGTTGCGGTTAAGGAAGTCAATAAATTGGTAACAAAATTGAAATAATTAAAAGTTTTAGTGGCGAAATTGAAAACAACGAATTTTTTGTTGGCAAAATTGAAAACAACGAAAGTTACTATTGCTGGCCAAAACTAAAAACATTGAAAGTTTTGGGGCCAAAATTGGAAATATGAAAAATTTTGGTGGCAAAATTGAAAGCAACAAATTTTACTATTTATAGTAGGGAACAATTGGAAAATATTTATAGTTTTGAGGCTAAAATTGGAAACAAATAAATTTTTAGGTGGCAACTTTGAAAGGTACAAAACTTTAGTGGTATAATTCAAAAACCTAAAAAGATACTGCTCACACAAGGCGACCATTGTATATGTTAATAATACTAATAACAATACTCAACACAAAAGAACATGTTCTTTCCACAATTTAAAATAATTCAAAAAAATTGTTGCCATGTGGCATCCAAATGATCTAAATACCAGCTACCTTGGTTACTTACAATGCATACACCTCAATCCAGCTGCAACAGCAGTCCCGAGCCTATTTAAAGAGTAAAACTATAAATCTTAACAATAACAATTACTCAATGTAAAATTTGAAGAACATATATACCAGTTATGAACCACGATTTTTCTGTCCAATTTACTACCAAAGTTGTTGAATGTTTCCTCCCAGCTTATAACTTCATAACCATAGACAACTATCTTTTGTGCTTTCAATACAAAGTACACGTATGATTGGGATTTGTTATAACCTTGTTGTTCTAACCATTTCTTCATACGTGGAGTGGAGCTCCAACAACCAGACATTGTTATAAACTCCAATAGTTATATAAAACAAAACTTTTATATAACTACTTAAATCTGAAATAGGAAAAGGTAGTAACTTACTAGTGTCGACTTCATCACCTTCCAAATGAACAAATCTGTACTTGAAAATCTTACTGAAATCAGAAAGAAATCCATTTATTAATTATAAAGTAAATTCATTGCTCACATCGAGTGGCTCTATACAATTTTTTGATGGTCATAAATCAGGATAACCAACTCCCTTAAAGAATGACAACAAATGTTTGGGTCTGATGATGTATTATAATAATGAACATAAAAGAACATGAGAATATTTATAGATAAGGGTTACCAGGATACAACATGTCTAGGAACATGAAGCTCAGCAAGTACATTAATCCCTCTTTTTATAACATAACTGGAAAATAGGACAAAATAAAGAAATGTGTATTAGAGGAATACATTTTTTTTTAATTATTCAAAACAAAAGAATAGTTTACTTGCCTGGAAATATCTGCAACAGCCACGCGTTCAGATGTGGAATAAGCAGGATCCTATAGTTTTGGAAATGAAGGTATATGTAAAGGAAAAGCCTGTGTATATACAACGTGCCAGTGCAAAACATTCTGCATCGAGTAAAATATGAAAGTTAATAACGATGTGTTCTTTTTTATAAAAAAAGTCGAACTTTTTGGCTTTAAATAATAACAAGACTTAAGAGCTTTGCGTAAGCCATGAAATCAATAACTTTCTCTATCATTGGTGATGGCTGATGATGTCGAGACTCGAGATGTATCTACACTATTGACAATAAAAACTCAGTATAATCATATCAGTGATACAAATAACACTAATGATCTACTCTAGTGTAAAGATAAAAAAAATCTAACCAACTAAGAGCCCTCGATATGAGAAACGGAGTTTATCAGTAAGGCACACTCACGACGCGAAAAACGATAGCCCACGATTTTGCAACTATAAACTAGGTCGAGTTTCAGGGAGCGGAGAAGCTATCCATTGAGAGAACTCTAATTATTTAGCTCAAATTCAACATTTTTTGTTTTCTACTTCGTAGTTTGGTTAGATTTATCATTTATCTTAGTTATTTTGGTTTTGTATCAACTCTAGTGTTAAGAGTATTCCGCATCTAGGAATTTCTCTGACCATGGAGGTTGAGTTTTAGATCCAGGAGCAATCATTCAGCTCCTGTTGTTGGTTAGGTTTGAAACAATTTGTTCATTGGTTTTGCTTTTTATAAAAGAAGTGTTTTTAATTTATGCGTTGCTTTGATCTATAGTATTTCATGCTGAGATCTAATTTTGGTTTATGGTTTTGAGTTTTGAATTGCATTTGGGTGTTAGTAATACTCCTACTATAGAGTGACATTATAGTAAGGCTTCTTATCGACAAAAAAACTCAACCACGAACTCCTCAGTTCGACCCTTGCTTAGTCTATTTAGTGGAAAGTAAGGTTTTATTTTCATTTTTGACCGCATCAACGACTGCGACGTGTCCACGCTTGACACATTGTGTCAGTTTTAAGTTTTCTTTTTTGTTATTTTTTTCAAAATTGTAAGTGTTCAATATTCGTTACATATACGTTCTTAAATGGACGATTACATGTACACGAATCAAGATATGTGTTGGGAGTACGGAATCCCGGTTTATGACATTACGAGTATGATTCATACAATGAGTCATTCAATGATAATGGGTTGCGGACCGAAGATCCGACTCAACATGAAGATTATGAGGAGTCGTATTTTGTAGATATACAAGAACTGGACGATTCGTACAATGTCAAACTGGATCAGATATTGGATCTGCTGACCGCAAGCTTCAACAGGGAGGAAATCAACGCCAAGGCATTTTCAGCAATGACAGATCGTTTGGAACAGCTGGAGGAGTAGCTGAATCAACAATCAAACTCACCTTCGCCATATACCGAGGTTAGTAGTTTTTTGTCAATACTACTGTGTATGCACCTACATTACATAAACCTGAGGGTGTGATGGAGGATAATACACATTGGGATAACCAATAGACTGATGATATAGTCGAAATTTTTTTTAAGGAGGGGCAGTAGACAACAATACCATCCCCTATTTACTAATTTTTGAAAGTTTTGAAATCAGCTTTGGTGATGAGTGATTCTAAACCATCACTGGATACCATCAGTCGCTCATCTTTGGCACAAATCCTCACTTGGGATGATGATCAAGAAGATGTTGTCGACATGGTGTTTGAAAAGGAGGAACAATGTTTTATTTCCATTCAAGATCCTTTAACGAGTGGAAAATTGAATGTAATTAATATAATCGATGAGGATATTCGAGAGCATACCAAAATTATGCTATCAGATACCATCAGATTGGAGAAAATCTTGTTGTGTTGCAGGACAAAAACACTACCTGGAAGCATGATCCAACACGTAAGAAGTCCACGAGGCAAGATGCGAGACGAGCTTTGGAGCCAGCAATTGATGCACTCCACATCAAGGCGGAATTATAGAAGAGACATCGGAGGAAAGATCGAGCTTGGATGTTCAAAACAACTTTCAAGCATTCACATGCATGAATAGTTGGAGGATAGTGGTTGGGAATCAACAAATTGAAGACCGAGGTACCATTTGACCCCAGGGGAACTAGAAGAGTACTGGATCAATGGGGGAATGGTGACGGCTAGTGCTCAGTAGGGTTAGAAGGCGTATGATCTGTCATAACCATCATTCGAAAGAAAGAAGGTCCAACTAAAAGACCTGAAGAAAGAACCACTTCCGGGAGGCAACCCGATGTTTTTGGTTTTTCGATAATTATTTGATTCGTTTAAGTTTTCTTTTTGAAATATCATTGTTTGTTAATCATCACGAAGAACGATATAGTACTGCTCAAGTGTGGGGTGGTGCGGGATGTTATGGAGCGAAAAAGAAAATTGAAATGGCAAGCAGGTGAGATAGAGCCGCTATCTTTAAGGGATAGCGACGCTATCTCCAGAGCAATCATGATGGTAATCAGGTTCAGCTCCAGATAGCCTAGCTATCATGTCGAGATAGCGATGCTATCTCCTGGTAATCCTTTTGACATTGTTTTACTTCTCAATCACACACGACACCATCACCATTCCCGATCGCTGGAGTTGACGATGCAGGTTCGTCAGATACCCACCATGATGACGACAAGGAGTGATATTTCTTGTACATTGTTATTTCTTTTGTTATTTTTATTTTTAGTTTTAGTTTTAAATGTTTGTAATTTAAACTTTATGTTTACATCTAAACTTTAACATTTGTATGAGTTGGTATTTTAATTAGCAAGCCAATCAGCCAAATATGATCGTGTTTTGCAATTATGGAAAATGACTGCCCACCTTTTGGAGATTTGCATTAACACAAGTGTGGGGTCGATCCACCCCTACACTTAGGTTATGCCTGGCGTGTTTACTGCTGCGCCTAAGGGGTGCAGCCACACGAATCAACCCTGGAACGAATCTTATTCCAACCTTCAAGTATTTCGTTGCCCTAAGGGGTGCACTATTTTTATCCCTTGTTTTTGAATTTTTCTTTATACAACGAGGACGTTATATGCTTTAAGTGTGGGGTGGGGACGCTCGAAAAAGATAGAGTTTTTGAGAAAATTTTAAGTTCTTTTTATGATTTTCAATTTTTTTTTGAGAAATTGTATCTTAGAAATGAAAATTTTTGAATTTTTTTAGCAAATTGGTAGTTTTGAAGAAATACAATTGAGTTTTATGATGATAGTCTTGGTTAAGAAAAGTTGAATTTAATTCAGGAATTATAAACAAAATATATGTTTTGATTTAGAATTATCATAGGATTGAGATTCTGGAAAGGAATTTCAATCGGTGGCGTATGTTGTTCGAGCTGGTAGACCTGAAAAGGTCGGCCTTAGAGCATTTATACACCTAATTACCTAAGATCAATGGGTCTGGGATAATGTTGTTGAAAGCTAGCTACACAAACATCATAGAAAGTTATGTAAATTTCTTTAGCAGCCTTTAGAATGTGGATGAGTATGTTTGCACAGTTGTGAACTAAAAATTTGTAATCAAGAGTTTTTTAGAAAGTCATGATTCGCAATGGTATTCTGGTCATTTTCAAAAATTGTTTTAAGTATAATTATTTAAAGTAGCAATAAACTTTGAAACCGAAAAATTTTCGAAAAAAGTTTGAGTTTATGATACAAAGTCTTAAAAGCTCTGTTTTCATAAAGAGAAGCAAAGCCCAAGTGGAGGGGGGGTTGATAACGCGCTTTCATATTTCATATTTTATGTGTTATTGGACTATGTTTTAGTTGTTTTATATTTGTAAAAGTACTATTTACGCTCATTTTTGGTGTAAGTTGCTTGTATAGGAAAAATACTAAAATACAGGGACTTAAGTGGAAAATTTAACAAGTATAAGATTGAAACGAAGAGATAAGATCAGGAGAAACTCGTGACGCGGAGAAGACTTGTTCACGGCACCAGTCAATGGATAAAAACGTAATCTGAAGTTTAACATGAATTTCAAAATACGGGATATCGGGGATAGCACACTCGTGACGCAGAAAGCGGTAATTAGCGGCGAGAACCACACAATTTTGCAACTATAAATAGAGGCCTCTAGTTTGAGTTTCAGGGAGCGGAGAAGGTATCCACTGAGAGAACTCTGGATTCTTTAGCTCAGATTCGTCATTTTCATTTTTCTACTTCATAGTTTGGTTAGATTTATCATTTATCTTAGTTATTTCGGTTTTGTAGCAACTCCCATGTTAAGAATATTCTGTATCTAGGAATTTCTCTGACCGTGGAGGTTGACTTTTATATCCAGGAGCAAGCATTCGACTCCTGTTGTTGGTTAGGTTTGAAACGATTTGTTCATTGGTTCCCATTTTTATAAAAGAAGTGTTTTAGTTTATGTGTTGCTTTGATCTATAGTATTTCATGCTTAGATCTAATTTTGGTTTATGGTTTTGAATTTTGAATTGCATTTGGGTGTTAGTAATACTCATGCTATGGAGTGAAACTATAGTAAGGCTTCTTATCGACAAAAAAAGCCAACCACAAACTCCATGGTTCGACCATTACTTACCCAATCTAGTGGACAGTAAGGTTTATTTTCATTTTTGACAACATCAACGACTGCAACATGTCAAGTAGCTCTTACCTTTACTGCCCAACTTCAATATCCAACTTTTAAGATCAGTCATGTTAAAAAATAGAACTAATAAATAGGTAGGCTATATATAGAATATTAAAAAGGATAATCAACAAAAAAAAATCAAACCAAAAGTAGATTCATTATTAAAATAGAAGGTAATGAGAAGGAGGTCTAAGAATATTCTATTGTAGCAAACTCCAATTAGAAATAGACCTTCATATATGTCTCCACATATGGGAGTAGGAGTAAGTCTAAACTCTAAAATCAAAGAAAATGCCCATTTTAAGAATTTAATTGTATATAATTTTCTTGTCTTTCATACTTCTGAAACCAATTCCAAACAAAGCTATAAACAGGCCAAACCGGCATAAGACATAAGAAACAAATAAAGAATGTGTGGCTGAAATGAGGCATGAGAAACAGTGACACAAGCGGCAATGAGAAGAGGTAAACGTCAATCCAGAAAATAATACTCTTATACTGATTATAAAAATCCCTGTTTTGGAGTCTAGAGAGGCCGACTTTTATACTCACATTATGATTTTATAAAAAAAAATAAAGTTAAAATCTAAGGTTACCTTCTTCATGCATGTGGTGGGATGAAGAAGCAGTGGGGAGCAGTTGAATATGTTAAATTAAGATTTGATATTAGGTTAGGAGAACATGGAGAGAATAAGGAGGAGAAGATTATGCGAAAGTGGGGAGCAGTTGAATATGTTAAGCAACTCTACGGAGCCTAATTTGAATTGGAAAAGTCTAGATAACTCAATAGGATTATATGTCCGAAGAACCAGAAACAGATGCGAAGGGAAGCTAATGTTGTTGAGGTCTGCGCCTCGGATGAATCCTCAATCCTCGGTCAAGGAAGTTCTTCCCTCCAGACAGATTAACCGAAGTGGGTCGATAGTTGGAAGAAGTACCATAAGTCAGGTGCATCTTGCCCAAAATAGCAGAAATATGTATCCAAGTAGATCAGCAAAAATGGTTGGAATCAAAGAATATTGGATCAGCCGGACCGAGGTTGGTCATACCTCGTCCGGATCAGAAGATACTTTTTCGGATGGGCATGCAAAGTATAACATCCAAGATAGACAGAAGGAGATGTTGGTGACCAAGGAACTTCCTAGATCAGAGAATTATGACAAAGTGAGAACTCCATCTCGGACATAATAGTTTTGTCAGAAGAAGCCAATCATAAGTACCTTCTACGGACCGCAGTTCATAGTGACAACATTAGCTTCGGCTACAGTCACAGGAGTGAATGCACCAGCAGCAGAAGAAGATGAGACCACAGTATCTTAAGACCGAGGTTCATTTCAAACTAGAGAGTTTCCTAAGCGACAAGTTAGCCTCAACCAAAGTCCAAGAAGGGGTCATCCAATCGAGGAAGGAGTCTTCGGTTGTACCCTGTTTTGGTGTTGTCACATCAGCTGTCAGAGTTACCTTGGGAATAAGCATGGGCAAAGTATTAATGTGTCAGGGTGGCATAGGGACCAAGGTATGGTCACTTTATAGATGTATCACATTTCTCCTTCACAATGATATATCTTAAACAATCATATGTTCAGAGTGTGAAAATTGTGTTAGGTGATAGTCTTAGATTCTTTTTTGTAAAACATTGAAGTTTATTAATGAAAATCTCTCGGTTCTCACAGTGGGCGTAACTTGACTCATTGTCAACTGAACCACAATATGTCTTCTTGTTTCTCTGCTTTATTCTCGGTACTCCTCTCTAGTCTACATAGTTGTGTGCATTGATCGTTTGTTGAGGTGCTTAGTCGTGGTTGATTAGTGCCCCTTCCGCAAAACTAGTGGGGCTGTATACCAATCCCAACAGAGTTTGAAGGTTGAAGAAAGGTAACTAAGATCAACAAACTAAATATCACAACTTTGACTTTTGAAAGATGCAAATGGAAAACTGTCTCTACCAAGAAGGTTATACTTATCATGCTTAGAAGAAGAACTCGTAATGGCAGTACTGGTAGAGGGAGAACCATGTAGAAGAGAAAACAATCCAGAAGCAGGCTTGACATCACCTGCTAGATGGAACGAAAGTGATTATTATGGAAGTCGGTGATCGATATCTCGGCATGAAAAACAAGAATGAGGTGGAAGCGGGAGAAATCTGTAGTAATAACCAAGAAAAGAGATAGACTACCACAAGTTGGAAGATTACATAAAGATGTCATGAGGGTTGGAGAAACCCAGGTTTAGTGACAATTGTAACTTAGGCTACGTTCATGGGGAGAGAAGACGGTGGAAAACGCTTGTCTCCAAGGGACATTTATCTCGGATCCATTGTGGCGCCTTAACTCTCTGAAAGCTAAAAGTCATTGACAGACATGAGGTAACACGATCCCATGAGGGGCAACCATCCGAAGACCTAGTATAGAGAAAATACTTTTCGAGATCAGTCTCATCAACTGGGAATGTCAGGGCAGTTAGATAATCTTCATGAAAGAGACCAGTTCGGTCTCTCATAAGAAGTGCCCTAGAGTCCACACTTGTGTCTGGAGTCACAGCGTCGGTCTTCACCGAGGTGATAGTCCCTGACCAAATCCTATGTTGAAGTTGCAAGAGAGGACGAGAAAGGAATCCAGTTTGGTTCAAAGCAAGTATCCACACCAAACCATTTCCTATTCTGATGGAAGTGAAGTGTTCAACATCCTCAGTCTTCAATGAACTTGGAGGTCACATTTGGTAGAAGAAAGCAAGGTGGAGAAGTATCACTTATGTATCTAAGGATCTTTTGGATATGGCACACGCGTCAGAAAGACAACGACAATAACACGGTAGAGGCGTAGATGAAGAATGCTCCTTTATTGGCCACAATGCGATTAACATAGAAGGACTATAGACACCCGTAATAGGCATATCGTTCGAAGTAAAGAAGTAAAGTCAAACCAAGAGGGTGTTTAGATTGAAGGATATATCGCAAATACTTCCAACCGAAACAAAAGTTCATCTTGAAGAAAGACCAGATTACCTTAGATAGATCACTACGCTTCACTATCCAGATGGCAAAAGAGTTAAAGGCAGTAGGAGCATTAGATATTTCTAGTAACATCGGAGTGAGTGGGAGCAGACCGCAGACAATCATTACAATGAAAAATGATTTGTCTGATAGCGACTCTCCGATGCAAAATCCGGGTCAGCAATGTACAACTGCTGACAAAATAGGGTTACTAAATGACTTGTCCAGAAGACAAGAAGGATGAAAGATTCCATACAATGGGATAAAGCTAGAATGATGAGTGATGCTCAACTTAACAAGGACGAAACTCGTTCTTTTGTCAAGTAGATCAACAAAATAAGGTGGCACTTTGAAGATGGAGGGTGTTCTGAAGTCAGTAGAAGTGTTAAAAAAGAGATGCAAGAAGAAGGTGCGATGTTCTTAAACAGTGGGAATAGAGTTGATGTAGACCTTTTCTCTTCACTGTGAAGGAAACAATCATCCGAAGTTCTGTGTCTATTGACTGGGGAGGAGTTCCCCCAAGATACCCAGATGTCAAGGCTCACATTCTTGTATGACATTCTAGAAAAGAACATCTACCTTACACTACTAATATGTTTTCAATTGCTAAAAGGAAAACCAGTCATGCACAGAAGCGAAGCCTGTATGGATAATGAGGAGGAATGGTTTCTTAGAGTGAGTGATATCACTGCTGCTCCAGGAGAAGATTCCAGTACCTCATTCTTCATCATCATGTTGTACGATTGATGTTATATTGGAGGAGGGAACCAACATACAGATTGTCAATGGGCTTAGATATTGTGTTATAGAATGTTCAAAAAATGAACTAGCTGTAGTTTAGCTGTTAGTGGGAATAAGTACTCTGAGTATGAGCTTTAGGAATCCAGAAGTGTGTTTTTTTCAGTAGAAATGTATCCTGAAAAGTCCTTGAAGAAGTTCATCAGACAGTTGCTAAAGACCATTGTTCCCCCTTTAGAAGTTGTTTACTTTCACCGAAGAAGTTGAGGCATGATGTGTTCTCAATGGCGTTATTTCTCAGCAAGAGAAAGGGCGGAGAACCAGAGAGAGCAAGAGAACTTGGGTGACAGGAAGATCAGTTCAGATCGGTCTCCAAGTTGGAGATCGTTGAGCAAGTGTGGAGCCTAATATGAACCGAAGAAATCCAGCTAACTTAAGAGGATCAGCTGGCCGAGGAACCGGAAACAGAGGCGAAGGAAAGACAGTGTTGATGAGTTCTGCGCCTCGGACGAATCCTTAGTCCTCAGTTAACGAAGTTCTTCGCTCCGGATAGACTAACCAAAGCGGATCGACAGTTAAAAGAAGTACCAAGAGTACTGTTCTTGTCACCCAGAATAGCAGAAGTACTTATTTGAGTAAATCAGTAAAAGTGGTTGGAACCTAAGAATATTGGATCGGCAGGACCGAAGTAGGTCATACCTCATTCGGATGGGAAGATACTTCTTCGGATGGGCAATCAAAACACAACATCCAAGATAAACAACAGGAGATACTGGTGACCAAGGAAGTTACCTGGCCAGATAATTGTGACAAAGCAAGAACTCCATCTTGGACCGAATAGTTGTGTTAGGAGAATCCAATCATTAGTACCTTCTACAGACCGCAGTTCACCGTGACAGCAGTAGCATAGGCTACGGTCAAAAATGCTTTAGTAGTAGAAGAAGATGAGATCGTAGTATCTTTAGACTGGGGTTCAGTTCAGACTGGAGAGTTTCCCAGGCGAAGAGTCAGCCTCAACCGAAGTGCAAGAAGGGGTCATCCAATCGAATAAGGAGTCTTTGGTTTTACCCTGTTTTGGTGTTGTCACATCAGCTGTTAAAGTTACCTTGGGAATACACGGTGGGCACAGTCTTAATGTGCCAAGGCAGCATGCGAAGCAATGTATGATCACATTACAGACTATAAACCGATTAGGTTCTCACGCCTAGTTTGGTGTTCCCGTCCAAGACCATGTGTATTTGGCCTTCCATATTGTGCTATAAATGTATCTCATTTCTCCTTCACAATGATATATGACAACCATTAAAATTGTTACAGTGTGAACATTGTGTTAGGTGATAGTATTAGATTCTCTCTTGTAAAAGATTGAAGTTTATCAATGAAAATCTCTCAGTTCTCACAGTGGACGTAGCTTGACTCATTTTCAAGTGAATAACTTTAGATCTTTGTGTTTCTCAGCTTTATTCTCGGTATTCCTCTCTAGTCTAGATAGTTGTGTGCATTGATCGTTTATTGAAGTGCTTTGTCGTGGTTGATTGGTGCCCCTTCAACAGAACTAGTGGGGTTGTGTACTAATCCCAACAAAAAAAGAAAGCAAGAAGAAGGGGAACCGCCTCCGATAACTGTTAGCAGGGAAAATGAAAGAGGAAGAGATATTAAAGGCGGGATTGGACGTACAAAATCTAAAGTGTTGTTCAAGGCGAATGCCTATAAGGACAAGGCTTAGCATATTAGCGACAAGATGAATCAAACCGACATGTAACCAATTAGCGGTGACAAGCCTCTATCCTTGATGTCTGTGCACTATTTTTCTGCCATTAAAGAGCTCCCAGCTTCTGGAGGCTTTGAATAAAAGACAAAAACTTGCTGTGAATAAATTTGATTTGTTTGATATTGTTCTGCATACAAAATCAAAGTAGAAACGTTTAGGGTTCATATCAATTTTGGGATCAGGAGGTTAAATAAATGAATAGGCGAGGCAGAGATAGTCGGGTGGGAAGGGGAAGTAGAACTGTTGAGCAATGTGGGGAGTTAAAAGAAGTTTCTCGAATCGATCGGAGGTGGGGGACGGTTGTGTGAGAAGTGTTATCAAAATCATAAGTTCTCGAGGAACTGCCTCCGATAACTGTAAGTGACAAATTAAAGCGGTTGTGATTGAAAATTCAGAGCATTCAACGGTGGAAAATCCTTGAATAAAAATAGGACTCATCGGGACCATATACTTATAGTTTTAGTGGTTGATAGCCCATTATATATAGTGAAATAATGGTTGACATTTACAATAAAATGTTAAAATGTAATAAACTTTTTGAATTATTTTGGAAAAAAAAAAACGAATTATTTTGAAATAAAGGTTGAATGTATTGAAACGGAGGAAGGTTGAATTATCCCTGTTCTCTAACACTATCACTATCTCATTCTCTCTCTAGGTCAGGAAACCAGAATGTAGCTACTCTGCTACCACGTGAAATGCTACCATGTTTCTGCTCTCTCTCTCCCATCACTCACATGCGGTCCAAGCGATAAAACAATGCGTCTGCACAAAATCATCAAGTGCTTCTTCACAACCTCTTTGTTCGGCTTTTCTTGTTCACCTTCATCACCATCACCACCATGACCATCTTCCCCACCAAGCCTTTTGCGATTACAGCATCACCACCACTTCACCGCTCTAATATATCTTGAAGCTGTCCATCCAAAAAATAACAGCTTCACATCTAGTCATTACTAAAAATAGCATAAACTAGTAGCCAACCCCTCCCCACGGGGATATGGACCATGTGTGTATATCTAGAGATGATGACTATCTTATTATTGATCCAAACAAGGAAGCTAGTCCTGTCATTCCGAATTCAAGTCATCAAGAAGAGCCTCCTTTGTTTTTGGGATTCCCTTCACCTTTTTTTGATGATATCGGCACTCTTCCAACACTCACAAACAACCATACCAATCAACACCACCAAAGCTCCCTAAATAAATCCTTCAACATTACTGCACCTACTCCTTCTGAATCGAGACTTCTAAAGAAAAAAAGTGTTGGAAAAAAAGACAGACACAGCAAGATACATACAGCTCAAGGTCTTAGAGACAGGAGAATGAGGTTGTCACTTCATATTGCCAGAAAGTTCTTCGA
The DNA here is from genome assembly GCA_023525715.1 of Cichorium intybus. Classification (NCBI taxonomy): domain Eukaryota; kingdom Viridiplantae; phylum Streptophyta; class Magnoliopsida; order Asterales; family Asteraceae; genus Cichorium; species Cichorium intybus. The sequence goes on along the minus strand of CM042010.1, from coordinate 28,425,683 downwards.
TCTCCAAGACTTGTTAGGGTTCGACAAAGCCAGTGAGACCATTGAATGGCTTTTTTGCAAGTCTAATAAAGCCATCAAAGAGGTCGCAGACAACTTTGATCCAAAAAACTCCAACCAGAGCATGAGTGACGAGACCGATAGAATGGATTGGCTTTTTACCGAGTGCGAAGTGGGATTGAGAACCGAGATCAAAGTTTCTAACAACAACCCGGGCAACTTAAAGGAGGTGGAGATCAACAACAAGGAATCAAGGAAACGAATTCAAAACAATACTTCTTCAAGGGAGACGAGGGACCAGGCAAGAGCAAGAGCCAGGGAGAGAACTAGAGAGAGACTGATGATTAAGGAACTTGAGAAATCAAAGTTTTTATTTGGAGGAAACCCTAATGACGAAATTAGCACATTAGGGTTAGGGTACATGGTAAGCCCTGATAATCAAAATCTAGACGACCTAGGGTACACATCTAGTGCTTCTGAACTCGTTCAACGACAATCATCGAGTCCTACCCTTGCTTTTTCCAGTACACATCACTTGCTTCGAGAACTGCAATTGGCCAATATAAATATTGATATATTTAAAAATTATTCTGGGAGCATTGTGGGCGCACCAGGTTACTGCACCACACTGATGAACCACAACCCTCCTGCAGGTTGGCTAAATTCAAGCTACGGGAGCTTAGGAATTCCTGAAGCGTTTGATGCTGACAATTCTATAACGGATTGCTGCAATTATGCAACTGTGCCAAGCACTGCTCCTCTGACAGGTGATATGTATGAACAAAACCCTAGCTCCTTTTTCATGCCAGCCACCACCAATTTCCTGCATTACCAATCTCCAAACCAAGGCAAGTAAGCAAATTCCCCTGCAGTAAGATCATAATGGTGCTATCCAAACCCAACCATCCCTCATCTGGTTGTCCTAGTTTTGTTATGGATTTAACTCAGTTATATTGGGATTATTTAGGCCCAGATCTATTAACAATTATTTGTTAAAACAAATCAACCATGTATCCGAAAAGTTTATTGTGTTTGTGTGTGTAATATAATACAGAGTGGATTGTATTTAAGTCATCTTTCTATTATTATTACGTTTTTATTTCCTTATTTATTTTCAAACATTATCAAATTTTGTAAATATTAGAGTTTTAGCACTGCATTTAAATGTATGGCAATTATTTGCAGTAATAAACTAATAATATCTTTGTTGTATGTTACTTCACAGACATTGGAACTTTAATTCATTATAAGCAGAAGAGAGATGGCACGACAAATGTTGGGATATGATTACCATTACACATGATAAGTTGATCATGGATATGATTATCATCAAGCATGAAACTTCATACTAAAAGGCTGAATTAACTTCAGTCAATATAAGAGTAATATTTGATGAAGTTTATTAACTTCAGTCAGTATAAGAGTACTATTTGATCAAGTTTTGTTACATATAGATCTAAAGAAAATTATATGTCTTGCTAAAATCGAAGTTATCATACAGGTGAAGTATAAACCCACCATTAGATGAGGTTTGGTTCGTAACATCTAACTTACACCAAAATAATTTCTGTCTCAATTTTACTGGAAATTTTCTTAACTTGCTTCGTGCAGTGATCATATAAATATCCATAAATAGAAAATGTGAAGGAACAATTGATAATGGAATCTCTTTCAAGGGGTGTTATGGTGCTTGGTCAACATTAAAGATTTGCTAAAAATCGTCACATGTTAGCATAAATCTTGCTTGTTGCCTCATAGTTTGGCCTAATTAGTGTCTCTTAAAGTAGTTTCTTGGTACCTGACATAATTGCTAATACTAATTTTTCTTCCGTGCTCTCATTGTCCTGAACAAGATTGTCATGTGCAGTGGCAAGAACTCCTGATCCAGCTAAGACCCTAGAAAAAAATTCAACACAAAAGACTTAGCTGAACAGTAGGGTTTGAAAGAAAAATAATTATCACAAGAAAATGAAGCAAATGGTAGATTGATCTTGTCTGATCACCATTTGAAGCATTCATTGTTTAGCCAGAGTGTTCATTTTGAACGGATTACCTAGTCATGTGTCATCGGTGAATTTGTAATATATATATAT